>CM033998.1:17822058-18268370 GCA_019603395.1 Cyrtorhinus lividipennis | reverse complement strand
GAATTTTCACGGTCAGCGGGAGTCGGTCCTAACCAAGCTAAAGAGCATCTCACCAACTTTCTCCTAAAAACAGACATTTATTACTTAAGAGAAGCAGCTCGAGCATATTACTGTCACCCACACCCACAGCCAATTCACCCTCCCAACCCTTAAGAAGACGATGGCAACACAATGGCTGACTGTCTTCGCTCCTTCAGAATTACCAGAATAAACCCCTTTGGGAATAGAAACTGAGCGCGAAAGAAAAGGACGCGCACCGCATTAAAGGCTTACAAAAACACCAGAACCATTACAAGGGGCTTATTCAAGAACTTCCACTGAAGATGGCTCTTGTTATAGTCGGCGACCTCATTTCACCAAGCGACGGGATATTGTCAGATTATAATGAATAGTGTAAGCTACGTTTTTCATCTCCAACGATCCACGTCACAAATCGTGCCATTCCCAGGTGGTGGAAAAGGAACAAAATCAAAATTTTCATAATCGTAACATGCAGTCCAATGAGGTAACGTACTAGGGGGGTTTCAGTGTGGAGAATTATTTTCCACTAAATTTTGGACGCTGAGTCCAAAGAAATGGGTCTCAGAACGATTGGCACCCACCGGAAGAAGTTATGGGTCAAAGTGGCCCTCTATCTTACCATTTTGAATACGTGTTTTTGAGATTTCTGGTACCTAGGCGTATCAATTTCCACTAAATTTTGGACCCTGAATCGATTTGAATGGGTCCGGGGCCCACCACATTCACCGTTCCTCCCATTTTTTTCCATGTTGAACTAATGAGTCTCCACGGGCCTGGTACGAGGAATAACAACCCATGTGACAGAATTTGCAGCGTTTTTAATTTAAACATTCTGAAACGCAAACTGTCAAATTTCGGGGCAAACTGGAGTCGATGACCACTGGAATGAAAACAGGTTGATTATTTGAAAAATAATAAACCAAAGGGCTGCTCCCGAACATAATTTCCTTGTTGTCCTCTAAAAACAAACGAAATGAAATCAGCCATTCTGTCAATTGGCTCTATCAACGTGAAGAGTAGAAGTGAAATATTGAAAGTTACTATATTGGAGTGATACGATTTAGCCCGCAAAGTGTGATATCTATCATTCATTGTACAGTTGGCGTGTTGAACAAGTACAACAGAATCAATAGATTATTGCGTAGGAGTAATCGATCCCCATGGCGGGGTGGGCTTATTACTATTATTATTATTTTATGTTGTGTACTAAGGGCTTCATTGTCACAAGTAGACTGCGATCAAATGAGTGTGAGTTGAATGAAAAATTAATGTTTCATTGCAAATCAAACCCTTGGAAGATCACGTTGGATAGATAATGAATGTCCGAGTTTAAAGTCATTGTAAAGTACTTTCCATCATCCAGCTAAAACGTCTTGAGGCGCAGTATCACACGAGATGTGACAGTTACAGTATTACAATATTGTAAACACGATTCAAAGTCACCCCACGGTGTAAGACTCGACTTCCATGGAGCACCAGGTTTCCTTCCACCCACGACAACATCGACCTTCCAAGGTCCACAAAGTCACTAAGAGGTAAAGGCCTCAAAAGGTGACGTGCAAGGGAAAATAATTCAAGAGCGCCTTCCATAGAGCGAAGGCTTTGTGGAGATTATTATCGAAGGTTGAGAGGATTGCGATGCCTGAGAGACCGGTGCCTGTACGCGAAGAGGCCCTACATAGCAAGCAGGAGCTTGACAACTTCAAACGTCACCTACAGAAGCACCCTTTGTGCGAGCTCGAAAGGTCGAGAGTAAGAAGCTGCCAGATATCAATCCCCGACGGTAAAGCAATTTCAACTAGAACTGGCGAGATCTGTTAGAGTTATTCAAAAATGTTTCAAAGACAGGGGAAGATATTTCTTGGAAAAGATAAACTTCCTCTTGAGAGCTTAAAGGATTTTTTAATCTCTAGAAAGAACTTCTGATGTTTTCCTTCTTCCATAACCTTTATTTCTGACCCCTACAACAAATTTATATGGCTCTTATTATTCCAAAAAAATTGCGTTTTCCAGTCAACAGGAAGATCTCGGTCATGTCAGTGTCGAGGGCTGAGGGCCACGAATCGGGGCGCGTATTAAACGATGTTTTTAATTTCGCAATAGGTTACTGAAAAGGTCACTGTCGAAGCAGTATAGGAGAATCACCACCCACACTATGCGCGTTTTATCGTTTAAACTTGTTGAGATCAGTCACTTTTGAGGGAGGACTACTTTGATCAAAGCAAAGTACTGAGACTCAAACTTCCACTTATTTTGCAAGGCTGGTTTAATATTAATTGGTTTCAGTTAACGCACGCCTGCGTTAAACTGACTTTATAGTGATGCCCTAACCTGTAACCCGTCATCTTCTTTACCATGAGTTGACCATATAAGAGGAAGCCTTCGAATTGTTACCTCATGCTCGGGACTACTGTTCGGGACATGTATGAAATTATTATTAACTTTTTGTTCACAACCAACGCTATGGTTAAACGCTTACCGTCTCCAACCTGCGTCTGCGTTGTCCATCCCGTTATCCGTCGAATAAACATAGACTATAGCCAATTCCCCTCGACAAGGGAGTAATGTTGCCGAGAAGTGTACATAAGAGTTGCTCTGTTGCTTTTAGGCAAAGCTCTCATCACCTGCCAGTAGGTCATTCTCGTCCCTCTTGAACAGCTTAAACTAGCGTCCGCCATTTCTCCAAAAGAAAACTTGGCCTACACATTGTCAGTAACAGTGGACTAACGCATGTAAAGAGGGTGTAGAATAGCCTTCTTTTTGCGGTCGTTTCGTAGTCTTTGAAGTCGATGTTCGGGCGTATACGAAGAAAAGAGATTCGGAAACACGGCCATCAAACATGTCAATACACCTTCAAAAAGTGGCCCAATTATCGTCAATTTTTGATAATTCACTGAAGGTGAATATTAACGTCCTCAGCACACATGAGGAAGGTCGATAGCAGTTGAACGTAACAAAAGCGCTGGGCTGTGAAGCAATCTTATAAGGGCTCTGGCAAGTGGATCACTTCAAGGATGCAACGACCTAAACGAATTCAGCAGTTGAACACGCTATTGACAACCGGAGTACAACAGATAATAATGTATCTCGGCTCATCGGTCAACTGAGATACAATTGATACGAAGTGGACGTGTAATTATGTCGACTGCGGACGATAACCTATAAATAAATAAGGAAGTGAGAAAGGCGAGGCATCCTATTTTCGAACAAGGGTATATGCCGCTCTCTAAGAGGGGGTTCCATATTAAAGAACCTTGTTTTTTCCTCTACCGACTCTTGATAGTCGTATGTTTGACCCGAATGATTCAGTAATAAGGTTAGGGGTTAAAATGTGTTTTTTGAAAAATGGATTTTCGAGATTTTTGGTGATTTAGGCGTGTGGGGTATCACTTTCCACTAAATTTTGGACCCTGAATCGATTGGAATGGGTCCGGGACCCGCCACACCCACCGTTTCCCCCATTTTCCCCATCTTCGGCATGGCGTGTGGGGCATCGTTTTCCATCAATTTTCGGACGCTAAATCAATTGAAATGAGTCCGAGAAATAATCAACCCCTGTGAAAGAATTTTCAGCGTTTTTTGTTCATATTTTATTCACTCGCTGTGAAAATGTACATTGTATTGTGGAAATGCCATGGAGGACCACCAGAATCCCGAAGCCATTTCTCAATTGACGCCGCTGCATCATGAAAATTGACGTGAAACGGTAGTGGGTTTGACATTTTTGCGCTGTTATTTTAATATATTTTTGTGGTTATTCATTTCAAAATCATTTTGATTTTGATTTTTCGTAATGATTTGCGGGACGTTTTGAGGTACCTACTATAACGTTGGGCCAATGAAACTCCAGATTTTCACATTGAATTGAAACCTGCGGCAAAGGCTTACGAAGAAAAAAAGTTGAAAAGACTTCAAAATATACGTTAAAAGATTACGACTTGGGTCGTAAGATCAGGAATGTGATAGCTTCAACGACACGAACTAGCCTTCAATAGGAACAGCTTAAAATTAGTCTCTTGAACATCCTTTCAGGACCAAATTTGAACGGCGGAGCTTTTGTCAAAATCCAAAGCCTTGTTTGTTTTTGAAGAATCTTGAATGCTTGAAACCAAAATGCTCAAATTTTGTTTGGTCATTCCTTGAATAATCAGCATGTTTTCATCAAAAATTCAATTTCTTTGATTCGGCCAAACATTTTTTGTGGTTGTTTCAGGGTGTCTAGATCAAAATTTGCATATATCCGTCCACCGTCCACGCCGATCTTGGTACTACAAAATTTTTCTAAAAAAAATTTAGTCGGGGACCCGTTTCTGGCTCTAGTTAGTCCTCAAAACATTTCACCTCGATCGGACCAAATTTAGAAAGGGGTTAGGGGGGGGGGGGGGGGGGGTCAAAATGTGTTTTTTTGAAAAAAGGATTTTTAAGATTTTCGGCAGTCTAGGCGTGTGGGGTATCATTTTCCACTAAAATGTGGACGCTGAATCGATTGAAACGAGTCTCCATGGTATTGGTCCGAGAAATAACCAACCCCTGTGAATTAATTTGCAGCGTTTCTATTCTAGACACCACTAAACGTCCAGAAAAAATGTAAAACCCATCGGAGATGATCGACCCCCCACGACATTGGACATGATTACATATATTTTGTGTATACAAGAAAAAACCAACCAAAATCGACATGCTCGCATTATACGTGTACATTATTCCTTTTGTCATTCTTCGAATGGACGGGTAAATGGCTATGGGTTTCATTTTTTTCATGCGTCGCCACTAAACGGTTTCAGTCTCCAGGTATTGTACTCAGGCCGTAGCGCAGGAACTTTTTTGTGACCTTCACACAATATAACATAAGTAACACACTCGAACATGTACCGATATATTCACGTTGAAACTCCTAATTGCGATATTCGACGTCGTTTGTGTGAAAAATCCACTTATACTCGAGCACAAACACAGAGATTCTGATGTAATTTTCAATATAAATTACCAATGTAAAGTCGCAGAATAACTGTTTTTTTGCTTTTGTTGAAAGTGGGAAAGTAGAAAAATTATAGAAGAGCCTCTCTGAAGACAAGGTGTTCCAGTGAGACCAGAATACACAATTCTCACTTAGTGAAACGGATAATTGGTGACCTGGAGAGCCTTGCTAGACAACCTGCGGTTCACTTTCCGTCATGACCTCAGTTCCAGAATCAATTCCTAGCTCTGGTAAATATTTATACTTCATTTCGAGACCCCGCGTTGGAAGGAGGATCGTTCTACTTGTGTTACCATGCAGATGGGACGAGTCACCAGACTATTTGCTTCAAGCCTCGAAGAACACCTCTCGAGAAAGTCTGCATTTAGTTTTCTCGACTCTCTAGCACTGTTCCCACCTGTTATCCTCCCTTAATTTGACCTGACTTTTTTTTTCTTCGACAAGGAACCGTCAACGTTCTTCCTTTCCAGCGATAAAAGCGGGCACTTTGAAGTCCGCAGTAATTTATTGAACGCTCAAACTGGGAAGGAATGGCTAATGAAAGGCCTTTGAAGAGAAAAATCATAATTCCCTCTACCGTCTCTCGGATTGTTCTTCAATTCAGATGGTAATCCTGGCTCTTCTCCCGGCATTCGTAGTACGGCGTTCCAAGCCGAAATAAACGCAAGCTAGTAACCGTCTGATCCACTTATCTGCGCTTTGCCTGTTCTGTCCCCAATGTTGGGAGAACCACTCTCACTGTCGAAAATCAAACAATTCCCTTTATAACCGGCACCGTTGAATATTTAGGGTCTGATTTCCTTCGGAGCCATTCACTTTTCCGCGGCCCTGTACAAGTTGAAAATGTAAACATCTACTATCCATCGGAAATCCTTTCAATATCGAATGATCGTTTTTCACATCGGAATGTATTTATTCTTCGAAACTCTCTCGTAAAATATTGAAAGCACCGAAAACAGCAATCTGGCGGGGAAAAAAAGAGACGGCTCTCAGAACCTGTCGCTATTTCCACCTGAGGCAGGTTTTGAACACGGAAAGGGCTTTTCTTGTTAAGCGCTACCTAATCGATGGCGAGGTTTTTGCGACCGAGGCCATAGGACCGGCTCTTTTTCGTCAAGATAACGGCTTCTAATTTCAAGGGGAAATGAATCTCGTGCGACTGCTCGGCAGTGATTTCAAAGGCACTTCTTATCGTATTTTTTCTATTTGTGTCCTCAATTGAATCGAGGGAACCTTTTGAGTCGTGAATTGTTTCATTCATTTTTGAAGTCTGTCTCCATAATATTTCTCTTCAACGACCACATTATACTTCCACATTTGCTCCTTGTATCGGAAATTTGTATCGGAAAACGTACCTACGTCAGACGTCCTCGGGGATGCATTGTCAATCCGGTATATAATTGAAATGCTCATCATTTTGGTTGGTTGTTCAACCTAATATTAGTTGAGATTTCACTGAATCGATTGAGCTCTGGACAATTCATTGCTCCATGTAATAATTAACAAATTGTGGAATAATTTACAGCGTTATTCTTGTGTAAAACCATAAACAGGATCTGTTGTTACCCTTTCAAATCTCTAAAGCGACGACGGGGATCCGGTCAGTAGTGTCAATATTTGACTCGTATGATCAGTAGGTACAATCATTACACGAGGAAGTGGCTGGGTGGAGAAATAACCGGTAACTCCTTGAACCTCGTTTTATAGCTCCAATTCACGTAATTTCCGTTATTCAATCAACTCCAAACTACTCGAGTCGGTGTGACCGGATTGAATTGTTCGTTTGTCACGTGGGATCCGTCGTAAAACCGTTCTATTCCCACTTCAGAGGAACATAAAATGGGAAGGAGACGAGTTGATACTAACCCGCACTGCCTAACGGTCTTGAAGGAGGGGTAGGTTCTGGCTTTTATGTCGGTCGTTCGTTCTGGCATGTTGGTCGATATTATTTTTATTTTATAGCTTGCGGCCGACGACATTAATTATAAAGTAGATCTGATCTTGCAAGAACACATTTCTCGACCGTGAATATGACCTGTGTGGCTTCCGTGCCTGCAGCTACCTATATTCTGTTTCTGTGATCACTATTTCTGGTGATGCTGTAAAGTATGGACGTGACCCAAGTGAAACAACAAACCCTTATTTCATTATATTTATACGAGCCTTAAAAATCATCTCAAAAAAACAATTCTAATTCTTTTCAGAATCAAATCAAATTTTAATACACAATATATTTGGATTAGCTGTATACATTTGTTGTGTTATCTGTTAAGGAATTCATTACAAATTACATTTAAATGTTTAGGAGAGGGCATTCCAGTACACGCTGAAGACTGATTGTTAATGAATAGGGTAATTTCCTGTTAAAATTTATTATCCAATCAGCAGATTGGTCAAGTTTATTGAACCATCGATACAAATGTTCAACAGAATGGTGTGGTGGAGGTCACTTGTGGTCAATCGGAGAGGTTCGGGACCTCGAAAATGTATTCGTGAATTATAGAGATTCATCAATCATCAGCATTCAATTTCACCTACTCATCTTCCTTTAAAACATTCATCCCGGTTTAGACAAAATTTAATAAAATAACGTGTTTTCCACTTCACGGCGCGCTTCCACTAGGACGCCCCCTCTGCAACATCCGTCACCAAGACAGAAGGTCATAAAACTTCATATTTATCAGAGCCAAACATTTTATTTGCCCTCTTGTCTGCCAACACGCTTTATTCAAAATCACTCGATTTTTTAACAACCCATTTTCGAACCCAGTTGAAATTTTCTAATTTTATTTCCTCCCCATTCGTCTTGAATTCGTACAGGAATTTTCCTTGAAGAAAATCAGTAGATTGATATCGAATGATACTCGTATTATCGCTTTCCATGGACCGGATCTTTCGGTTTGAGGTCGTAGAACCCCGAGTCGAGGCCGCCTGCAGAAAACCCTTTGTTATAGATGAGTCGAGTGAGGCGGAAGGGACGACATTGATCGGTCATCCACTCGACGCCTACGTGGCGGAGATCACTATTTGATCAAAGACCTGCTTCGTCACGGCTGGATATACAGCCCTAGCGGCAGAGCGGTGACTTTTACACATAGAGTTGGATCAGAGAGAATCGGGTCGAGGGATGAGTGTTCCTCCCCACCTACAAGGGATGACCTTATCTGATGACCTGGGAGAATTGGAATTGTGAGGAGCAGCTTTGATGGGCCTTACCGAGAGACATCAAATCAGTAAAGTGTTCATATTCGATTATGCAACTGTAAGACTTGAAACTATTAAATTTCAAACCGGACAGTAGCCAATTCGTGGGAAATCGAGAGCCCGACACCACCGAAGCATTTTCTCATTCGCTGAAACATTCGCAACATTTTGAGCACGAATCACTGTCCGCCCAGTCAGCAATCGGGAAAAACACCGCCCATCGTTTGATAGAATAATTCGAGAACCAACCACCTGTTTTACAGGTGAAATAAGCTCCTTCGAACCTCCTCCAGGAGTTTGGAACAATTTTGGGGACGCCTGAAATGAGACGATTGGATCAGGAGTGGGCCCAGGAAGAACGACTAGGGAATCAAGGAAGGGTGAATTGAGGAATGTCGGAAAGGTGAAGTGATTGGTTCGATACCCTGAAAGACCTCTTGGATCACAAGTCGAACCTTTGAAGTTCGGCCCGGACAACTGATCGGACCTGGCAGAACCAGCTGGAGAACTTGGCCTTGGAACCTGCACTCAACAGCAGCCACTCGAAGGACTCCAACACATACTATCCCCCTGACCGGCTTATCAGAGAAGCTGCACTCTCTGGCGAAGGTGGAGAAGGCTTCACTTTTCCTTCCATGCACACCCAAGGGTTGCGCCCAGGCAAAGTGTTGGTAAACCAATTCCTGACAGTGATGTCCACACTGAGACGAAGACCTCAGCAACCCTGCTTACTTGCAGACAAAAGTTGATAGAACCTCTCGGGCGATGAGCGCTTAGGATAGTTAGTGGTATCGGAGCCAGCTGTTCTTGTGCAACAAAAATGTCCGTCCTCCGAACGAGGCTAGGCTTAGGTCGATGAAAAGTACAAACAAGATTCCACGCTTGATAACAATGATCCAGAAGGGGGCAAAACAATATTCAAACAATGCGAACATTTTGAAGCTCTGCAAACAGAGTTTTTAATTTGATTTGGATGTGTGAGTGTACAGGCAATCTGAGATTTGATCAGAACAACCAGGTAAATTCTGATCCAATAGACGAGCAAAACTTAATACACGAGAAGCTACAAAACTAAGCAAACCAATTAAAGCGGGTGATTTTGCTGAACACGAGATAGCTCACTTTTTGTTGTGTCAAAACCCGTAATATTGTTATAAGAGCAGTTCGTCAAGTCTCAAACAGGTCGAGGGAGCGGAAAACGATTCAATTCGCGCCTGGAACATTTTTACGGACGTCGGGAAAATCCTCCCAGGGTTCGTAATTGACGTGTCAGCTGACAGAGAGTTTCTTTCCGTCGTCTCTTGATCTTTCTACCCGATAAGCGACTTTAGAACAAGTCTGCGATCAAATGCAGGTGTCAAACACCTTCCACAAGGCACCAGAGAAAATGTTCACTTTATGAAAACGCTGCAAATTCTTTCACAAAGATTGGTCATTCCTCAGACCAGGAACATGGGAAAAATGGGAGAAAGCAGGGTGTGTGGAGTGTCCCGGACACATTCCCATCAATTCAGCGTCTAAAATTTAGTAGGAAATGATACTCCACACGCCTAGATCACAAAAATCTCACTAAAAAAAATGTCATTTTGTGAAATGGATTTTCGGCCATCTGGGCATGTGAGGTATTGTTCTCCTCTAAATTTTGGGCTCTGAATCGATTGGATTAAGTCCACAGTCCACACTCACTGCTTTTCCTTATTTCCTCCATGCTTCTGGTCCGAGGAATAATCATCCCCTGCAAAAAAACGGATCATTGCACGGGAGTCCACGGTGGAAGATGGAAGATGCCTTTTATGAGTTATCGCGGCTACAATGCCCCTGACGGCATCAATATTGAACATCTTCACTTACAGTCTGATTACGCTCAGTATGGATAGCATTAGGCAAGCGGCAAAAATATTGCCGGCATTTTGAGTCAGCCTACAAAAATTAGGTAAAAAACCTGATAGGACCTGATCATTCCTACTTGTTGGGTTGGGACTCATTTTGGTTGGTTATTCCTTGAATAATCAACATGTTTTCATGCAAATGGTCAACCTCTCCGATTTGGCCCACAAATTTTTTGGACGTTTCAAAGTGTCTAGATCAAAAATTCAAACATCCGTCTGCCATGCGCGCCGTTCTTGGTAGTAGAAAATCTTCAAAAAAAATTGAAATTTTTGTCAGGGACCCAGGTATCATTTTCCACTAAATTTTGGACGCTGAATCCAATGAGACGGGTCCCGGAATGATTTCCGCCCACCGGAAGAGGTTATGGACGCAGAATCTATTTTGAAATGAGTCTACATGTGCCTGGTCCGCGGAATAACCTACCCCTGTGTAAGAATTTGCAGCGTTTTGGGTTGAGCTGTGGATACAAATGAACGGTATCATGACGACCATTTGTCCGATACGAGATGGATGAGAGAATCTCGCGTTTTCGAACAAATACAATTCTATTTCTCTCTATGGTTTTTTTTTTTTTTTTTTTCAAATGAAAAAGATTGAAAATGTGTGTCATATGATCGCACTTTGAGTCATGAAATAAATTGACGTCAAATCAACACATCCTTTGTGTTCTTTTTTAGAGTGAAGGCAAACCGCATGGAAGAGTGTTCGAAAAGTGAAGATACCGCTATCTGGAAAGGTCGTTTTTCAAAGACCGTAATTCATATTCAAATTGACAGTTTTGGCGAACAAAAGGATCACGAACGAAACAAGGGATGGAGGGAAAAGGTTGGAGGGTATTAATATTACATGAGATGATGATACAAAGAACAAGTGCTCCGCAGCCTCTTCTGCCAAAAAGTCTCGATTCGACCTTGGACGGACCTCGTTCTATTTTCTTCGCCATCGTTGCTTGGTCGGGTGAATATCGCAAGGGCTTTCCCGTCATAATTTTCGTAGTAAGAGCAAGTTTTTTGTTTTCAACCGATCATCCCCTTATCAACCCAAGTGGTTCAAGATGGGTAAAGCAGTTTTATTTTTCAGCTGGCAGCGCTGAGAATTTCTTTTTGGAAAACATTATACGCTGGAGAACGAATAGCAGTCATTTGTGCGAATAATGTTATTACCTTTTGTCTTTATATCTACTATTATATTTCTCGTTTCGGGCAAATAAATTGATTTTGAAGCCATTTGAGAAAATTAACGATTTCATTACTACCCTCCCTGAGGATCCAAGGCACATTTTGATGGACAAGGAGTCATTCAAAGAAACAAAATCAATAACGCTTCTTTACCGCAGGGAATCATATTGTTGAGATGAGCTGGAATGTTCCTGAGTCGGTGAAGTCCACTTGCTCTAACTCGGCTAACCTCATATAGATCCCAGAAGCGGGAAGGGACATCCAAATGCTACTTCAGACAACAGGTCAAAACATGAGAAGAGTCAGCACTGCGCTGGCAGAAGCTCAAGGAAACCAAAGCTGTTCATCGTGCCCTGCTCCAAAAAGGCACAGCCTACTCTCCTCGTGGAGAAAGGACTTCTGGATCTCCAGGCACAACCTACACAATATCAGCAAATCAGAGACCGCTCTGTACCGCTTATGCTCTTGGAGGGAGAGACGGCTGATCGTGTTGCATTGCAGAAGCCCAACCACATCAGCAGCCAGGCTATGAGACGGGTTTCTTAGTCCCGATACAGTTATCACAGCGGCTACTAATGAGGTCCTGCGCTATCTTGAGGAGGCTTTGTCAAGTGTATTATTAGCCGTATAGCTATTAGGATTGATATTTGGGACTGCTCTTGGCGCAATAGACCCATGGAGTTTGCAGTGCAATGGGCGACTCCCTCCTTCCCTCCTGCTCTTCTTTGAAAAAAAAAAAAAAAAAAAATGTCCAAATTCACATGCTTCACCAATAAATATTGGCCCACAAAGTGGGATCGCTGGAGCTTTGCAAAGTATTCTCTGGAGTTTATGATTGAGCCCTCCTGGCCGAACTTTCTCAAACGTTTATGTGACGTCGAGGTATGACAGAGCACACTTTCTCTTCCAACGAGCTGGCGCAGGTACAAATGCTCCTTCATGCAGTTTGATTGTAGTTCGACACTTTCAATCACATACGAGTCGTTACACTCCATACTCGATCAGTTTGGGCATCATACCAAAAAACGCTGCAAATTCCTACACAGGAGTTGGTTATTCCTCGAATCAAAATCATGCAATCCAATCAATTTAGCGTCCAAAAATTAGTGGAAAATAATACCCCACACGCCTAGATTGCCAAAAATCTCGAAAATCCATTTTTCAAAATACACATCTTGACCCCTACCCCGCCCAAATTCGGTCCGATCGGGCTGGAAAGTTTCGAGGACCAACTAGAGCCAGAAACAAACCCCTGACTCAAATGTCAGATTTTTAGAGAATTTTCTACTACCAACGGACATTTGCGAATTATGATCTACACACCTTGAAACGTCCAGAAAAATTTTGAGTCGAATCGGTGAGATTGGCATTTAGCATGAAAACATAGGTTGATTATTCAAGGAATCATCAACTAAAAGGCAATAATCACCAGATTGCGAATTTCTCACATTTTGAAAAAGTAGGTAAGTGAATAAATCCCTGAATTATCAACTATGGTCTTCAAGCCTATGGTTATAGAAGGACGACCATCTCTAATCCGCTCACACAACGGATTTTTTTTGCGTCCCTAGAATGTCCTTGTCGCCAATATCATCTGTACTACGAGTATAACCCAAACTGCGCATACTGAACGGACCATGTGACGATCTCACTCGCCACGGGTGTTTATTACGACGCAGGAACTGGAAGGTTCTAGACAGCAGCTGTTCCTGTTAATGAAAGCGGCCGAAATTAATTCTCCGTGAGCTTGGACAAGTTTTAAGAGAAGAATGAAAGGCGTTTCAATTCTCAGCTATCGTCTTGAAGGGAAAAGGGCTTCTCCAGTAATAATCTGCTTAAAACCTCTGCGATGCTCGCCGGCTCCACATTCATGAATAATCTACCGAGAGAAGGTCGCGGGCTCTTCAAGGATTTGCATTTGTCTGAAGAGACGGTTCCTTCAGGATGCCAGGCGGTCGACACAATAAACACCCCCTTCGCCACCACTCGCCGGATAGAAATTTGGTTCTCTGCGCTGGAACCTTGTTAGCCCCTTCAGTGAGAAGAGCTCCCAAGATGAAGGAATTTTCCTAAAACATCGAGTTGAATAGCTCTCGGTCTCTCCCTCTCTAATTACATTTCAGTTCGATTCAATTTCCTGGTTTTGCTACTCCAAAGGTTACACTTCAAACAAGCTGGGCAATAACGAGGATTTAGGGAAAATCATGCTTTGGCGGTTAAATTGGAAATTATTTTCAAAATTACGGGAAATTTTTCAAATTTTTGTTTTGAAAAAATGTTACGATTTACAGACGATTCTCTTATCAATCCACTGGAATCAATTATTTTTTACAATCTGATTTATAATTTTTGGTTGGTTGTTCCTTGAATAATCAACCTATGTTTTCATGCAAAAAGTCAATCTCTCTGATTTCTCCCAAAAAATTTTTCAATGTGTAGATAAAAAAAAAAAATCTGCAAATTCTTACACACGGGTTGGTTATTCCTCGAATGGGGGAAACACTGGGTGTGGCGGGTCCCAGACCCATTCCAATCGATTCAGGGTCCAAAATTTAGTGGAATATGATTCCCCACACGCCTAGGCACCAGAAATCCTGACACACACAAAATGGGTGGATACATACCCCTTTTGACCCATAACTTCTTCCGGTGGGTGCCAATCGTTTTGGGACACACATCATTGAATTCAGCGTCCAAACTTTAGTGGAAAACTATACCCCACACGCCTAGGTAGCAGAAATCCCAAAAACACATATCCAAAATGGGTAATATATACCCAATCTGACCCATAACTTCTTCCAGTGGGTGCCAATCGTTCTGGGACCCATTTTATTGGATTCAGCGTCCAAAATTTAGTGGAAAACTATACCCCACACGCCTAGGTAGCAGAAATCCCAAAAACACATATCCAAAATGGGTAATATATACCCAATTTGACGCATAACTTCCTCCAGTGGGTGCCGATCGTTCTGGGACCCATTTTATTGGATTCAGCGTCCCAAATTTAGTGGAAAACTATACCCCACACGCCTAGGTAGCAGAAATCCCGAAAACACATATTCAAAATGGGTAATATATACCCGATTTGACCCATAACTTCTTCCAGTGGGTGCCAATCGTTCTGGGACTCATTTTATTGGATTCAGCGTCCAAAATTTAGTGGAAAACTATACCCCACACGCCTAGGTAGCAGAAATCCCGAAAACACATATTCAAAATGGGTAATAAATACCCAATTTGATCCATAACTTCTTCCAGTGGGTAACAATCGTTCTGGGACCCGTTTCATTGGATTCAGCGTCCAAAATTTAGTGGAAAATGACACCCTACTCGCCTAGATCGCCCAAAATCTCGAAAATCCATTTTTCAAAAAACACATTTTGACCCCTACCCCTCCCAAATTTGGTCCGATCGGGCTGAAAAGTTTCGAGGACCCGTCTCGGCTAGGAACAGATACCTGACCCAAATTTCGGATTTTTAGAAAATTTTCTACTACCAAAAAGGGCGCGGACGATGGACGGCGTACGGCGTACGGGGTACGGCGTACGGGGTACGGCGTACGGCGTACGGCGGACGGACATCGACCTTTTTTGATCAGGACATCATGAAACGTCCACAAAAAAATTTTGAGCCGAATTGGAGAGGTTGACCATTATCATGAAAACATAGGTTGATTATTCAAGAAATAACCAACCAAAACAAGGGTTGATTATTCTAGGAGTAATAAATCAATGAGCAAATTTCCGTCCGCCGTCCACCGACCACGCCGATTATGCAAGTGCAAAATTTTCTAAAAATTGAAATTTTGGTCAGAGACCCCCTCTGCTCTAGCCTCTTCCTGCTCTAGCTGGTCCACAACACTTTTCAGCCTGATTGGATCAGGGTTGCTGAGGACTGGGAGATTGAACCAGCTTTTGAACGACAAGTATACAAAACCAGATCCCAGAAATCTAGAAAACTAATCTTCGAAATAAGTAGATAGGTACCTATTTTGACCTCTAGCGTCTTCCAGTCGGCACCAATCGTTCCGGGACTCGTCCCATTGGATTCAGCGTCCGAAACTTAGTCGAAAATATTACCCCACATGCCTACATCGCCCAAAATCACGAAAATCCATTTTTCAAAAAACTCTTTTTGACCCCCCTCCTCCCAATTTGGCCCGATCAGGCTGAAAAGTGTTGAGGACCGACCTAGGCCGGGAACAGACCCATGACCCATTTCATATTTATATAACATTTTCTAATACCAAAATCGGCGTAGACGGCGTACAGCGTATGGCGGACTGACATTTGCTTATTTTGATCTAGACCCCTTGAAACGTCCAGAAAAAAATTTGGGCCGAATCGGAGAGGTTGACTTTTTGCATGAAAACAGGTTGATCATTCAAGAAATAACCAGTCAAAAGAAGGTTAATACTCGCCTCAACTCATATCTTGCCTCGGTCATCTAGAGCGAAGTTGGAAAATATTACAATTCGTGGACTATTCGGATGACACTTCGTTACTCAGACGGTGGTCAGACATGCTGAATATGAAATCTCTACTAGCTTTAAAAGGAAAAAAATTGTCGTTTAAAAGATTCAAAGTTGTTCCAATGAGAATATTAAACCAAGGAAGGGCGTATATTTGTACGTTCAGGAGCGAACTATTCATTCCTAAACCTCCCTTCTCCTCGCGGAGTGAATGGCGAAGAAGTGGTTTAATAGAATCGTCAACGTGGCTTATTAGAGCCAACATGGCGCTGTACCGTCGAGCGTACCCTCTTTCATAACTCAGGTTCCTCACGCCATGCCTTTCAATGGATCTCTGCCTATTTGCATGAGAGGCATTCAACGAGAAACACCGAGAAGCTCTCCCCGAGGTTCATTCAACTTGTGCAATTTTCTTGCATGCTCTTCTGCTTTTATCTCTCGTATTCTTTACTCGCACGCTCGAGAGTCCTTTCGCCTTTAGCCTAGGATTCACTTCTGCAGCAATTCCACGATCGTCTGAAACGCCCAAATTACCCCACGAATATTCGGGAATTTATGAACAGTGGCAGGATGCGGGTCAGAAGCGAGATTCAGGCTGGAAAGGTCAAAGAGAATGGAGGAGCTCTGCCACAGACCGACTTGAGGGGCTGCCAATCGGACTAAACCGACAACTAACCACTAGCCACGGGCTATACTAGCACGTTACTTGAGATTCTCGAATCACCAACCCGCATTAATTCAACTAATCTAACTGCTGTCCTATAACAACGGTTTTCATTTTCTGGTGTTTCATAAAACGGTATATTACCCGTTTATCATATAGTGTGTCCCACGAGTTGTTCCCCTCCCTCCCAAAATCGTCCAAATCGGAATAAACAAAAAAAATTCTTATTTTATTTATTTATTTATTTTGTAACCATTTCACTTTTGCAACTGCAAACCCGTGCAACTGCGCAGCCATTTCTCCCATCAAGATGGGTAGTTCAAGAATTAGTGCAGGGAGAAATTGAGCTACCAATTGAGTGGTAATCTATTCCAGGGTCCAAAATTTAGTGGCAAATGATACCCCACATGCCTAGGTAACAGAAATCTCGAAAATCCATTTTTCGAAATACGCATTTTGACCCCTTTTCCTCCCAAATTTGGTACGATCGGGCCGAAAAGTTTCGAGGACCTAGGCCGGGAACAGATCCCTGACCCGAATTTCAGATTTTTAGAAAATTTTCTACTACCAAAGTCGGCGTCGACGGCGGACGGACATTTAACTTTTTGATCTAGACACTTAGAAACGCCCGGGAAAAAAAAAATGTTGGGCTGAATCAGAGAGATTAACTTTTTGCCTGATTATTTTTCTCATTTCTAATTGGGTTTATCCCGTATCTTTATTAATAAATAAATAAATAAATGTTCATCTTCATTGATTTTTAACGCTGATCCACGCTATAAGTTTCATGATTCGACTTAATTATCGCAGAGGGGAGAAGGGGAGTACATCTCACTGTAACCCTGTAATTTACTGACAGTACTTAGATATTGCTTCAACCGTTTCATCATATTTTTCAACTTCTTTTGTTGCAGGTGATGGACTCTCAAAGTAAATTCAGTGAAAAGACAGCATCTGCATCCGCAGAATACACCCAACACCACACACCTAGATCGGTCAGTAATCCAAAAAAGTGTACAGTCGTACACTATTTTGTTCTTCCTCACGAATTATTAAATGAGCCACTTTCGGGAAATAGTTACTCACCCGAAAATGAGAAAGTTTTTACGACAAACATTCGGCTTCGATCAACCGACCGCCAGCCTTGATGTTGCGCGGCTTTGGCTACCCCAGCCACTTTTATCTTCTATCCGCATTCTGAAATTATTTCAATCAAACTATGATTCTGAGCACAAATGAAGCAGGCAAACTGGCACCTCCCTGCTAGCTTGCAGTAGATGTGAGTGTAGGAATGGGTTGATACACATATCGTTGCCAGTGTTGGAATGATACAGAGATCCTAGGCTTGCTTACAGATTGCAATGTGATTGTATACTGGAGGTTCAATAGGTTTTGTTGGATCACTCAAATACGATGTTCATTATGAGAGCATCCATTGCACATTGGACGAGAAGCAACGCTACTGAAAGGCACGGCGGCGTTAACGGCAAGATGGGGGCTCTATAACCTCTCCTTAACCTCCTAATGGTAACCTGAAGCCTAACCAGGCCTAGCTACTGTCTGCAAGTGTACCGATCCACTACTTGGGAATACAAAAGGCAATACTCATCCGTCAGAATAGGGAAGATTTCAAATGGAGGGAAGGACAGGGGTCCAGATTTGTTTTTCAAAAAATGAATTTTCGAGATTTTTCACGATTTACGCGTGTGGTGTATCATTTTCCACTAAATTTTGGACACTGAATCGATTCAAACGCTAACGTTGGACGCTGGACGTTCGAAGGTCGGCTGCACGAGGCGAAGAGGACTGGATTTCCTGGACTCTGAATCATAGTCAAAAAATGCTTTCATAATGTCAATCGACCTTGAGGCCCTTGAAACTGCTGATGGTGACATGCACTGGGGAGCTATGATTCAACATCGACTAAATTAATATCGAGCCTTCCATTTATATACTGTTATATTACCATCATGATGTAGACCGCCTTCTGGTATTTTAGGAACTATGAGAAATAACATTAAACTGACAGAATGTCCGGTCTTCGGGGAATAGGCATATGCTGAAAATGTTTTTGGTTCAAGACATAACTGCAGATACGGGGCCATTTTAACTGACTTTACCACGTTGAAGCCCCTGGAATTATAGTCATGCGAAACTAAGAGCACCTGCCGTCTACAATCGCGTGCCTCTCACCCCAGCTATGAAAGTGATTTGGATGGCGATTTACCATCGATTAAATATTATTATCGATCCTAGGTTCTAATATCAAAACAGATGCTCTGTCAGTTACCTCAAGAACGATTTCTCTCTTCCTATTGACTTGCCTATAAATATGACCATGCTACTGCCAACACCCTTGGACCGGTCTGCGCAATGGAATTTTGCACGATGCGGGTCAGAGTCACCCTTGTGTACACAAGAGCATTTGGGAAACTCGTTGGCTCATGAGGATGGGGTTTTCTGACGCGTATACTTGTTACACTCAACAAGTCGAACTCATCAATAGTGCCGGCAGATGGGGCTAGTTGAAGTTTACAATAATTGTGATAATTTTTGGAAATGCAATTCGCAAAATACTAAAGATTGGGCGGGAGTGAATCCCTTGCAATTCGATTCGATTGGATGAACGTGTTGATACGAGGAGAGCGATAATGTAATTTCATCATTCCTTGCCAGGACGCGGTGCAAACAGTCAAGGTTTGACCAAGGCCCAGCTTTTTCCATGAGCAGCAATCCACCAAACGCCATACTACCCCTTAAAAGGATCGGAAAGTCAACCTTGTGTAGGAGCAAAATCGTGGATTTAGACTGATGTCGGCCAGATTAGAATTGACCCTCTCAGCCTATCAGCTTCGATAAGGATCTTCTCACGTCCACTACCGCAGGAGCGAGGAAGTCTCCAGGGAGGGAGGAGTACAGCGGATGTTTAGTGGGTTCGATTCCTCTAATACGTGCCGGATGTCCTGTGGTGAAAGAAGTAGCGGAAGAGGACGAATTCCCTTTGAAGCCCTCTACCACACCTGAGGGATGATGGGGGATGTAAGGGTGCGGTGCATTTTTAATGCTGAACGAACGCAAGTAAAACGGTGGTTCCAGGGAAGGTACGTTTCCTTTGAAGCCGACGGTAGGAATGAGACCATAAGACTTTTTTACGACACCTTGATATCCAAATAGGGTCGTTTCAAGAAAACACCGTCGTACAGAATTGGATCAAAACTTGTCCTGTGAAACATAAAGCCAAAGCTAATGTAGGTTACAATTTTAATTTTGGAGTTTTTATTCTAATTGCGAAAAATAAGTTACCCAATATATAATTGAATTGAAACAGTGCTCGAACCAGTCTTAACTGATAACTCATTGTGATCTGAAGCAATTATTTCTTTTAGTTGGTTATTCCATGAATAATCAATCTAAGTTTTCATGCAAAAAGTCAATCTCTCCGATTCGGCCCAAAAATTTTGTCTGGACGTTTCTAGGTGTCTAGATCAAAATTAGCAAATGTCCGTCCGCCGTGCACCCCGACTTTGGTAGAATAAAATTTTCTAAAAATCTGACATTTTGGTCAGGGACCCGTTTTTGGCTATAGTTGGTCCTCCAAACTTTTCAACCTGATCGGACCAAATTTGGGTGGAGTAGGGGTGAAAATGTGCATTTCGAAAAATGGATTTTTGAGATTTTTTGCAACCTAGGTCTGTGGGTATCATTTTCCGCTGAATTCTGGACGCTAAATCCAATAAAAAGGGTCCCAGAACGATTGGCACCCACCGGAAGATGTCATGGGTAAAAATAGGTATCTTACCCATTTTAAATATGTGTTTTCGAGATTTCTGGTACCTAGGCGTGTGTGGTATCATTTTCCACTAGATTTTGGACCCTAAATCGATTGGAATGGGTCCGGGACCCGCCAGACCCACTGTTTTCCCCATGTTGAAGAAATGAGTCTCTATGCGCCTGGTCCGAGGAATAACCAACCCATGCTTAAGAATTTGCAGGGTTCTTGTTTCGGTATTAACAAACTTGACCGAGAAATTGTTGGTTGAAACAGCCGAGGAGAAATTAATTTAACCGCGAATAAAATTGAGATAAACGAGACCAAAAATTCTAATTCTCAGTTGGCAGGATTTGACCGAGAACAGGAGGTTATATATTCTTTCAGTGTGTCGGACGTCGGAATATAAGGTCGTAGCCGTATCCTTTTGCTCGTAACCAGCAAACCCGAATAAAGGAATGTTTACGGCCACAGTGAAAGTTGGCGGGTTGGTAGAAGATCGGGAAGCAGGTGAGGTCGGAGGATCAATCCGAGGGAACTCTCGTTGTTCTCTATTAGCATAAACATGCGCGTAGGCACCTCGCTCATTATGCGAGCAATAACCGTTCATCAGAGCGGCCAGCAATAACTGCTTGGTTGAGTAATAGCAATCGAGTTTCATTAGAGTACGGGCGTTTCTGAAGCCTCGGGTGATTTCGCTCCTAATTAACAACTCGTTAGTTAGTAAGTTGCCGCCTAAATCACCGTGGATTCATAACGTGAGATATTCTGTTCGACGTTATTATGGCGTCGTTCCAAATCAGCTGTTAAATTGAGTTTATTTAAACATTATTTTACTAGTATTTTTAAAGGCACAGGTAGTCGAGTCAGAGTCACTCTACCTCAGTGGTAAATACTCTGCTCAGTCATTCACTAATCAGTAGAGTGGATGTTACTATTCTGAAAACGTTTCCATTAAGCGATAAAAAATGAGACTGAATGTAAGAACTAGGAACAATTGAGGGTCAAACTGAGACTGGAGTCTTCGATGCCTTTGGCATGTCATATTTAACAGTCCCAGTTACATTTTGCTACCTCATATAATGTATCAGATTGATACAGAACAACCCATCTCTCTTAAGACTGTTCAAGTGACACAATTTTACCTGGGTCAGCAATGTCACTTGATCATTTCACTCTCAACGAGTCAAACACTCATCATCCCCTCTTCCGGATAAAATTCTTTGTCCAGCTCTTTAGGGACTGGAATTTCATTCTTTGAAATAGAAATATATTCTTCAATATATAAATTTTATATATATATATAAAATATATTCTTCTAGCCAATTGAGCTAAATACATATATGTCCACTTATTTTGTAATTAGACTTGTCCACATCATAATAATAATGCTGGCTCTAATAAAACAATAGCAGCAATAGAAAAACGCTGCAAATTCTTACACACGGGTTGGTTATTCCTCGAACCAGGCGCATGGAGACTAGTTTAGACCTCGGATCAGGCACATGGAGATTATTTTCTTCAACAATGGGGAAACAGTGGG
This sequence comes from Cyrtorhinus lividipennis, assembly GCA_019603395.1. Classification (NCBI taxonomy): domain Eukaryota; kingdom Metazoa; phylum Arthropoda; class Insecta; order Hemiptera; family Miridae; genus Cyrtorhinus; species Cyrtorhinus lividipennis. The sequence goes on along the minus strand of CM033998.1, from coordinate 18,246,652 downwards.
TGTGGTGTCCCGGACCCATTCCAATCGATTCAGGGTCCAAAACTTAGTGGAAAATGATACTCCATGCGCCTAGATACCAGAAATCTAGAAAACACACATTCGAAATGGGTAGATAATCACCTATTTTGACCCATAGCCTCATCCAGAGGGCACCACTCGTTCCGGGACCCGTCTCATTGGATTCAGCGTCCAAAAATTAGGTGTAAATGATACCCCACACGCCTAGGTGCCAGAAATCTCAAAAAACTCATATTCAAAATGGGTAATAGATAGCCATTTTGATCCATGACCTCTTCCAGTGGGTGCCAATTGTTTGGGGCCCTTTTCATTGGATTCAGCGTCCAGAATGGTGCAGTGGAAATTGATACCTTAAACAGTTAGATTGAGAAAATTTTCAAAAATCCATTTTCCGAAATTCGAGGACGAACTAGAGCCGGACCCCTGAGCCTAATTTCAGATTTTTAGAAAATTTTCTACTACCAAAGTCGGCGTGGACGGTGGACGGACATTTGCTAATTTTGATCCAGACACCTTGAAACGTCGAGATAAAAATTGTGGTACGAATCGGAGAGGTTGACCTTTTGCATGAAAATATAGGTTGATTATTCAAGGAATAACTAACCAAAATCTCACAAACGGAGATGAAGGTTTGTTTTATCTTATCTCACCAAAGTGTTTTCCTTCGCCCAATGACCGGCTGCTATGGTGGAACGTAACGTGTCTCAATAATATACTGCTGTGTCTTCTGTCATGTAACAAGGAATGAAACGGATCAGCAAAAGTAATGAAGAACCGGTGATTCCGGTTTGAACCAAAGTCCGCCAAGTTCGTATCTATTCTGTTCTTGTGTAACCCGTAGACAGTGTCTTTGTCCCGAGTTGGCCTTCACAACTCCTTCTCACCACCTTTTGTCTAGTTCCAATCAGTTTTTCCTGTCCTAGAGTCGTCGCATTTCCGATACATCGTCGGAGTTCTTCTCTCTCGTTGGCCTCCGAGTTGAGGCCGTGACCTGAAAGTATTGATCTGGCGGTTAACAGATTTCGTCTTACTCTCGTCTTCCGCTAGTGAATGTAGCCATTTCCCTTACCTGCCACTTTATTATTGTTGTCGCCGAGTTATAACGTCGTACCACAATTCACTCGGTTGAGTTTCAGATAGAAGGGACGTTTCAAGCCAAAACGACCAGAGTTGTCTGATGTATTCAAATTGACATCTCCTGAAGTCATCATTCATAAGTTGGATGATTGGAATGACCCGCTGTTTACATCAAGTTTCACCTCAACCGTTTTGCTGAATGACGCTTCTCTCACAAATAAATCTTTGTTCTAATTTACTATGCATGAATGTGTTAATAAAATGGGCGACACAAATGCAGTTCTTTTTGTTAGAACAGCATTCCATTAATATTTTAGTACTAGACATATTTATATGTAAAAATTGTTGATCGTTACAAAATTGGCTCCAGAGCTTGAGCCATCGATAACAAAATCAGAAGTCAAAATCAAGAAAAGATGATGAATAAAAGGAATGGCGACAATGCAGAGGAGATTTATATAAATGGGTCATATTATGACTTATTAAGTCTAATTCTTTCCAATTTCAGCACAGTGACATTGATTGGGATTGGATCCACTATTCATTCAAATGGAATGCTCTAACCATGAGGCTTCTACAACAAAAATGCATTCATTCATTCACAGGGGCTGGTTATTCCTAGGATTAGGCGCAAGGAGACTCATTCCAATCGATTCAGATAGATTTTGGTTGGTTATTCCTTGAATAATCAACCTATGTTTTCATGATAATGGTCAACCTCTCCGATTCGGCTCAAAATTTTTTTCTGGACGTTTCATGATGTCCTGATCAAAAAAGGTCAATGTCCGTTCGCCGTCCGCCGTCCGCCGTCCGCCGTACGCCGTCCATTGTCCACGCCGTTTTTGGTAGTAGAAAATGTTCTAAAAATCTGAAATTTGGGTCAGGGGTCTGTTCCCAGCCGAGATGGGTCCTCGAAACTTTTCAGCCCGATCGGACCAAATTTGGAGGGGGTAGGGGTCAACATTTGTTTTTTGAAAAATGGATTTTCGAGATTTTGGGTGATTTAGGCGAGTGGGGTGTCATTTTCCACTAAATTTTGGACGCTGAATCCAATAAAATGGGTCCCAGAACAATTGGCACCCACTGGAAGAAGTAATGGGTCAAATTGGGTATTTATTACCCAATTTGATTATGTGTTTTCGGGATTTCTGCTACCTAGGCGTGTGGGGTATCATTTTCCACTAAATTTTGGACGCTGAATTCAATGATGTGTGTCCCAGAACGATTGGCACCAACCGGAAGAAGTTATGGGTCAAAATGGGTATGTATCCACCCATTTGGTATGTGTCAGGATTTCTGGTACCTGGGCGTGTGGGGTACCATATTCCACTAAATTTTGGACCCTGAATCGATTGGAATGGGTCTGAGACCCGCCACACCCACTGTTTCCCCCATTCGAGGAGTAACCAACCCGTGTGTAAGAATTTGCAGATTTTTTAGATACCCATTTTGACCCATAACATCTTCCGCTGGACGACAACGCTCCAGAACCCATTTCGTTGTATTCAGTGTTTAAAATTTACTTTAAAAAAAAAAAACCCCTCACGCTTGGATCGTCAAAAATCTTGAAAATTTATTTTTTGGATAACTCATTTTTACTCACTTTTTGGTTGGTTATTCCTTGAAAACCCATGTTTTGATGCAAAAGGTCAACCACTCTGGTTCGGCCCAAAAAATTTTTTCTGGGCGTTTCAAGGTGTCAAGGTCAAAAAAAGTCAAATGTCCGTCCGCCGCCCGGGATTTTTTTGGTAATAGAAAATTTTCTAAGAATCCTAAATTTGGGTCAGGGGTCTGTTCCCGACCTAAGTCGGTCCTCGAAACTTTTCAGCTCAATCGGACCAGATTTGTGAAGGGTAGGGGTCAAAGTGTGTATTTCGAAAAATGGATTTCTGAGATTTTTTGCAATCTAGGTGTGTGGGGTATCATTTTCCACTACATTTTGGACGCTGATTCCAATGTAATGGGTCCCATAACGATTGGCACCCACTGGAAGAGGTTATGGATCGAAATGGCTATCTATTAGCCATTTTGAATGTGTTTTTTGAGATTTCTGGTACCTAGGCGTGTGGGGTATCATTTACACCTAATTTTTGGACGCTGAATCCTATGAGACGGGTCCCGGAACGAATGGTGTCCTCTGGATGAGGCTATGGGTCCAAATGGGTGCCTATTTACCCATTTCGAATGTCTGTTTTCCAGATTTCTGGTATCTAGGCGTATGGGGTATCATTCTCCACTAAATTTTGGACCCTTAATCGGTCGGAATGGGTCCGGGACCCACCACACTCACGGTTTCCCCCATGTTTCCCATGTTGAAGAAATGAGTCTCCATGCGCCTGGTCCAAGGTACAACTAGCCCTTGTGAATTAATTTGCAGCATTTTACTTTGTTCCAAGCAAATATTCAATATAAATTTAGCGCTACTCGAACCTTCATTTTTTCAAAGTATTTTAAACTATTGATCGATACATGTCCCTGTGACGACCGTCCGGAGCGAGAGGTCTCTGGAATGCTCGTAATTAGCTGGGAATTTGCGATGGCTATTAATTTGTCGGGCCTAACTCATTTTTAGCCCGATCCCTACAAACGGAGGCAGATATATGGGTCGGGATGGGGATTTTTTGTGAATTAGTTTGTAAAAGATAAATCCGTCTACCTCTTCCTCCGTTACTCTTATTAGAATAATATATCATCCTTCTATCAACCAAAAAAGTAAATTGTCCTCTCTTCTGGACCAAAGAAGGCCACCAAAATGTATGGAGATCGTGCGTGCTCCGATACTGTATATGTGTCAAAGAGGGCATTTTGGAAATGGATTCTCAAAATGTCGTTTTATGGTTGTAGGGATGTTCTAAAGTGTTTTATTAGCTTAGTTGTTCGTGAAAGCGGCTATTAACAGCCCCAAACCAAATAATCTCTGTAATGCACAATCTGAATTAGATAGTCAATCGCTTCCTTACCGGCCAATACGAGTTCAATATATATTCTTCATAACACTGGTAGGTACGAATATTCTTGGAGTGAATTTTCAGATAAAACGCAAGCGTGAATAACTTTTGAAAATGGCATGTTATGAATACCGTTGAAAGAAGTCTCATACACCAATAAATTCATGGGTAGGAATTAAAATTAATTCCACGAAGGTTATCTCGAGTGAATTCGATAAAACGTCGATGTTACATTGGAGAAAAATGTTTTTGAGGCAACGACGTTACGAGAGAAAACTTTTCCTCGATAAGTTTATTATTCTTGAGTAGGTCTTGATCGGTATTTTGCGTCTCTCCTTTCCACCCCCATCCGTGTTATGACGAAAACAGTAGTGATAGTCAAACACGGGACATTTTTCCAAGAAAATTTAGGGAATTCGTGGAAAATAGGTGGATAAAAATAAGAAAAAGAACTCGGGACTCAGGCTGGAAAAGTCGGGAAGGGCGGAAATGTGACGTCAAAGAGAGACGTGAAGGCCCTGAGGGAGTTGCCAACATTCCTGTGTGACCCCTGTACTGTTACTCAGTAGTATGACAGCAGTTTTTATTACAACAAATGAATAAAATCAACTGTTCTCAAACTTTTAAGGAGAAAAAAAATCCAATCCATCAGCTTGAGCATGAAAACCCAACTATTCAGGGGATATTCAGGGGTTCAACTATTAAGGGTTCAACCAAAACCATGTCCGTCCGCCGTCCACACCGTTTTTGTACTTGGTAGAAAAATTAAGAAAATCTGTAATTTTGGTGAAGGACCCGTTTCCGGCTGTTGTTGGTCTTCGAAACTATTCAGCTTGATCGGAACAAATTTGGGGTAAGCAGGGGTTAAAATGTGTATTTTGAAATATTGATTTTTGAGATTTTTGGTGACCTAGACGTGTGAGGTATCATTTTTCACTAAATTTTTGACGCTGAATTGATTGGAATGAGTCTCCATGCTCTTGGTCGAGGAATAACCAATACCTGTTATACCTGTATTGACTTACAATCAGCCTGCGATAAGGGACATCAGGCTGAAAATGAGTGATGAGTATCACGATTAAGACCTAAACTGAGTGCATAAGCAAAGTTTCAATAGTTTTTCGGAGCACTTTGAAGTAGATTTTAGGCCCAAGCGTCGTACAACAGAGAACGGATGAACATTTTAGAATTGATTTTACACTCTTTGGAACGTAAGAATAGAATTTTAGGATTTTTTCAAAACGCAATCACACTTAGTGAGTATCATTCTCGCCAGTATACTAAACTGATATTCATTTGAGGAAAAATAATAGTTGAAACACTTTTAGTGGAATTGCAATGATGAGGCTTCTGACAAGTTATGGATATAGGCGGTACGGAATTGGCAGGCCTTCAGCCAACTTCAAAATTTTGATGGGATCGTGAAGATACCTCGCGAGCGACCACGCGCTTGATTATCATATTTTCAATAAAAATCGAGACAAAATGTATACAATATTATTTTGTTCTTGCTGTTTGTCATGCCTACGAGCAGCATCACGATTAGAAATCGATGATCATGTTGCAATACAAACCGTATGAGCTCATCAGATAAGTACTGGCGATGGTATATAAAAGAAGGAATAGAAAGGTTAGCGACAATAGGACCGAGATGTTTGATATTGAGTAGGAATGGCGTTTCACGGAGAACCCGAAACTGAGAGCCAATACTTTCTCGTTTGAGTGTAGTTGACACTGAATCCTCCGTGGGGCTCGAATACGTTCAATGGACATGTTTTCCTCCACAAAGTCGATACTTCTGACAGCCTCGAGGGTGGAAACGAAACATTCTTTTGATATTCTTGGAGAAATAACATTGACCTGACGGAAAGTCCGGCCTTGGGGAAACAGACGTTCACTAAAAAATGTTTTAGTTCGAGACAACCGCAAAAACGAAGGATGCTTTTTAACTGAGTTTACTACGTTGAACCACCTGAAATTGTGAGTTATGTGAAACTAAAAATACCTGCCTGTCTACAATCGCGTGTCTCTCACACCAGCTATGAAAGTGATTTGGATCGCGTGCACGCAGAACCCATCAGTTCGAAATGAAATGACTCGAGGTATTCCTACATCCCCCCCCCCTGCCACCACAGAGCCATCACTATTCATGACGTGGACAATCGACACCTACGTGCCACACTGGTGAGTAGGACCCGGTGATAAATGGCTGTTGTTTCGTTACTGATTCATTTGCCCTTGGTGCCGACTCGAAAGTGGCGATTAGCCGCTGATGAGATCAAAAGTGGCCATGGAGTTCGGAGAGGATTCAGCGGAAATCGAGTCGTTTATTCTCACGCAATTATCAAGTTCATTGAACAACCTCTTTGGACACAAGGGTTCGGGCTTGCTGTTTCAGTCGCTCACTCTAACATTCAGAGGATAAAAAGAGTGCCTAACGGAGGAGCCACCAAAATCGAATGGGAATCATATAGCTAATTTGAGTAATCTAATGATTTGACCTAACGACATCCACTGCCGCACTCCCGAAACTGAGCTCGCAGGTAGCACACCTTCGTCCATACTTTAACCACAATATTGATTTAAATCCAAAAACGCTGACAATACTTCCAGAATGGTTTATTATTCCTTGGAGAAAGTGTATTGGGGAAACAGCGAGAATGCAGTGTCCCGGTCCCATTCCAATGAAAAAAAAAAACCAATGAATTAAATTTATTCCATTGCAAATCACATCACATGACCAAAGACATCACATGCATTGGAATACACCCCAAGCCATAGATCTCTGTGCGGCTTGGGGAGTTGCGTACGTAGTTTTTATTTGACTAATCTCTCTCTCAATCGATTTCGTGTCCGAAATTTAGTAGAAAATGATGCCCCACACGCCTAGATCGCCAAGAATCACTAAAACCCGTTTTTTCAAAAATCACATTTTGATCCCTGCCCTGTTTAAAAATTAATTTAGTCTGAATGGGCTGAATGTTTTCGAGGACCAACTACAGTCTGAAGCGGTTCCCTGACCAAAATTTTAGATTTTTAGAAATTTTTCTACGGTACCTTTTTATGTCCTGGACATCATGAAACGACCTGGAAAACATTTTGGAGCCGATCGGAGATAGTCGACCCCCTCGTTATCTTGGGCATGAAAACATAGGTTAATAATTCCTTGAATAACTCATTTCTACATCTTTACCTATACCCTACCCGACTTTGGGCTGATCTATCAAAATTCAATGTCTAACCTGAGCCAAAAACGCGTTTCCGACCAAAATTACAAATTTTTACTTAATCTTCTAGGACTTGGAACGGCTGACGAATGTATACATTTTTGATCTTAGACACCTTTGAACCGCAAAACTGTTACATTTCGAGCCTAATTGAAGAGATTGACTCAGGCATAAATCCATATTCAAGGAATAATGATGCGTCCATATTCAAGGAATAATGACCGTATAAACAACATTATACGGTTTTTATCCATACACTACCAGTTGTGGGTCGAATCCTTGTAACAAGGTCATACGAGACCCACCTCTGAGATGAAAATATGGGTTGATTATTCAAGGAATCATAAAATAAACAAAAAATTGTGCAGAATTTATGTAGAATTAATGTGAAGAATCACAAATAATTCTCTGAGATCTCCAATGTTAAAAAAGATTTGAGTAATTCTTCTCTTTTTCCTTGAACCTGCCAATATCTAACACTGAACTGTGATGATGTAAAGTGTTAGCCCCGCTTACTTTCACTCGCCGGCGTTGTGGAGATTATTAATAATTTATTTCATTCGTATTTCACTCTAGTGATAAATTGGATATATCTTCTTGAAACAAGGAAAAATCTTTTCGGGAAATTGTAGGAAAATTATGAAGCCTCGATATATCTTCTTTACCCCTCTCCTCCTCCTCCTCCTCCAACGCCTCCAGCGAATGATATATTTTTTATGACATAGTTCGTTTATTCAGCTTCCCTCTTTATTCATCTGCTGCTTGTGAGCGCTCTCAGTTGAAGCCACCACTAACTTCAAAACTGAGTTGATTACGGAAATCTCTATGAGCCCACATCATGAGCCACTTAATTACCTGTGCGAGAGCGAATGGCAGAACTAGTTGAGAATTCATTAACAAGTTGGTTTGCCCAAATTGGCAATCGTGCGGTGATTACACAAGTCATCGTAAACCGTTTGGCGGATTTACCGTCTTAGAGCCGAGCGATCAAACGCGAAGTCAGTAATGAACACGAATTCAGGTGTTGGCTAAGTAATTGTCAGTGACGAGCACATTATTAGTGCGCCACTTACGGCCTTACCTCAAACAAACACACTGTGACTCTGAATCGACATGTAACGGTGTTCAGAACAACTTTTGGTTCGCGACCGTATTTTTATTACCTGCATCGATCGTCGAACAAATTAAAACGCTGCAAATTATTTCACAGGGGTTGGTTATTCCCCGGACCAGGAGCATGGAGACTCATTCCAATCGATTCAGCTTCCAAATATTAGTGGAAAACGATACCCCATACGCCTAAATCACCGAAAATATCGAACACGGGGAAGATGAGGAGAACAGTAGATGTGGCGTGTCCCGAACCCATTTCAATCGATTCAGCGTCCAAAATTTAGTGGAAAATGATACCCCACACGCCTGAGTACCAGAAATCACAAAAACCCACATTTGAAACGGATAGATAGATACCCGATTTGACCCATAACTTCTTCCAATGGGCGCCAATCGTTCCGGCTCTCGTCCCATTGGGTTCAGCGTCCAAAATTTAGTCAAAAATAATAGCCCACGTGCCTAGGTCACCAAAATCTCGAAAATCCATGTTTCCAAAAATACGTATTGATCATTGATACCATGGTGCGATTGATTTTTTGGCGATGTAGGCGTGTGAGGTATCATTTTTCACTAAATTTTGGAAGCAAACTCGATTGGAATAAGTCTGGGATACTCTTTACTCACTGTTCTACTCCATTTTCTCCATGATCCTGGTCCGAGGTTTTGTTCTAGACCTCACGAAACGCCCAGAAAACCTTTACCGGATCAATCAGAAATGGTTGACCCCCTTGCGACCTAAAGCATCAAAATATCGATTATACCAACCCAAATGCCATAATTTCGTAGTATGTTGGCTTTGAGCGAAACTCGGATTTGCCTTCATCCGTACGTTCAGTATGCGCATGCGCAGAAACGCTGGGGAAGCACCGTTCAATTTATAGGGCGGGTTTCAGTCGGGGTGGTTCACCATTCGAGAAATTGAACCATAATCCCCCCATACAAAGCTACCGTAACATTGTGGCAAATATATGATCAATGCAGGTTCTTCGGAAATCGTATTACAATTGAGTGGTTCAGACGTTGAAAGGCGCATATTGAATATATTGTTGGTCTCTTTAGATAAATGGGTCCATTAATCTCATGGGGATCATCTGAACGATGTGAAAAAGGGAGAAATGTCGTTACAGAAGCTGGAAGTTCTCGTTCATCGACTAAAGGGGGCATGGAGGAATAAAGTACTTCAGCCAGTGTTACCAGATCTCCCGTTATAGGGAGGAATATCCCTCATTTTGGTCATCTGTCCTCCCTTGTATCCCGATCCCTCCAAATCCCGGATTTTGGGTGAAAATCCCCCTTTTTTCTGTTCTTCAATACAATCCAAAAATCAATCCAATCATCTTGCAAAACCAGAGCTTTTCGTTAGGATTTCTGTATTTAAAATATGGAAACAACCCTCAATTAGTCCAGGTCGAAGAGAGTTATTTGAACACTTTCTTGGGAATGGAGCACTTTTCGGGCAATAGTTTGTGGTAAATTGTTCAGTTGGATTATTTATGTTTATTAAGATTTTATTAATTTAATAAAATTAAAAGGCTTGAGTTGTAACCATGGCTGTTAATAATTTGAATTAAGGAGATTAGGTTGATGAAGGCAAAAGTCATAAAACAGGCTCCATATAGAGCTACCTTTATTAGTACATACGTATATGATTACTTACCAAATTTGAAGCTTTATTAAGTTACGTTTAAATGAAGAAAAGATTCCTCTTTCATCATCATCATTCGTTGGTTTATTCTCAACCATTGGCGAATCAACAACAATAAACCTCGGACGGGAAAATGGAGACTCATTCCAATCGATTCAGCGTCCAAAAATTAGTCAAAAACAATACTCTACACGCCTAGATTATTGAAAATCTCGAAAATTCGTTTATTGAAAAACAATTTTGACCCCTACTCTCCTCAAGTTGGGTCCGATCGGGTCGAAAAGCTCCGAGGACCATCTAGAGCCGAAAATGGGTCCCTGACCCGAATTTCAGGTTTTTTAGAGAATTTTCTACTACCAAAAATGGCATGGACGGCGGACAGAGATTTGCTTATATTAATCAAGACACTTTGAAACGCCCAGAAAAAAAAATTTTTTTTCGGAGAGATTGACTTTTTGCATGAAAACAAGAAACAACCCCTCTCGTTTTCCCAAAAAATTCCCTCAATTCCCTATTTTTCAACTTTCATGTGGCAACACTGACTCCAGCAGATCGTTGTTTTGTCCGTTAGTTCAGTCGACTAGTGAAGACACAACAAACGATTTTCTACGTCTTCAGCGTACCTACACAGTCTCCGCCCGAAATTACTGCTGATTCCGCACCGACCTTCACCTTTGTACGGATTCTTCGACCGAGCGATCTCAGGATTTGCGGCATTCCCTCCTATTATGTAAATGTCGACTCCGCGATATTCTAAACCCAACGAGGTGGCGAGAAGAGCTTCCCCGGATCCGGGCGCCAGATATTCGCGTTCCTCCGAGCTGAACATTCATTAAATGATAAGCATCGCTCACCATCCTCTAAATCTCAACCAATTTGTTCCCATCAAACGACTCTAGGTCTATTTTGCCGCATGATTGGAATCTTGAGGTTTTGTCGGATTTATTTCGGACAGTTTAAAACCTAACAGAGATGGGATTTCACAATGATATCAACGAGGCTTTTTAAAAACGCTACACATTCATTCACTGGGGTTGGTTATTCTTTGGATCTGCAGCATGGAGATCATTCCAATCGATTCAGCGTCAAAAAATTAGAGGAAAACGATACCCAAAAATGGGGAAAACAGTGGGTCTGGCGTGTCCTGGACCCATTCCAATCGATTCAGCGTCCGAAATTCAGTGGAAAAAGATATCCCACAGGCCTAGGTACCAGGAATCTCGAAAACCCACCTTCAAAATGGGTAGATAAATACCCATTTTGACCCATAACTTCTTCCAGTGGGCGCCAATCGTTCCGGCACCCGTCTCATTTCACCGTCCGAAATTTCGAACCTCATGAATAATGGTGTGATTCGCTATTGGAGGAGTGTACTTATTTGGTGGATTTTCGTTATTACTCAGTTCAATGAGCGATCCCGAAACAATCATTTCGCTCAAATGACTTGATTTCCCGACAGTTGTAGTTCATTTTTCAGTTCTCGCCATAAGGAAGCCTTTAAAATGGTTCGAGAACGCCTTCTCCCTTTCGCCTTAAGGTCCAACTCATTGCCTGCCCAATGATGTGAAGTGAGTTGAGAAACGCTGCCAATGATTTTACAACGGTTTATTATTCGAGGTGTCTCCCTCGGTCGGGAAAGCGTATAATTTTTTCGTGGACTCCCAAATTCATCAGAAAACAGGGGATTTTCAATGAATACCTCAATTAGATTGTTTCTTCAAGGAATGAGTCTCCATACTCTAGGTCCGAGCAATAACCAACCCCTGTGAAAGAATTGCAGCGTTTTTAAATAGTCCCATTGATATCATTGTGTAATCTCCTCCATATCCAACAATATGACTCCCTAATTTATTTTCAGTACCCTGTGTAAATAAAATATACAATCGATTTGAACAATGGTAATGACTTGTGTGATTCGCTCTTTTTCTACGGTACTCCACTGGCATCGATAAAATGCCTCGTCGTTTGAGTCGATTCTGTATCGATTGTTTTTTTAGGCAGTGCCTCATTCACCATTTAACACGACCTTATATGACTCTTTTAGTGATGAAGGTGAGAGGGTAAGAAGTAGTGGAACTAAACCGAGAACGGGGATTTTCTCAGAGGTCGAAATGCTGCCATTTTTAGTACAAACCGCATTTCGGTACCCGTATACTCCCCTACACCTCTGCACAATTGCCACTGTGGTGAGATGACGTCAGTTCCAAATTTCAGGGCGTGGTTTCGGTCGATTTCATTTATCGAACCGGTGCCACTCTGACCGAGCTCTATATTTGCATACATAAACATACGAGGGAAAAAAAACTATTGATATTCCACCCTCTGAGAGAGGGCTTCAATCGTAGGAAGGACTATTCAAATCGAATATCAACGACCAGAAATGAGAGTAAGAACAAGAAGGAGTCTCCTGTTCCCAAACTTTTGACATCTACGACTTCATCTTCAGGGATTTTATATGCATACCTCATGTTTACAAAGGGCCTCACGAGTTTTGAACCCAAATAACCGAAATCGCCAAAATATTAACAAGTTTATAATAAATTACAATCTCTAATAAATACTATATTATATTATTTGTATTATTATTATAAATTAAACCACCAGTAGTGAGTAAAAGTGATCGTTTTACCCAGCTTATTAATTCTGTTGCTGTGAAAGTTTCATGGATATTACGCAAGCATTTTTGTAGCCAATGCTGTTTTTAATTTGACTACATTTAAGCAAAACGACGGCCAAAAACACCAAAGTATAATGGATTTCATAGGCCGTTTCTGGGTGAGTAAATGGAAATTACATGAGCAAACAGACGTCTAAAAAGTTGAATCTTCAAGCTAAAAGGCTAAAAAGTGTCTAGGATACAAAAATAAACTCACAAATCTTGAAACACCGTCACAAGGAAGAAGGAATCAGCGAAATTTTTCCGATTGAGCCGATGACAGCGGCACGTTTAATTACCTCCGAAGAGAATGATTCATAACAGCAGGAAGAAGGATGGCCCATGACGAAATGATGAATGAGGGGAATGTGAGCTGACGGGTTGACATATCAGTTTATGCCATCTGAATGGGTATTTAGACCACGACGCGACGGGGGAATGAGGGAAAGAACGAACTAAGTCTTATTATTGACAGGACCCGGAATGCGGGATTTTCAGGAACTACTTCCATGAGAATTGCTGATGAGCTCCTTTTAACGGCAATTCATTATTCTGCTGTGAGTTCGTCGAATGAACGAAATTCGCGCTCAAGAAGCTGTGGATCATGTTGTCTTTCCTACGTATTTGCTTGATGATGCCAACAAGTGTGTGTATTTTCGAACCTTTCGAAGTCAAAGGCAGTTACGCTTGAAGGGAACACAGAAATCGAGGCAATTCCATGAACACACATTTTGCACGACTTGGCACAACAGTGGAACTAAGATACTCAGAAGTCTCTCTGGAAGGGTGAGCTAACTGAGACGAAGGCCAAATACCCCAAGGCTGAGGCATCAATGAGAATGATAATTCAAAACTGCTAAGCTCGTGGCAATGTTTTCCTTCATTTCCCATCTCAACTCGGGAACTCACATCTGGGCCACCGAGTCATCGAGTCCTTGGGACGTCATGCGTGGAGAATTGGGTTACCCTTACAATATTTATGTACGACGATCAACAGATTCCCTCAGTCGCAAACGCTTCCTTCGAACTTGCGAGCCAACTGAGCCAACTGCTCAGCTCGAGCTGAAGAGGGCAGAGTGATAAGATTAAGGGCCGCTGGAGCCGAGCCAAAACACTGGTCTTTGGCGGTATCAGGCGGTAATTCAGACCAGATAAAGAAAGGAAGGACTATTTAGGAGCTACGGAGAGGAGAGCGAGTCTGAACACTGCAAAGGGAATACGAGTGGAAAAGGGTTCTATTACCGGAGGGAGCTGGGAGGAGGGCACTGCGAACTAACAATCCAATTTCTTCCTTCTCTTTGTTGTCTGACTGATGTTGGGCAATAATTAATTACTCATGTCAGTTCTGGGTCGAAATTCGAAGTTTCTGGTCAGTATCCGGATGGCATGCCAATCGTTCAACGCCTTCTTCCCTCCGTTATTAATTACGTATGTCCTTGTTCCTGTTCTCTTAAATACCTTCTTCTTTCCCTTCCAAACCACGACACCATTCGTCCTTTCAGAAAACCTAGATAGTTAGTCAGATGCCAAAAACTAATGTGATCTATCACGTCCCAACAACAAGACAGATTATCGTGATCCCCCCTAGCATATCTCTCAGGTTTTGCATTGATTAGTAGTTAATTATACAATTTGTAACTCCGTTCTATTTCCAATATGCCAAGTGAGCACTCATTATCAAACATGGAGAAAATGGAGTGAAACAGTGAGTGTGGTGTATCCCGCACTCATTCCAATCGATTTAGATATTGTGGAAAATGATACCCTACTCACCTAATTCACCGAAAATTTCGAAAATCCATTTTTCCAAAAAACACTGTTTGACTCCTAGGAACCTCTCCGAATTCGGTCTGATCGGGCTGAAAAGTTTAGTTTCTTGACGACCAACTGAAGCCGGAAACGCGTCCCTGAACCAAATTTAAGGTTTTCAGAAAATGGTCCACTACCAAAATGGTCACGGCGGACGGACATATCCCCTTTTAGTTAGTTATTTCTTGAATAGTCAACCTATGTTTTCATGCAAAAAGTCAATCTCTCCTGTTTGGCCACAAATTTTTTCCTCGGAGTTTCAAGGTGTCTAGATCAAAATTCGCAAGTGTCCGTCCACCGTTCATGTCAATTTTGATAGTAGAACATTTTCTCAAAATCTGAATTTTTGGTCAGGGACCCGTTTCTGGGTCTAGTTGGTCCTCGAAACATTTCAGCCCGATCGGACCAAATTTGTGGGGAGGGAGGTAGGGGTCAAATGTGTTTTTGTCGATCCAGGCGTGTGAGGTATCATTTTTCACGTTAGGCACTGAATCGACTGCAGTCCCCATGCTGCTGATCCGAGGAATAACATACCTTTGAGAAAGAATTTGCTGCGTTTTTTTTTTTTTTTTTTTTTTTCTTTCTCTCCGTTTTTTCTTGATACTCGTATTCCTGTTAGTAACCACTGTTTTGTCACACTCTACCTATAACTTACCCATGAAATTATGGGTAAGTTATACCCATAAGAAGATGTCAATTTGATTCAAATAGAGGATTTGAAAAAAAAGAAGTATGAACAACTCATTTATATAAGTCAAACCTATTTGTTTTACAACCAGGAAGAATTTATTGCAAATCCCTCGATGATTTATTATTCTAAAATTCGGTGTCCCAAACGCATAGTGGGAAACATAGTATCCCAAACTTCTGGGTCATCCTTATCTTGCTCCCGCGGAGGTAAAAAAATCTAAAACGCGAATCATCACAATTTTCATATTATTCTTTCTACGATGTGAAATTTTCCATTTCATATTCAACATCATATTTTAGGTAACCACAGGTGTTTGGGAAGGCGGTGAGGTCAAATTCTCCCGCGGGTTGGAAGGAACGACAGGGGTCAGTTTGTATTCAAATAGCATTCGGTAGACTGAACACCCTTGGTGTTAGTGTGAAGGTATGTCGTTTAATTAAATCTTCTATAAAACAGTATGGCCACTGTACCGCCCATTGCAATAGTTCGTGACCAGGAATTTTGGTCTAAACAATATTGTTGAAGTGTTTTATTTTTTACAACCATTTTTCGGGGGTTGCCTATCCCCTTTCCGGTGAGCGAATCCTGTGGTCCGCATTCCGTTCGCAACCACTACGTCCTGATACATTCATATAAACCAAATCGATTCAAATCGGCTTATTTCCCACGAAACTCCAACTGAATGTCGGGACTAGAGAAAAGCATTTTTTTCTTATTTATTTTCAAAAATGATTCGTGGCTTTTGGAATAAAACCCATAGGATGAACAAACCTTACAGTTTGATATTTCAACCTCCGCACTCGCGCCCGCTCCCTGCCTAGTTCCTCTGGTGACGTCACAAAACGGTCGGCCCTCCTGGCGTTCACAGTTGAGTTTAGTCTACCGCTTCACTTTCAGAAAAGAATCCTCAATTTCAACTTATGTTGCTGTTCCCCTTCTTTGACAATCACAACTGCAACAATCGCAATTTTCCGTTTAATTTAATCCCACATCTCTAAAAATTTCATAATCTCTCGAAGTATGCCGTATGCGTTTTGGTGAGAAAACACTTATCCCTTTGAAGTCTCCAATTTTAGTCAGAGACTCAACTTGGTCTTTGAAAGGCTACCATCAGTAGCGGCCATATTGCATACTGATTTCCGAGACTTCTAGGGACTCTAGGGTTGCATTTTCCATAAATATGTTTTGAGCATTTTAGATTTTGAACCAATTATTGCAAATAGAATTAGTTGTAGGTAAGTATAAAATAAATTTATATGTGATGTCGTCGTCGTCAATGATCTGCCCTTCCTCGTAGTTGGAAGGCATCATGATGGGGTTTTCACTGAGTGACACACGCGTCTCACGACAATAACAAGTCTAAAAAGGGTTTATTATGACGTATCAGAACTTTAACGTATTAGATTAATTACACCCGAACAAGCATACTCCCCCCAGGCACTCAATCAAAATGTTTATACTCAGAACACAATAACTTCTTGTCGTAGCCGCGCTCTCTGACAACGTCTTCGACTGACTCATGGAATGCGACTGCCTGACGCTCCGATAGTGTCCGGAAGTGCCACACGGGGTGCTGTGAGCAGCTAGTGACGACACAAATGTGTTATTCGGGTGAATTAACACCTGGTGGGGAGTTGGGTAAATCCAATGAAGGTTGTGGTTAGCATAGAGGTCCGTTGGGCATCTCTACATCACATATAATATAAACGGCCATTTTAAAAATCGGTAGGTATTTTATAGCAAAATAGGTTAGTTCTACTGTTTTCTTTTATAACTATTCTTTGAATTGCACTGCCTCACTATTTTCAGGGCTAGTAACAATGATTGTTATCGGCTCAAACTCACTGAACTCAACTGAAAATAATTTTAGCACTCATAAGCATCGTGTCCGGACTACCAACAGGTGCCGTGAATTTCAACACTCCCCCTCACTTGCAACTTTGTACGACCTCCCAAAACCTTGTGCCCATCGTGAACACACACGTCAGCGGCCATCCTTTGGTTGGACAGTATGAAAGGTCAGCATCATCTTTCTCTCTCACATATGAAACAAGGAATGTTTTTGCTCTTTGAGGTACAATCGGAACTTACGCCCAGTTCATCGCTTGATTGTCGGTAGGAACGTGTTGATTGATACTAACTGTTAGAACGCAAAGTGATGCGGAATAATAAACCCTTTGGTTCTAACAAGACGTGACTGCTGAACGAGCGTTCAATCAACTTGTCCCCATCAACTCGATCCACGCCTAGTCAAGGTGCCCGACTATTTCCCGTAACCGGAAAAGCGAAACAAACACTCCGACAACGACATCACCCAGAGCAGTCCTGACAGGGGTCTGACGCCTGATGGCTCTGCTGAAGTCAGCCAATTCACCAGTTTAGCCAAAAATGTATCCGGACGAGGCCAAGACATCCTTGGTTGCGGTGCCCGAGTCTAGCCTCTCGCACATTCCTGCTCAGACACATCTGGGGGTTACGCGGGTGGGGTCTTATTTTCCAGTAGATATTGGACGCTGAATCGATTGAAGTGAAACCGGGACACTCCACAATCATTGTTTCTCCCATTTTCCCCATGCTTCAGGTCCAACGAATAACGATCCCACGTGTTTTGTTCTAGGCACCATGAAACGTCCACTAAAAAAATGTTAGAGCCGATCGGCTTATTCAAGGAATTACCAATCAAATCATGTAAAAACAGCTCGCGCTGTAGCGGAGACCAAAAATAAACTATGAGAATCTATAAGTTATGGAGTTGAGGAGTGAGAGTAGTGAAGGAGTTTCTAGTCCTGTCCACTATACAGAGAATAGTTGCTTTCCGCATCAACTCTTCATTAAAACCAACTTTGTTTTGTAAACTGAACAATGAGAGCAAGGAAACTTGTTATTACTACCAACCTACTGGTATTAATCGAGCAGAACAAAGGTAACGTGCTTCGAACATCTCGTGTTTGGAACCTTGATTTCACTTCGTGTCCCGTGATGTTTCTGTTAAACACTCTCCGAGCACCATTTTGGTTGGTTATTCTTTGAATGATCAACCTATGTTTTCATGCAAAAAGTCAATCTCTCCGATTCGCTCCAATTTTTTTTTCTGGACGTTTCAAGGTGTCTAGATCAAAAAAGACATATGTCCGTCCTGATATATGACTGTTCTTGAGGCCATATGGCCCATTATAGTCTATCCTCATCTTGTTATCGCGGTAGATCATCTGGGAGCCCTGCTCTATGGTTCTATGGCTTCCCCGTATATCAGGCACCCCATCCTCCTCCGGCATTCGCCTGCCTGTGGCAGCCCAGGATGGACCTCGTGGAGGTGCCGGGTTTTGCAAGGGGACTTTTATTCACTAGTCTGCTCTGCTAGGCCTCCGTGCTAACGCGCCTCTTCTTATGCTTGCGGTCTTCCATCATTGGCATGTCATGAGCTTTAGGGTGGCTGTGGGGTTGTTGGGACTTAGTGCTTAATGTGGTTGTGGCGGCACATACTCGCCACTTTACTGGGCACCACTGAACATACAGGTATTTTGTAGGGGTACCTATGCAGGAAAACACCCCACCTGTGTCCTCCACTCCAGCTGATTCTTCACCCATTTTCTTCATGCTCCACAGTCCTGCGAAGGAGTTTTTCGCTAAAACGCTTTAGGCAGGGCGAGTACTGGAATATTCCTCCCCTGCCTGGATAAAAAGCCTAAATTTAACTATGTCTGGCCTAAACAATTATTACAGGCGGATATCACATTATTTAGAAGACTAGAGGGGAAGAGAGTGGGGGTACCGGAACGATTGGTGCCCTCCGGATGAGGCGATGGGTCAAAATGGGACCCCCCAAAAACCCGTTACGAATGTGTTTTCGAGATTTCTGGTACCTAGGCGTGTGGGGTATCATTTTCTACTAAATTTTGGGCCCTGAATCGATTGGAATGGGTCCGGGATCTGCCACACCCACTGTATCTCCCATTTTCCCCATGTTGAAGAAATGAGTTTCTATGCTCCTGGTCCGAGGAATAACCAACCCGTATGTAAGAATTTGTAGCGTTTTATAGTATGACGCAGTCTAAATGTGGACATTTTTTGTCTTCGCAAGAGTTTCCAAAATAGCAGACGAATATTGAAATCCAGTGAATAGGTTGACAAAATCAGTCCGACGAGGTTGATTGTTAGACGTCGGTTAGGTAGATAAAATTCTGTGTCAACCGCTGGAACATCTCTTTAAATACCTATTTCCCTCGGTCGGAAAACTTCCCTCTTGAGGTGGACTTGATGAATCACGATGGTCGGTTGTGAGTTCTGTTGGAGGATGTTCTCTATGGCAGTCCAGTACTGCAGTTTCTCATGGAATCTAAAACTACCCTACAATACGTAGCTCGAGAAGGGTAATGCCGCTCTCCAAATCTGATGTTTCTCCTCTTTTATTTCTCTTACCGATTTGAAAGAAGCTGATTATCCGCTATTCAGCTATTTCGCATGATTTTGAAGAACGATTCGTTTGTAAGTTCTGCCGGAAGTCGGGGCTATATATAGGGCAATTGAAGGGAGATGACGTGAAGAGGGGGAGGAGAATCTGATAAGACGATGTGACCCACTTCTCTTGGCAGCCGCTTCAGTAAATCCACTCAAGCCGCTCTGTTATCTTTGCCAAATCGTCCGTTGTATTGTGGAGTTGGTTCCATGATTTGTTACGACTCTTCATCTCCAAGTTCATTCTCTTGTAAATCATTTTGGAGGCTTTCATCTTTCTTCTCGAGAGAAAAACCTCTTTCTCTCGCGAGCTCTTGATATTTCCGCTTCGTCTCTCGTCGAACCCTACAATTTCCGTATTTTCTTGAAGACCAAGGTATGAAAAGATCCTCGGGTGAGCCGTAAGCTCAGGTTCACCTTGAGGTGAAAGCCGGGGAACGGCACCTGGCTCATGCCGAGATCTTGAAATTCTCCGAAAATTGGCTAATTTTATGATGCGGTATGAATGTATGGATAGTAGATTTTAACTATCGTAAAGCCCCATTTACACGAGTAGTTTTTCGCGGCAATCATTGCTCAAGTGAGAGTTTTGGCTGCAAGTAAAATTTCTCTGCATCCGGCAATTTAGCTCAACATCTCCGCCAATAATTGCCCCGAACAGAGCAATATCTTCGGGAATTTTTGAGACCCACCACTCTTTTTTTGGGAATTTATTTGGAGAAGACAGCAGGAAGAGGTGAGATTCAAGGAGTTGAGGCCAATATTTTCAACAACGACGTTCGATGAAACTCGTTTCATGTAGATTTTTGTTATCTCTTATCACAGTTTAGTCTCCGAATTTCGGGTCCGGCCATGTCCACAAGAAGCTCAAAGTCCAATTTGGACATTTTCGAACAGCCAGCAGCGTGAAGAGTCTCTCTGCCAAATGGTTCATTCTCCTCGACGCTGCAGACCGCACAACTGATAATGGGCAAGAGATTCCATTATTATCCCCTAAACAATTTACTGTTTTCGATCAAAATTTAGGGCAAGAACTCTCGGAGAAACGCTCTTAATCATAGTTGAGCGCAGCTCCGAGTTAACCAAGCACTGCACTGGCTAAGGGAAAGCTCAGGTAAGTTCTTTCTAAAATAACCTCAAGGAAAAGTAGATTGGAGCTATGACTGGATGACTATTGTTCGAAAACTACCTCTGAACAGTACTTTTCTACGCGGGAGGAATCTGAACAGAAACACGGCCACAGATAAAATTATTGACACAATGCTGTCGATTGGCCCAGAATCGAGCAAGGGTTTCAAAAAATGCGAAGGTCGTGGCAGATTACCCCCTCAGAGTTCTTGAGGTCAATGCGGGCACAAAGGCCAATTTGGCTCTTTCTCGTGCTTTTAAATCCTCTTCTAACAGTTCAAACATCCTTTGAAATTTGAACCTCCCCCCCCCCACCCATCCTCACAGTGCACGGCAACTTTTTACACTTAGTAGACAGGTTGCCTTCGATAAATGCAACTACCAGGGCCTACAAAAAAGGAAGAAAAGCTTCGCAGGAGCTTCAAGTCGTCAAAATCCACAACACCTCAGGCAGATTTATCATTTTCTGAAGTTTAAATATTCATTTGATAGCGTCTTGAGAATGTTTTTCAAATTTAAATTGGTTTTGGCAATCAGTGGAGAATTCGGGCTTATGCACCTCTCGGGCTTTTGGGATGGGAAAAATTTCTTTTTCCTCTCGTAAGTAATCAGGAACGGCAAATAATACAGGTTAGACTCCGAGGAGCCATTCCCACGTGGAGCTACGCACAATTTACGTTACACGTCCGATGGGAGTCCAAGGGAAGATCCAAGAAAATAAGAAAAATGGAGATCGTTCGTAGAAGGCGAGATGTCGTACGTAGCGGGTTGGGTCGGGGAATAGAATTCAATTATTCAAAGCCCCTCCCCCCTCCATCTACATCGCAGTTTGCCTTTTCGTTGCCGGATACTTCCTTATCACGTTGCTCGTGGCAGCTGCTCCAACGACGAGAAAAGAGGACATCATTTAGTCTGTTCAAGGACGTCAACGTAGCACTTTCCCTCTGCTAAGCTTCAAAGACTTTCCCCGTTCAGAAGGTCTCGCGTAAACACGAAATATGCTATAGTAAAAGGCACAGAGAATATGAAAGTCGGGAGTAAATCTTTGTCACACCGTGTTTAGTCAGCCAAGCTGTTACGAATTATGTGGGGTCCGTAAAACGTTTCCTGCAAAGCTTGTACTTTGTGTGCTGATGCTGAATTCGCAATTCAGTCGTCAGATAAGGTATAAATGGTGGAAACCAAATAGTTTGAGGAATCGTTTAACGGGTACTTTTTAGAGCTATCTCTGGCTGATGATCATTCTTGATCACTTATTTCCGTCCTTCATCATTTTGTTTGTTCTCTGGGTTATTTTGGGGCTGTTTCTATTTGGATAAATGAATGGATCGCACCTTGAAGAGTGGTGTTGTTGTAGAGCCTGGACCCTCGAGCATGAGAGGAGAGTCCTCAGGACGCGAGGACAAACATCCTCAACGCCCTCTTATCGTCCCTCATTAAGTGAGTGGTCATCGCTCTCTCGGGGCTCTTAAGGGCTCGTGTATCACAGAAAAGGTAGAACGGCAACAAGCGCACCGCTGAGATGACCTCAACCTTTCTGTCCCTTGCAAATTAAATACAGTTACATATGCATAAGCTCTGAATCCCCGATGTTTTTAGTCTCTCACTTCCTCGCACTACGAGGAAAATGCTCGAAAGGTGACGGTTGACCTGACCAATAAGGTTTATGCTTTCAGAGTTGGGAGCCGGCCATGTCACCACCGGTAGAACATTTTCCCGTAGCGTGAGCTCACTTCGCCTAATTTGACCTCATCTAAGGGGTGGAGGTCAGTTTAGCCCGGCTAAAGGGGGATTTACTGGGGAATAGAAATGTACGAGTATTATCGTAACCTACTGAGGTGTGGATAGTATTTTCGCTTCGACTAAGGTTCCCATATTACACAACACCTCAAGGACGTGAGTTCAATACTGAGGGAGTGAAGACACGCCCAACACAACTGAGTTAGCCAAGAATCAGAATGACTATGCCACTCGGCGCATGCGCGTGGAGGCGTTCGGCGAATACTTTCAGCAGCTAACAAACTACGTCAAACTGACGACATGGCTTCTTTGACACTTCAAGGAATGATTCTGCATCAACAGAGTCAGAAAGACACAGCCAGTTCTGTTCAAATTCATCTTTCACGCAGAAAAGTAATGAACTGTACATCAGACTTCATTATTTTTAGTAGATTGAAAACAAAATTTCTTCAGGACTTGTTTGGACAGGAGAACTTGTTATGGTGAGACATCTTGAACCGTCAATATAAGCTCTCAGAAAAATGTCAAACACACCTCGCGGACCAAGTCGACGTAACATTGCCCTCTGCCAAAATGAAGGCGAAAAGAGGCTAAGTACAGCCGAGTAATTTTTCATTAAACTCAGTGTCTATGATGAGATCTCGCAGTTGGAACCCTTTTAGGTTGCTGATGGGAAAAACAAAAGCGGTTGATTTCGTGGAGCCAAAACATATCTGTTTGAACGAGAGAATTATTAATTAGGAATGAAAATTAAGCACGCGAGCGAGAAGTTAAATTATGAAGAACAATAATATATAGTCACGTTCAACCATTAACGAGGAATGTATGTTTGAGATCTTTTGTGTTAGAATAAGCTGCGAGATAACTACCCGAAGGGGCCACACCAGGTACAACAGAATTATTTTTTGGCTCGCGTCCAACATACATTTTCAACCAACACAACCCGACGGCGGAATCTTTCTTCGGTCGAATATAGGGAGCGTAATTTAGTGGCTTTGATCTCATTCATTCTACGCCTTTTTTCGTTGTACGATGAACGCTTCTGGCGGTCTGAATTGTTTTTAATGTTTGCGTTTCCCAGAAGTACTAGGATTCATGAGCGGGAGAAGAGAGTGTACGAGACAGAAGAAGTGTATTAATGATTTAACTATGAGGGGTGGGGGTGATGTACAATGGGAGTGATCTCGCGAGCTTAACTTAAGATGGGGCCCACATCTCGAGCGAGACGACCGAATTTTGGTTTATTTTCACGTTAATATCAACCTGTTTTCATGCTGGAAGTCAACCTCTCGGATCTACCCCAAAACTTGACATTTTGCATTTCACAATACACAAACCAAAACGCTGCTAATTTGTCGTGAGTGGATAATTATTTCTTAAAGCCCGATAATGGGAAAAAAATGAATCCTCAGGCCAGGTCCCCCAAACTCGAAAACATTTTTGAATAATTTATTTTGACCCACATCCACCTCCAGTGGGTTCTAACCGTCTGGGATTCATCTCAATGGATTCAGATAGGGGATGGTTATTTTTCGGACCAGGAGCATGGGGAAAATGGGGAAAACAGTGGGTGTGGAGTGTCCCGTATTCAAATCTATTCAGCGTCCAAAATTCAGAAGAAAATGGTCCCCCACACGCCTAAATCGCCAAAAATTTTGAAAATGCCATTTTTCGAAAAACATTTATTGATCCGATCGGGCTGATAAGTGATGACCAATTAGGGCCGGAAAAGGATGACTTTCAAGACTCTCAGTTGTTATGAAAATGTACTACCAACGGCGATGACGGCGGACAGCGAAGTGGATCAATCGTTCTCTACCTCGAGCATGAAAACATAGGTTGATTATTCAAGGATCAAAATGATACCCCACGTGCTAGTATCTAATTAAAAGTCCCGAAAATAATTTTTCAACAAATCTGTTTTCACCCATTCCTTTCCCTAATTAGTGCATTTTGGGCTGAAAAGTTTTGAGCACCAACAAATGACACTTAAAGATCAAAATTTCAATTTTTTGAGCGAGGTATACCTAATTTTCCACTAAATGTTGAATGGAATAAGTCCTGGACACTATTTTACCCGCACTGTTGCTCCAAGGACGGAAGACGCCCGAATATTAATTTTTATTGGAATACACGGAATAAAATAGATCACAACCCATTGAATTTTTACAAATTGACGATCTCCTCGACAATTCCCTTCTTTCGGTCTTCGAGGGGTGAAAAGGAGCAGGGTGAGAGGATCGACCACCTGAAAAACGGCGCCGGGACCAATATAAAACTCGAAGGTATCGTCGGTAACGAGAATCGCTCACCCCGAGTCTTCCAAGTCACGTCATCCTCGATCCACGCGATACTGATGGCAGCTATGGCCTCCTTTTCTCGAACAATCATTTTTCCAATACTAGATCGGACTTATCCAGAAGTTTTGACTTCTGAGCAAGGACTTTAAATGCAGTTTGATCGACATGATGCTGTCATATGAGCCTGTCATATATGTAATGAAATTATTATCCAACAAACAAAAATGTGGAAGAATAAATAAGACGAAATGAGAAATACTTGCAGTACGATGAATTCGCTCACCATTATTCTCTAGGCAGAGCTAACAGATGAGGATTCAACAAAAAGATCTTAACCGGTAGGTAGGTGGGAAATCGAGACCAGAGTTGTAATGAGGGTGCAGGACACCAGAAGAAGATCTCATCATATCCCGGATCTGTGGGACTCATATCCACAAAAACGGACCTTCACTTAGAACTGAGCCTGGGACTGTTTGATACACTACCAATATTTGCCTACTCATCTCCAAATCGATGTGCCTGTCAGACCCACTCATGCTCCAACTTGCCTACCAGAACCTCTCTTCTCCCCGTTCCAGGAGGAAAATAAATCTTTTTAATGAGAATTTGAGCGCGCTGCCTCTCTCCTCTACTTTGCTCCTTGATTTTATTCTCAAAACACACAATGTATTCTAATCAACCCAATCAAAAAAAAAAAAAAAAAAAAAAAAAAAAAAAAAAAAAAAAGTGCTTTTAAAACTTAATTATTTTTTGCTCCCCCAAGTGTGTGCAAATTCCAACTTGGAATGTACGACCTACAAAATGGAAAACTTTAAGATGATCTTAAATTCGTTCTACAGGGTGCCCTTGAAAGCTGCTATTCAAGGGGTCGGTTCAACAACTCATTCGCAACAAAAAGTCCTCGAACATTTCTTTTTAGAGGCACAACTCTATTTTTGGGACATTTCGGGAACTAGGCGTGTGGGGTATCATTTTCCACTAAATTGCGGACGCTGAATCCATTGAGACTGGTCCCAGACCGATTGGCGCGATTGAATTTGCGTAAAGTATGTACACCAGGTTAATACATGATGCACTTATAATTTATACACTTGCATTTATTGAGACCTTAAGTAGGTACCTATCATGTTTCTCATTCTTCCCGCATGATAAAGTAGCGCTCATACTGACTGTAATAGCTCGTGCGGATCGGTTCTCTTGAGTCACTTGAGTAAATCATCCACGTCAAGGGAAATGTTGATGACTCACGATGTGTTTAATGGCTTCATTACGTACAACCTCGTCGACAGATTCCATTTGAAGTTCGTAATGAAGTCAGTCATTGGCGTCAACGCAGCAACGCAAAACGTTATTCAGGAATCTTAGAATGATGTGGTGATTGTTTAGAGTTGTGAGTCAGGTTTATTGATGCGATCACAGTGTTTCTCGAGGGATTCGAATTTTTAACGTCAACTAGTTTGTCCTTCCAGTTAAACTCCTGCACTTCCACAAATTTCCCGTCGGCAAGTTTTGCCGTAATGAGCCGATCCAAGATAGAAGACGCTGTATGTCAAGTGTCAAGTAAATAGACCATTCACAACGACCCTACTGGGTTGTGAGGTTCTCAGTCGGGAACACCCGGGCGCCTTTCCGTCAGCTAATGCCGACAAGCCCAGCGACGAACAACCGACACGTGCCCCGAAGCAATTTCCTCCTTCGATGGACGTAATTAATTTGAAAGCCCCGCTTCAACAATTCACCTTAAGGCCAGCGAATAGACGTTGTGGCAATCAGTCGTGGATCATACGCGTATATTGCGCTTTGACAGGAGAGCACGTGGGAGAAGCACAGGTCTCCGATGGTCAAGTGATCACTGATATATGGAATTGTCATTAGGTGATGGGTGATCTGACTCCACCAATGTCCTGGTAATGGAAATCGTGGCGACCTCGTCAGTTTCAGGGTCAATGACGGGAGTCAAATCAGTGCCAGCTCAGTTTCACGGTAAAAGTACCGTTCGAAGGAAGATACCCCACACGCCTAATTCGTCAAAAATCCATCTTTCAAAAAAAACATTTTGAGCTTACCACATTTTGAGTAAATGTTGTAACATCATTCTACTGCTGCGCCCCTAACCTATATTACGTAATCATTCCACATTATCTTTACATGGGCGGATTTGAGGGTCATTACAGGGGAAATGATCGAGGCCTCATGTCAGAAAAGGTACTGATTCCGGGAACGATGAGTAATTGTAGAGTAAAATAAACGCTACTTAAATTATCAAGTCCGACACCTTCCCAGAACCAACGTTTCGCAGTCCCCTCGATGCACAAGTGACGTTGAGTTCAATCAATGGAAAGAAAAGAACACTTATCGGACATCTCCTTTCTACATCCACTAAACCCGTAATCTAATGACGTCAGAGATAGAATCCCCCTTCACGTGATTTGTTCCGTGCGGCTCCCAGTTACGTCACGTTGCTCCATCCCGCTTCTATCCACCCCAGATTCTAAAGAAGCCCCGTTCTAAATAAAAAATAATTCAGCGAAAAGTTGGCAGTTTGTGTTTCCGGAAGTAACCATAGGCGCAGCAGCACGATACCTTATTCAGGAACCTCAGAAAAATGTCGATTTTACGCCGCACGCGTTTCAGGACTTGTTTGAACAGGGGAACTTGTTCTGGTGAGACATCTTAAACCATCGACATAAGCCCGATCCTGGAGGCACTCCAAGTCATCATGCTTGGTCTCCGAGAAGGCTTACTAGTACGAGAGCTTCTGCCTAAAAACGCTGCAAGTTTAGTGGAAAATGATAACTGACACCCTCAAGTCCCCGAAAATCTCTAGGCGTCTACGGCGAAGTATAGGGTGATGGTTCTTGGAATAATAAACCAAAATTGTAGACTAGGCAACACTAGGCCGCCCTCAAATCCGCGACAGTAAATACTCGGAAAACTCCTTTATTTTTTTAAGTTTTTTTTTTTTTCTCTCACTAATGAGTTCAAACGAGTTGAAGATGAAAGAATAACGCGAAGTTATTTCCTTTGTCTTCAAGAACGCAAAGCGTTCAAAAGGTGAGGGAAGCGAAAAGCAGGGGGAAGAACTCAAATGAATTCTCCCCAGCAAAGTGAAATTTTAGCTCATGAATACGTCTTCAACCGCTTTCACCTTTACCCCCCCCCCCCCTTCAGGAATGCTATTCTTTAAAGAGGAGGTACGAATAACTTAAGGCAGTATAGTTTATGAAGGTATGACATGTCGCTAGGTGAGTCTCGATGGCAGCGGAGTTAGGAAACGTTCGCTCCCTGAATGGCTCCAAGAATCTATTTAATTAACTCCTTCTGTGCGAGTGATCGACAGACATGTTGTATTATCCCTACGAATCCGTTGGAAAGACGTAGAGAGGGTTTTATCGAACAATTAATTCATAATTAGTACTACCAGTTCTTCAAAGTAGAAGTTGTATCCTGTTCTTTTATGATCCGCCCAGTCACCTGCGGGGTCGTGCGAATGCACTGCGAAGGAAATAACCCAATTTATTTTTACGGCTGAAAGTCTTCACCCAAAGAAGGGTTATTTGCGACCTTGACCTCTAGAAACAGCCGTAAATAACCTAACAGCACGAGCAAGTCCGAGTCACGACACCGAAGTTCAATTGATTTATTTACGCTTCCCATAAACATTCGGAGGCACGGCATAGATAGCCTTAATCCTCGTCAAGGCGATACGCGGACAAAAGTGAGGGGTTGATTCAGGCGTCGGGCCTAATGATGGGCTTCACCGGAGATTGCATGAATCCCCCAGATAAACCAGTAATTTGAACACCTTCAGCGACATCGGCAAACGATGGATGCATGCTGAACAGGGGATTCGTAATACGCAGGAAGTCGGTTAATCAAAGTAATTGTTTGAAAATGGATTTTAGCGTGCGCATGCTTTAGTCATAGGTCCCCACCCGAAGAACGACACCGATATGTGCCACGCAGGAGTGACACCAAAGTGACACCAAAGCAATAAAAGTTGTTGCTTACCTATTCCTTGAGGTACCCATATCCACACCCAATGGGCGCCAATCGGTTCGGGACTCATTTCAATGGATTCAGCGTCCAAAATTTAGTGGAAAACGATACCCCAGACGCCTGGATCGCCAAAAATCTCGAAAATCCATTTTTCAAAATACACATTTTGATCCCCTAACGCCCAAATTTGGTCCGATCGGGTTGAAAAGTTTCGGTATACTTCATATATATTCCTACCCATTTTGAATATGTGTTTTCGAGATTTCTGGTACCTAGGCGAGTGGGGTATCATTTTCCACTAAATTTTGGACGCTGAATCCAATGAAATGGGTCTCGGAACGATTGGCGCCCTCCGGAAGAGGCTATGGGTCATGATGAGTGCCTAACTACCCATTTCGAATATGTGTTCTCGATATTTCTGGTACCTGGGCGTGTGGAGTATTTTTTCCATTAAATTTTGGACCCTGAATCGATTGGAATGAGTCCGGGACCCGCCACACCCACTGTTTCCCCCATTTTCTCCATGTTGATGAAATGACTCTCTATGCGCCTGGTCCGAGGAATATCAAAGAATTTGCAGCGTTTTTTAGAGAAGACCACAGTCGGCTGAGACAGACCCCAATAATGGTCGGCGCTCAAGGTTTCATAAATTCGTACATACCGGAGTCCCGTAGATGGGTCAAGCTGTCCTCATTCAGAACAAAGGGAACGATTGAAGCCGGAAACAATAGGAAACAATACGATAGAACAATCTAGAGACGAAAAGGGAAGGAAGGAACAAAATACAAGATACAATAGTTGAAAACAGATTCAGAACAGTCGTGGGAAATTAGGGGATGTTGATGGAAGAATCATTTCGGAGTAAAATGATACTAAGGAGCTTAACAGAAAAAGACAATCAAATTGTGGTATTAATGAGCGGGTCTCCACTTAATCGATTGTTCGTAGGTGCGCCGTACATTCTTGGGATTCATTTCACGATCAACTTCTATTCTGGGGAAAGCAATGATTGGGCACCCATAGGATTACAACGTACGTATCGGGTTTTCCCCACCCTTAATTCCAAAAGCAATGGAGATTGTTGACTGCAATTGCCGTTTCTCCATTCATTCTTGAAAATTATTCGATGAACAATCAACTAATGTTTTCATGTCAGAGGTCTTTGATTTGCCAAAATGTTACGGTTTGCGTCCGCCGTAGAGGATTCGAGGTTATCGGGGACTTGAGGGTGTCAGTTCATCATTTTCCACTGGAACTTTTCCAGGAAACTTTTTCATGCCGAGGAAGCATAGGTTTTTCACCATTCCCGCTCCCAAGTTTACCAAAATACACGTCTGAAGTTGAATGAAGACGTATTTGCACCATCGTTATGTATGATGGGCAGTTCAAACAGTCATGTGGTGGAGGAGTAGGACGCGGAGAGCTGACCGAATCCAGAAAATGGGTAGTATCTGGAGTCAGTTCCTTTTCCATCAGGTTTCGTTCTCCCACGCCCAACAAACAGCGACACAGCCCAATCAGATTGTTGTACAAAGCGTTTCAGGATTTGGTAAATTAAGAAGCAAACGAGTTACTGTCACTTCGTTGACGCATTGTGACAAAAGAAGAAGTGGAGCCCAGAAGTGTGACCTACTTGAAAGCTCTTCACTGAGAGCCCTTCCAGCCCCTGCGGCGGCCCTCGCTCCTTTTTCCAGCAGTTTCTGACGGGTCTCAGTTGTTTAATTAAGGACAGAAGATTTCCCCGGAAGATGCTCGCCAGTTCATCGTGGCCACTTATACTCCGTTACTGTGACAGTTACAAAGGAACCGCGTTGAAAAGCTCGCCGGAAGCCCCGTGGACTAATTCTCGGCGCCCCATTATTTCCAGCTCTGAGCTTCTAAACAACCATTCATTTGAATATCATAAGCTCCCTTGAAGCTCCTTTTTTGGGAGAATCGCAACGTTATATATACCGCGCAGCGTGAGTTGATGCTCCCAGCAGCCAGGAGCTTCCCAAATTAGGCCGGGAATGTGTCCCTCCTTCATATTCATTTTACACATCTCTCTTTTATTCTATGTATTCCCATGTATTTTCGCTTCCGAATTTGCCTGCTACTAAAACTGTGGTTTATTCCCACAGTTAATTACCAATTTTGGTAGAAAAATGTCCAAAAATCTGAACTTTGGGTAGGGAACCGTTTCTGGCTCTAGTTGGTCCTCGAAACTTTTCAACCCGATCGGACCAAATTGGTGGGAGGGGGTATTGGTCAAAAATTGTTTTTTGAATAATGGATTTTCGAGGTTTTTGGCGAGCTAGGCGTGTGGGGTATCATTTTCGACTAAAATTTGGTCCAATGAGCCCAATGAGACGGGTCCCAGAACGATTGGCGCCCAACGGAAGTGGTTATGATCAAAAAGTGTACCTGTCTTCCTTCTTAGAAGAGGGTATTCGAGATTTCTGGCACCTAGGCGTGTGGGGTATCATTTTTAACCAGACATTTGACGCTGAATCGTTAGGAATGAGTCTCCATGCGCCTGGTCCGAGGAATAAGCAACCCCTGTGAAAGAATTTGCAGCTTTTTCGCTTCCAAATCTTATTTATATTCTGCTTTTTCTTCCCAGACAGGCACACATAAATTTCGTGTATTCCAGTAAACATTGCACACCAGGACATTTATATTGATGCAACGGGAGAGGAAGAAGTACTGAATGAGTGGTTCTTAGGGATGTTAATTGAAGTTACACCTAGCCTGGTTTACCTATTAGCAATAAATAGAATTAGATATCATCTAACCATCTAGATGTCACAGTTTATCATCAATCATGATTCCCGGGTGTATTATTCAGCTTCTCCCTTTGTTCGCTATTTCTGGTTGAGGTTCTCTATGAATTATACATGTTCTTCTTGAGAAGTTAATCAGCAAATGATCAGCAATTCAACACAATGAAAGTAATTGCGATTGACGCTCCGAACCAAAGAACACAGCCGAGCACAATTGGAACATCCCGACCCCGACTCAATCTTCTGTCCTCGCCAGATCGTTTAGGGCAAGAATAAGAATGATAAACGCAAGACGTGCAAAATACGCTCTACAATATTGTTACC
Organism: Cyrtorhinus lividipennis; assembly: GCA_019603395.1. NCBI lineage: Eukaryota > Metazoa > Arthropoda > Insecta > Hemiptera > Miridae > Cyrtorhinus > Cyrtorhinus lividipennis. Next base: position 18,214,760 of record CM033998.1, on the reverse strand, counting down.
TATAGCGAAGTAATAAACGTAATGCTTACGTGCTCCGTTATTATGAGAGCCTCGAACGGGGATATCAAATGCCCACCTACGGGATTCTTCCGCGGTGGTATTCTTTCCCTTAGGAGATGTTGTATCCCCCACCCGTCTCAGACAAAATATTACGCGGCTTGGGTTGATGAGAAACGTGATTGGAGTGTATGAGGTGCTGAGACGAGCCAGGTGGAAGTTTGGTGCTCTACATTTACACATAACACGTGGAGCAATTGTATCCAGCTTACTTGGGGCTTCAAGAGCCATTGTGAGGCCTCAGGTTCCTGAATGGGGCTAAATCATTTTCATAGGCAATTTCATGTTCATTCTCCTGAATAGATTAGGTGACGTGATGACGGCAATCATCTTTAGTAATTTTCATCTTAGTTTATTAGCGGATGAATTAATCGAAATCCGATACGCCCGAAGCTATTTTGCCCATTGCCCAAGAATTATTGTATGAAGATTGGTCAATAGTATTCCGGAGGCCACAGAAAGAGTCTTCGATAGGAGGAGACATCAACCTCTACGTAAGGATTGTCCAAAATAACCGAGAAGAGCCAGTTCGTGCCTGCTGCTAAAGTATATGCTCGCGGGATTTTGGACTTCAATACTACAAAGCAGGGAAATCTGTAACTTACTTGATTGCCTAACAGAAACGATCAGATCGTTTCAAATGCCTGACATCACGAGGATTGTCCGGAAAATTCGTATCTATTCTATACTATCTACTCGTAATGTTATGAACATTTTATTTTACAATTTCTCGAGTAAATCATTTGTCCCCTACAAAATACCCCCTTCCCCCCTACAATGCTCATGCGCTAACGCTTCCTCGGTTTTAGGGCTCTTTCAAAATCATGTAGTTCCAGGTCCTTCAGATGCCTCATCGTCCCTTGTTTTATTTTCCTCCGTGTCCCGCCCCCAAAGCACCATTTTGGATTTTGGAATTATAAAAATGTCATTCGGAGCCCAATACGGCATATTGGGGGTGTTCAGTCACCGTACTACGAGAGAGTGTGGGCTGGAGCATTGTCGTGGAGCAGGATCCAACGCACCTCTCGCGCCAATTCAGGCCAAACGCGAGCCATACGAATTTCCCATTCACATTCTGGCTTGGAGGGACGAATTCTTGATGGACAATGCCCCGACTATCGAAGAATAACAATCAGAATTGTCTTGACATTTGAACGGGGTTTCCTTGATTTTTCCCACCTTGGTTCCTCAGGTGTTTTCCATTTTTTGCTTTGGGATTTCAATTCGACACCAAATTTGTAAACCCAGACTCGTCTCCTGTGATGACTCTGATCAAAAAGTCCGCATCCTCTTTGGATTCCAACCAGTCTTCACAGTAAGCCACAGTTCTGGAGACAAAAGCTTGGGAACAATTCGATCTTGGCGCATAGTTTCGACATCCCAGGATTTTCGTTCAGAATGTCGTGGGCCAAAGTTCTGCTCAAATTAAGCTCTTCAGCTGCCTGTCTGTTAGTTGAACGACAGTCCCACTTGACGCAAGTGCAAATTCCTTCCTCGTTTTGGTCAGAATTTCAAGTGGACGCCCTAACGAGGGCGACCCACGACGCATTATCGGCATCCACGAAACCTTTTTGATCACTTTTAGACGGTTGGCTCCTTGACAGTATCATCTACTTAAACGTTGCTGAGACAGGGAACCACTTTGCGGCTATTCTTGCTGAGTTTTGAAAGTAATTTGATAACAACACGCCGCTCTTCAACTGCTGCACTTCAAAAATACTGTGAACGCACGGCGGTTGGGCAGATACAGGATACTGGAGCGTTTTGGGACATTGTTAGAAAAGGATAGAGCACCCAAAAGACCTCCTCAGTCACCTATCACAATTACTAGAACACTATTATACAAACTTTACGGGCAGACCTCGTACGCCCATGTAACTCAATATACTTGGACATGTCTTGAGTCCCCTTAGAATGTCCCTTGTCCCTCCTACACCACATGTCATCGCAATCACGATGACCTCGTCATATTCCTCCCTCATAAGTCTTGCTTCCTAACAAACCTCTTTGCTCTGTTGCAGGTACTATGGTGTTGGGGGCGGTGTATACCTCGCAGCCGCAGTACCCTGTAAACCCTTTGAGATCGGCGCCTGCCGCTCCTTTTCCAACGATGCGCTACTACCGGTTATGGATATACACGTGCAACGCGCTCTTATTCATGTCCGCCATAGGGTTCTCTATAGTCTTAACCAAGGTAAGTGCTACCTAAGCTACCATTCATATAGATTATGTGATCGCTTTATCGATAATTATTTAAATAAGAGGTTATTGACACGATTGCAGTTGAGAAATAGGCTATGTCGAGGTCCTAGTTGCACGCTACACCTACTTAACGTTTTGAACATCCGAATTGATGAATCTTACAACCTAAAAGTAAAATCTCCAAACTGAATTCATACGTCTGCGGCAATTGAACTGTCACCCACTTCAATATATTCACTTACACTTGATTATTACAGAGGTAGCGATGCCCCACTCAACATGTCCAAAATGCCAAATAACACGAATTCGACTGCCCATTTCGTGCAAACCTTATTGTATGCAGGGCTTGGGCTATGACGCATAATGAAACATTTAAGATATCTAGTGTACCTAAAACTTTTCTGGTGGAAAGGACCGAAATAGTGTCATATTCCTGCTAAACTGAACATAGACTCAAGCGGATTTTCAAGAAAAAGTTTCTCCTCGACCTTCGGCCATTTACTCGAGCGATCATCGCCTGTCTGAAAGGAACCTGTTCTACGAAAAGCTTTTCCGTCGTTGTTATGAATGATTCATCCCACCAAAAGTGCACGTTTCGTTCGACGACGTGAACCCATCGACCGAAAGATGATGAATTCCTCTAAAAGTACCCAATAATTGTGAATCGATTTATTGATTTACGAGCCGTCTAGTCAACAGTCGGCTGTTCAAATTCGGTCGGCCGTGAGAAACGTTTGAGCCTACCCCAAATGTTTGCATTCTCTCGCATGACCTCTGAAGTTCTGTGAATATTAAAATACCCGAACCAGCATTCGACGTTCCGCTCGGAGAGGAGTTCGCTCGCTGGGTCTTTGAAAAGGGATTCGTGCTGCTTTTGTGTTTGGCCCTTTTGCCCGCAGTTAAATTATCATAGTTGAGTCCCTCGCTCTGTTTGTAATTTGAACTAAGTCTGCTTGAAGAGATCTCACTGGTAATTGTGCGCGGATCGACAACATTTGTTCTGGGTAAGACAGGACTTTCCCGACTAATTGTCCTATGAATGTATGCAACGTCAAGATTAAAAACGAAATTGCCACTTTGTCACTCGGCTGGTACGGTAAAGGATGAGGATAACAAAGGGTAGGAGGTTCGGAGTTCATCTATGACGCAGTCATGATACTGAGGAACAGGAGGAATTTACTGGTTAGCTGGTGTTTCTGGCGCGAATTAGTTTTCGGTCTATTAATATGTTGTGCCATCCAACATGTATAATCTAAAGAAATGCGTTAAAAAGAGAAGAGGGAGGCGGACGGGGAAAACTCCGAGCAGGGAAACACTGGAGGGGAGACACCCTCAGTAACCCCAACCAGGGGGGGCCTGGGTGGCCGAGGTCGGTCCGAGACTGGTCGAGGTTTCGAGGCTGCTGGTTCGAATCCAGCATCCCCCGGCGTTTGCTCGACGTCGTGAGGCCAACTCAGTACCGGCAGCAAGTATCCGAAAACGGTTGACCAGGGGCTTAACACACACGCGTATCTGCCTTGGTAGCCTCTCGCCTCTGTAAGTGCGGGCACAATAGACTCTAGAAGTCGTAGTGCCATAGGGACAAAAGATGCCCCACGCCCTTCAGTTGGGGGCCAAAGAGAAAAAACCCTACCAGGTGTAACTAGCCTGTAAAAAGGCCTGCACAGGCCAACTCGTCCGCGTTTGAAGCTCCCAATACATTCATGAGCGCCATTGTCTTTCTGTCGTCCAATCCTCGATTTTCAAGTCACTTATAATTTTCTGAGTGTTACCGAGTGGTAGCCTCCATCACATTGCATCCCTCAGAGTAACACTAATCAAAAATAACTTCGCTCTACTGGTGGCATTATTAAAATTGCATCTAAGGACCAGCGAGTTCAATAACTGAGTGTACAACACAATCAAACCAAATAAGGCATTTTGGAAAAATGCAATAAATTGGACTGTCTTTGTGTTGTCACGCCACTAGATGCTCAAAGCGTGCACGAAGCCGAGTATCAATATATTAATAGAGAGCGATCAGAAAGGAATACGAAAATCGTCTGAACAGTTAATAATACATTGCATTCAAACGCAAAGAGGAGCTATTTTCATTTTTCCTCAAATGCTGAGCCATTCAAAGCGGTGTTTCTTGGAAGTGAACCCAGGGCAACTGGGTCAATGTTGTTTGTTCCAGGCTACCGTTGTATCTGGAACACCCGACGTGGCACTCTTTATAGTGGTACAGTACGGGCTGGTTCAGTTTAACCGCGCATGGATAAGTAAATGCAAGCAGGGATGGCTTTAGGATTTTGGGGGCCGTTTGACATCCGCAAATCGCAAGGCAATGGATGGAGCAAACGCGCAACAGATTTTCCGAGTGATTTGCCATTCGGTCATAATTATAATGCATAAATGCCCTGATGACAGCCTAAAGTATACAACATTGAACCAATAGCCACGAGGTGAATCGCCTCTGAGCCATGATCATATTACAAAGATAAAATATTTTCGACTGCCATTTATCAGCAATGAGGGCCTCCCAAGCCTGACAGCCCACTTGTTCTTATTTGTTGAAGGTTTTGATCCTGGACCCAAGGAGACAGCTTGTGCCGAACCTCTCTCTCGCTCAGCCCTCGTTCTTATACGCTTACGCCGCACTTCTCTTCCAATCGGGGGTCCTGCAGACAATCGGGTGCTTGGGGGCCTCCAGACTGAACGACCGTTTATTAAATATTTACCTTCTCCTCCTTCTCGTCCTCCTCCTCGGCGACATTCTTCTGGGGGTCGTGTGGCTGTTCCGCTACGACAAACTCTCCACTGACCTCTACCACGTCCTCAACCAAACGTTTGTATATAGGTGAGCCTCCTTTCTATTATTACCTTACACGTATACGATCTTTCTACCCATGTTGGATGAGCAATGAAACATGGAATCTCAAGGTGATAAATATTTGACACGCCCTCTCCCTTTTCCCGGAGACAGGAACACGTGTTTTCTTGCTATCCTATGCTCTTGTGAAACCAAGATTCAAGATTGAAAATAGGGTTCCCAGTCAGTAAATAAGCGACTGATGATGAGTCGGACCAATAATGCTAAAGCCCGATGGAAAAAGAGCGTAATCCCTCTAATATTGCCACTGTCTTCCTTCAGGTATGGGGTAGACCCAGAATTCACGTCGTTGTGGGACGCTGTCCAGAGCCAATACCGGTGTTGTGGTGTGATGAGCTACGCGGACTTCACGCACTACAATCTCACCGTAGACTCGGGTAAGTGCTATCACAGTTTATGTCGAACGATTTATTTGGTCAATTGCTGTTTGCCGTGGCTACCACTACTGCCAGGGTTAGCCAAAAAATCACACCATGTTTTTCACGGTTTTACCTAAAATCAAATGATTTTACATGCTTGCAAAATCTAGAAGTCGATTTTCGGCTAAATTCCCATCAAAATTATTCTGTAGTATGTACTTGAAAACGTCAGTTTTAGCTTCTATGTCAACGTTTTTGGTTGGTTACTCCTCGAATGTAATCAATCGTACCCAAGCTCATGAGGGGGTCGACCCATTAAGATCAGCCCCAACATTTATTTCAGGACGTTTCATCTTGTCTAGAACCAAACAAAGGGTACCATGTCCGTCCGCCATACGCCACCCGTCGTCCACGCCGTTCATGGTAGTAGAACTTTTTCTAAAAACGCTGCAAATTCTTTCACACGGGTTGGTTATTCCTCGGACCAGGTGCTAGAAGACTCATTTCTTCAACATGGGAAAAATTGAAACAGGAAACAGTGGGTGTGGCGGGTCCCGAACCCATTCCAACCGATTCAGGGTCCAAAATTTATTGGAAAATGATACCCCACACGCCCAGGTACCAGAAATCTTGAAAACACATACTCAAAATGGGTAGATAAATACCCATTTTGACCCACAACCTCATCCAGAGGGCGCCAATCGTTCCGGGTCCCTTTTCATTGGATTCAGCGTCCAAAATTTAGTGGAAAATGATACCCCACTCGCCTGGATCACCAAAAATCTCAAAAATCCATTTTTTCAAAAAAACATTTTGACCCCGCCCAAACTTGGGTTGAAAAGTTTTGAGGACCAACTGGAGCCGGAAACGGATCCCTGACCTCAATTTCAGATTTTTCTACTACCTCAAACGGCGCGGACGGTGGACGGCGTACGGACATTATTTGAAAACAGGTTGATTATTCAAGGAATAACCAACCAAAATCTGAAATTTTGGTCAGGGACCTCTTTTGGGCCCAACATGGTCCACGAAACGTCTATGATTCAACCAACCGGACCAAATCTAGGCGGTATTATTTACCGGATTATATGGTATTATTTTCCTGAGCTGGTATATATGGAGGAATGGAATCCCTTTTTCGTTGTACCAACTGAGCTCGCTAACAGAGCCACATCGTCGGCATAGGCCAGATCCTGCCACAACTGTGAAAGAGGTATATCTAAGGATTATCTGGCCCCGAGAGAACACTGTCATCCTCAAGTCCAGTTAGGATGGCCACCATTTGAGAAGAGCTGAGCAACAACAATCAGGTTGTTTTTAATGGCAAAGTCCACCAGCCTAGTTCATCATCTTTGCTGGGTTCGAACAGGCTCCCTTTCTCAACTGTTTGCCTGGCGTGATCTTCCCTGCCTACTCGTGCATTCAAGTTCTCTAGAATGATTTTCACATGATTTGAAAATGCCCTTTCGTACGCAGCACGAGAACAAAAATAATGAACCACGAGAGCTCTCTCATATTTTCTCTCACCTTCCATTTTACTGTTTCGTTTACATCATGGGATTGATCAAGTGAGTCAGAGGAGAACCGTGGCGTTGTTAGTACGAAAACGTAGAGCAGCGCGCCCGATTTCAGCCTCCTCCTTCCCGCGACACCATCACAGCAGACTCGTTTTAACTTATTCTGCCGGATTAAGGTGAGGTTTGGTAACTAACTAACAGTAGCTTATCGATTTTAATCTGCAAGGCACTCCAGGTTTCATAATTAATTTTCGAAGTGGCTCGAATACCGTTTGACAACGTAATTTATTCCTCCGCTCCGAAATTTATTGCCAACACGCGAACTAGGTAAAATTCTGCCAACGTCAAAAACGAATTTTATGTCGAGCAAGTTTATAAGTGTCGCAGAGCAGTTTCCGACTTTGTAATAATTTTCTGCTCAGAGAACGGAGCCTAAATAAATATTTGTCCTCGTCTTGGGAATATTAAGATGGAAGGATGTTATATTCATTACGTCGCCCCGCGATAGTCTTCCATTACACATCATTACGCGCGTGGCTAATTAAGGCGACACGTCCTAGCTCGGGAGTAGGAGGGTCTTGTTTATGTGGGAGACTACACAAACTTTACACGACCTATAATGTACGATGAAAAATGTATGTAAGCCCCTTTTGTCAGAGAAAACTATCGGGCTAATAGGAGTACAAGCGATTTAACAAATAGCTGCATACCAGAGTAAAGGAAATTAATAATAAACTATTTAACGAATAATTATTTTCTTTATGTGATTCGCCGTCACGTTGCTATCATGTCTCGAATTTTCATCTTCTTTGCCCTGCATCGTTAACCAGTCAATAACTCGTCGTTCATTTGGAAGCAACCCTTATTAGCCAACCTTATGTAGGGCGCGCTGATTCATCCTGCCCAGGTGCTTCCAACGAGGCCGTGATATTTTATGCCCTTGTTAACCACACCTAGAGTCGAGGCGTTTGTGTATGTGACCAGCGTGATGTAACCTTCCCAGGAATTCAATACACGCGACCGCCTATATTTAGGAACTCGGGGCATCTACCATGTTAGCTGATCGATATGACTTCTCGTTGATTTGTGGTATCTGAAACGGTCTTTCTCCTGAAGTCACGACTGTAGCTGATGTCGAATTGAAGCTTACATCGCCTCAGGGTCAGGCTGAAGATGAAATAACACTCGTGGTGAGAGAGGTCAGCGTCCCAGTGTCATTGTGTGGACGTCTCGCGGAACGAGAATCGACCTTCATTGCCATTGAAGCCCCCCCCCCCCCCCCCATTCGCCCCAATGCTGCAAACCCTCAGCTCCTGATAAGGACCGACAGGCCTGAAGCCTGCATACCAGATGACCACGCTCAAAACTTTCTGACGTTCCGCGAGCCGATAGCAAAGTTGCCCCAGGCACGGGGTCGGGCAAAGGGCAATATCCTTTTGTCAACCAACTCGCGATAACGTCACCTGGGATGGTGGTGTCACTTCGAATTTTCCTCATCCTCTTCGTAGGCTTTCAAGGCTTCAGGAGGTGATTAATTATTCGCTCAAGAGTCTCTCTGATGAGTTTGAGACGTGAGCCTGTGAGAAGACGAATTGCTTTCATTCGCTTCCTCCAAGCAACTTTCCTTTGCCCATTTGTTAAAAATTACTTAATAATTTATCACGTTAACCAGGAAATATACGTTAAGAAGGAGAGTTCTGGTGCTATCAAGAACAAGTTGGAATTTATATCAGGTTTAAGTTCCACACATTACTTGAACACGTATTTTTCCCTTTTCTTGTCTTTTAGTTGTCGTAAACGAACCCTGGGGTCATCATTGGATGAATATAGCGCACAGACGGTTATTTTTGCGGAGAAAATAGATGTATACATCATCGTACAAAATTCTTGCAACAATTAATAAGAGGAGTGAATTTTGGCTAGCGAGCGGAGATATGAGGGGAGCAATGAAGGCAGAAGGATGGCCACAAATCAGCCGCATGATCATCGACCACGAACCAGCATCACGCCAGACAACATTCCGTGTAGAACAACCCATTCAGAAGGACAGTAGGATGAATGTTCGAGGCTTTACTTTTACCTCAACGTCGACCTGCTGAAGACACGTCCAACCCGCTTAATGCTCGAAATAAAGGAGCATTCCAGCACGAAGTGCTATTCTTTTTCCAGGACATTTCTCATCTCATGGTGGATACCGTGGAATGAGAGCGGTAGGTACTGGGAACCCCCCTCCCCCCCCCCACTATTTCACTAAAATCCGGATTTATCACTCTGGGTACCATTACATTGTAGGATAAGGAGGACCGACAGGATGCGATACTGGCATCAAAATCAAAGAACTCGCGAAAATGTAGACAAAATGCATAACTAGTGAAGGAATTACATAGAACAACTTAATTGTTGTAATTGGATTCGATAATAGGTGAATCGCCCTCGCCTATGTGCACGAAAAAAACCAAGCAACAGAAACAATAAGAGAGTGACAGTTTCATCCTGGAGCATCCATGCACCCTCTTTGGGATCCTTATCAAGGGAACTCTACCACTTGAAATGGAGAGAAGGAACATTCACATGGGTTGGTTATTCCTCAGACCAGGAGCAGGGGGTAAATTAGCAAAATATTAGGTGTAGAATATACCGGACTCATTTCAATCAATACAACATCCAACATTTACAGGAAGATGATACCCCACACGTCTAGCTACCCAAAAATCTCGAAAACTCTCATTCGGAATAGGTAGGTAGGTACCCATTTGACCCATACCCTCCCCCAGTGGGGCACCAAATCAGTCCGGGATCCATCGCAATGGATTCAGAGTTCATAATTTAGTGGAAAATGATACCCCACACGCCTAGATCGCCAAAAATTCTCGGAATATCCATTTTTCGTAAAGACTCCCCTCCCCCTCCCCCTTCTTTCAAAATTTGGTTCAATCGGGCTGAAAAGTTTCAAGGATCAACGTGAGACAGAACCTCGTCTCTGTTTTTATACAATTAGAATAAGCCCAGAAATAAGCTAATTGGTTGCTTTTAGGGAACCCAAATGAATTTTGAAGAACAAAGTGACACTCTTTGGCCTTAAACGTACATTTTGCACATATTTAGGGCCTTTCAAACGCAACAGAAGAGAAATTCGTATCTTGCTTGGTATCTTACCGAATTGTTAAAATAGTTTCGCATTTCATTTGTTCCGCTCCCAAGTGTCAGTATTCGATATTTTGTTCAAAAGGTCACGGCTAAAGCATTTTATCCCTTCTAGAACCTCGAGCAATATAAATACATGTGCGCTTCTTATTTATCACCAACCAGCCATTTACCACCTATTTCAACGTGAGTCGTAACGAGGGTTTATTCGATCATACACGGCTAAAAGGATGAAATCGATACCGAGGGTTGGAATCTTCGTTGGATCGTTGGAGTTGGGTTCACGCCTTGAGTACCGGGGAAATTTGAATTACAAAGAAATCCTCACGACGTGCAACTTGGAGATTTATCGGGGTTACGAAGTGTCACCGTTGTATTCGAAGGAGGAGAGAGAAGAAGAAAAACGTATAATAAATACGAATGTGTTCCATTAAAACCTGGTTAAAGCATATGACTAATAAATTAATTTACAATCGTGATGGCCTTAATTGATCCTTATTGTGTGTTGAAAGATAAAACCATGTATTTCTCCCTAATAAAATATATTAATTTTATTTTCAAGCGCTGAAAAACTTTGAACGGCGCATTCAATTCGAGTTGAGCCCTAGCTGTGTCATTCATTCTTTCAACCATGTGGTTGTGTTCCTTTTCAAGTCATTATGACCAGGGGAGTAGATTCAGGTGTACTACAGGTAGAGAGAGAAGCAGTTAACAAGAACCCAAAATGCTGGAATTAAAATGTCCGTCCGCCGTACTCACAGATTACAGTACAAGAAAATTGTATAAAAACAGGAAATTTCGGTCAATTATCCAAATTTCAAGAGGGAGGAGAGGGGTCAAAATGGGTTCATCAAAAAATTAATTGTTGAAATTTTTGCCGATCATGGGGTGTTATTTTCTACTGGATTTTGGACCCTGAATCGATTTGTATGAGTCTTCATGCTCCTGGTTCGAGGAATAACCAACCCCTGTGGATGAATTTGCAGCTAATGTCCTAAGTCTAATATAATATGTAACACTGTACCTTGAGCAAATAGCTTGCTGAGAACTGCTTTACTTTTTCCGTCTTGGTTGAAGTGAATAATTTTGCCTAAATCGCCAAAAATCTCGAAAATCCACTTTTCGGAATTCACATTTTTACCCCACCCTCTCCCCCCAATTCGGTCCGATTGGGCTGAAAAGTTTTGAGGACCAACTAGAGCCAGAAACGGGTCTTGACCAAAATTTCAGATTTTTAGATAATTTTCTACTACCTAAATCAGCGTGGACGGCGTACGGTGGACGGGCTTACGCTTATTTTGATCTGGACACCTTGAAGCGCCCAGAAAAAAATTTTGGGCCGAATTGGAGAAAACATAGGTTGATTGTTCAAGGAATAACCAACCAAAATTGGATTTCTTATTTAAAATAATAAAATTAGTGTCAATTGAGCACGGTTGCGCAGTGCGGGGGTACGCAAGTATGTTATTTGATGTATTAGCAAAAAATATAATAAAGATTAAAAAAAAAAAATACTTCTTACTACTTTTTGGACAATCTTAGAAGTTATGTCAGAATACCCTTACCATTCAATTCCTAGCTTCTATCACTGAAAGGAAATAAATGATTCGTCAATGAAACGTGGACAACGAGAACGTGGTGTATCAGCATTTGGAAGAAAGTTCGGCATTAAAATGTACTCGGAAAAATCTTCGAAGTGAGAAAAAGTTCATTAGTTTTCCAGACCATCTCGTGGGCTCGTAGGCTTTTCCCACTTTGTCTACAGAAAAGGCGAGAAGTAGAGAGTTTGAGTCAGAAGAACGGGTTATTCATCATCCTATTCGCTGAGACGTCATTCTTCATCGTTATCTCTCGGTCTTTTCGGCGAGTCACGAAAATGAATCATCAATGAGAAAGATCAATGGCTAACATTTATACGATGGGACATTCGTCACCCTGGTTCTTATTCCTGTCACTGAATTGAAGGAAGTTGATCCTTTTTCGCCGAATGCAGCAGCATTTTATAACGGCTGCACTTTTATAACCTTCTTCTTCGTGTCACGGAGTGAGAAAACGAATGAGTTGCGATAATGAATAAAGCCGAGTCAAAGTTGTGTTTCATTACCCAGCTTTGACGTTTAGCCTCTCATCTTGTTGGAAACCTTTGGGATCACATTTACTACACCACATCTTTTATACTATTCGTCCAAATGAAAAATGTAACGTGGAGAGATGCCTTTGTACCCCCCCCCCCCTCCTTCATTGTTACCTGCGTGGTACAGTGCAGCAGGGGACCTTCCACCTGTATTCCTCTAATGAATATAATATATATAATATATGAACTAATAATAATATATGACCTTTACCCCACAGACTTGTGTGCTGAACTATGAATTATATGTGCTGTGGCATTACACCCACATTACAAGAATCTGTATCGGTTTAGGATCTAAACTGTATCATTGCCGTTTTATTGGTCCGTCAAAGAGTAACGCATACCACTATTCAATCTGAGATTCTGACATCACAGTAAATCGCTGTGAATCGTTCCACTACGGTATATTATTCTAATTTACTCGAGTGGAAAAGCGAGTATGTAGTTGGAAACTCCAGAGTTAATTGCCTATTTGAAAGCAGCTGAGCGGACGGTACCTTCTACAAAAGTACCTTTCCTGACTGGTAGGGGCGAGTGTGCGGCAACAAACTTCATTTCAATCGATTCAGCGTTCAAAATACAGTGAAAAGGGATTAGTCACGCGCCTGAATCTCTAAAAAGCTCAAAAACCCTTTTTTCTTGGTTATTCCTTGAATAATCACGGTCGCAGACTTTAGTAGGTAGTAGAAAATTTTCTAAAAATCTGAAATTTGGGTCAGGGGCCCGTACCCGGCTCTAGTTGGTCCTCGATACTTTTCAGCCCAATCAGATCAAATTTGGGCGGGGTAGGGGACAAAATGTGTATTTTTAAAAATGGATTTTCGAGGTTTTTTTGGCGATTTAGGCGTGTGGGGCATCATTTTCCAATAAATTTTGGACGATGAATCCAATGAAATGGGTCCCAGAACGATTGGCCGGGTGAAGTTATGGGTCAAAATGGGTATCTATAATATACCCATTTTGAGTATATTATGTTTTTGAAATTTCTGGTACCTAGTCGTGTGGAGTATCATTTCCCACTAAATTTTGGACGCTGAATAGATTGAAATGTGTCACCATGCGCCTAGGTACCGGAGACTTTAAGTTGATCATTCAAAGAATAACCAACCATAAGCGTTTATAAATCCAGCGTTTATTAAAAAAAAAAAAAAAAAAAAAAAAAAAAAAAAAAAAAAAAAAAAAAAAAAAAAAAAAAAAAAGCTAGTGTACGTTTTATTACAGGTTATAGTCCTGTGGGCCTTCTCCAGACAAAATTAAATTCGCCAAGGGTTTCACTTCGATTTGGTTCGGGAAGAATCAATGTTTAATTCGGACGAAAAGAGGTTTATTGGAAGTCGGGAGTGCTTTACCTAATCCCTCCCCAGGAAATTTGAAAAAAATATACGACAATTCCACTGAAAATTTTGTCTGAGTTGGACTGGAGAAGGAACCTTTACGAAGTAACCAAGACCTGGATCGTTCTGGAGGAACGTAATCCCGAAGGTCAGGATCCTCCGGCGACTAGATATAATACCCTGGTCCAGAGGTTGTTGAGATGATAACATAATCCCGCCCCCTCGCCACCCCTTTGTACCTAAGATGCCCCCGATCGGACAAAAGGGTGTCCATATTGTTACACTGGGAAAATTCTCGTTGAAAGTGACGGCTTCAAGAAAACGTAGCCCAACTGCATATGAATTCGGGACCTTAGAGCTGAGCTGTCGTTCTGTCGTGATGGATCGCGAGGATTTGCCTCCCGTGCTCGTCGTCCATCTTCCGAAGGCTTGAGCTTGACCCTTCCCGCGACATTTTTCATCACTCCCCACCCAACAGTTCGGATATATATATTTATATGGTCGACGGCAGAGCAGCCCTCGGGTTTATTCTGATGCAGATGACCGTGTAATCGAATTACAAGGAGAAGTTCACCGGACATTCGTGCGGACATTTTTCATCTGGTATTCTTTCCTCGCGGGTCTTTCTCCACCCGAATCGATATGATTCTCATGACATGACAGTTCAAGGTGAGTTTTACACGTGCGCAAATGTCCTCCAACGTGAGGACAACAGCAATGAAGGCCCGCAGATCTACATACGTCTTGTCGGAGATGGCTTCTCAATTGACACTCCCTCTCGACAAGCGTTCATTCAAGAAATTGGAGCCTTCGTGTTGGTCTTTGTTTTGTTGTAGAACGTCAGAACGCAAAATTCCAATTCCTGCGCAGCGCGGCAACATGATTTGTTACTCATTTTTGGTTCCATGAATTCCATGAATAACCCACCATTGTTTTCATGCAGAATGTCAACCCTTGGCCCCACTTGAGCCTCTCCGATTTGCCCCAAAATTTGTTTCTGGGTGTTTCAAGGTGTCTAGATAAAAAAGCAAATGTCCGTCAGCCGTCCACGCCGCATTTTGGTAGTAGAACAATTTCCACAAATGTAGCATTTTGGTCAGGGACCTTGATTTTTGAGGTATCAACCAGATGAGAGCCGGAACGATTGGCGCCCACAAGAAGTGGTTATGGTTCAAAATACGTATCGATCTACTTATTTCAAAAATGCGTTTTCGAGATTCCTAGTATCTAGGTGTGTTGGGTATCATTTTCCTCTAAATGCTGAATCGATTATAATGAGTCCGGGACATTCCACACTCAATTCGCCCATTTTTTTGATGCTCCTGGTCCGAGGAATAACCAAACCCTGTGAAAGAATTGCAGCGTGATTTGTTGCTCATTTTTGCTCCAAAATTGAGATTTCTAATCGGGTTCTTGCGTTTCAGAGCATCTTGAACAAATTGTGTTTTGCATCCATCTGTCCAGATTCCCTTGTTACAGCAATATTTTTGACGATTGCCATCACATTCCAACCAAATTCTTAAGAATCGTACAAGCTTAGCTTTTCATGGCTCCAACCAGTTTCGCCTAAATTAAATCAGCAATTGGCCTGCGCACGCGTGAGCGCTATTTTTTCCATACGATCATAAATACGTGAATTTCGAACTTATGTCCATTAGATCTTCAGGGGTGATGGGCATGAGGCTTCTTGATATTCCATGAAATATTCATCTCGATCGAATGAATGATACACTCTGAACTGACACGAACGTTTCTATTCACGTCATTACTAGCCACAGGGACGAATCCCAAAAGATCTGTTTGAAAATAAATTTCTAGGAACCGTGCGAGAATAGCCCTGATTAGTTTCCCATCAGTTTCATCCTAATCAAATAAGTGGTACGCGCTGCACGTTTTCCCTGTTTTCACCATTGAATATGACTTTAAGCTCATTACAACATAGTACAGAATATCGATTTGCTTTCATTCAATAAACTCCCTATTGCTGATACCGGTTCTTTATAATTTTCCAGAAGTTAAAATGCTGAAAATTCGTCCACAGTGGTTGGTTATTCCTCGGACCAGGTGCATCCCAGGTACTCATTCCAATCGATTCAGCGTCCAAAAATTAGTGGAAAACAAAACCACACACGTTTAAATCGTCGAAAATATCAAAAATAGGAAAAACAGTGGGTGTGGCGTGTCTCGGACCTATTTCAATCGAATCAGCGTCCGAAATTTGATGGAAAATTATATTTCACACGCATAGGTACAAGAAATCTCGAAAACACGCATTCGGTATAGTGGAATAAAAACCCAATTTGACCCAAAACCTCTTCTGGTAGGTTCCAATCGTTCCGGGACCCGTCTCATTGGATTCAGCGTCCAAAATTTAGTCGAAAACAATACCCCACAATCCTAGATCGCTAAAAACTGGAAAATCAATTTTTTGAAATAAACATTTTGATTCCTTTACCCCCCTAAATTTGGTCCGATAGAGCTGACAATTTTTGAGGAGTGGCATAAACCAAAAACGGGCCATGACCAAACTTTCAGATCTAGAAAATTTCTACCACCAAAGTCGGCGTGGACGGCGGATGGCGTATCTAGACAACTCGAAACGCTCAGAAACAAATTTTTGGGCCGAACTGAGAGATTGACTTTTTGAATGAAAACATGGTTTGATTATTCAAGGAATAACCAACCAAAATCCCCCCTCCCATGGATGGTAACAGCCAAAGACATGTGAGGTAATTTTCGGTTCAGACGTTTTCTGACTAAAATTCACCGGTGGGGGAATTTTACGAGAACAAATATCAGAGCTATCTTTCCGTTCTTCTCCGTCACTATTACGCAAGTAAAATACAGGCTGGAGGTGACGCTTGACGTGGGTCTGGGAGCCTGGTTCGAAGCTGGAGGCCGTATAAATACGAATACGTGCTCGAAAGCTCGACACGTACCACGTACCCGGGAAACGATAAGCCGTTTTCTCGAGAGAGGGAGGTTTCGCAGACAGAATTCATTCAACGCCCTCCCGGAATACCAGAGTTATTTGCGGTCTTCCACCAAATCCGTGCTCGGTGGCAATAAACATCAGACGTCGTTGATTCCCGCGTAACCGTCGAAATGGACGCCTCTGCCGAGGGTTGGGTCGGCCAACATGACAACGGAACAACCAACCGGGGCACATCGTGAGGCATTCATTTGACCTTTACAGACCTCGTACATCATGTATTCGAGTAGTTGATTAAATGATAAGGACAAAATCTTCATGATAAACTTCAAGTCCAAAACGAATGGGGACATTAATTTGAGTCCAACGTGAGGGACCTTAGGTTGGCAATATTTTCCTCATTTTGGTTGGTTAATCCTTGAATAATCAACCTATGTTTTCATGCAAAAAGTCAATCTCTCCGATTCGCCCCAAAAAAAAATTTCTGGGCGTTTCAAGGTGTCTAGATCACAATTAGCAAATGTATGACTTTGGTAGTAGAACATTTTCTAAAAATCTGAAATCTTGGTCAGGGACCCGTTTTCGGCTTTAGTTGGTCCTTGAAACTTTTCAGCCCGATATGTATCTATCTACCCAGTTTGAATGTGTGTTTTCGAGATTCCTGGTACCTAGGGGTTAAAAGTATCATTCTCCGCTAAATTTTGGACCCTGAATCAATTTTAATGGGTGTGGTACCCGCCACACCCACTGTTTCCCCAATTTTCCCCATGCTCCTGCTAGATGGTGTAACCAACTACTGTGGAATAATTGCCACATTTTTTATTTTTTTTAATATTCCTCTTCTTTTCCTCATTTCCTGCTCTAGAGATCTTCAACAATGGTGCGCATTCTCTCACGAGGAAGATAAAGATGTATCTACAATAACAAACCATTCTGAAGTAATTTGTAGCGTTTCTTCAGTTAGAAATGCTCTTTCCTCCCACGTTAGGCATCAGTACTAATCGCCGAGCATCTTGCTTGATTATTGTACTTCTTAGCTTCGGTTTTGAGGTCGTTTAGACAACCTATACTGGTTCATCTCGTCGCTCTGAGTTCTTCACAAGGTTGTTGACTTTCTTCTGCCGGCAACTCACAGCAAAGAAAAAAATATAACACAAGATTAGGTAAAGTTTGCTTCCTTCACTTTACTAGATTCTTGAAATGCATCTTCAATTTTGAGCCGGAAGTACCTGTCAGTTAGTTATAAGTGTTGTAGCTCAAATAACTTCCCAGGCGGTGTTTGGCGTAGTTGGTAGTTGAGTCTCTCTCATGCTCAACTTCTTCAAATACCTGAGACGTTAAGAAAGATGGCCAACTTCAAAGAAAATGTCTCCTCCTCGAGAAGGATGTACCTCCAATGGAGAACAACTTGTGGAAGAATTTTCTGAAACTTTCGAGCTATGAACGAAGAAGGGCTCATTTCTGCGGAGAATAAATCGTGGGAACGCTCCTACAATATTTAACTTAGTAAATCGAGCGATATTGTTGGGAAAATTCTTGTGATACACTCCGAACGCATGGGCGATTATTTCTAATAAGAATAAAACACTGGAAGTTCGCCCACGCCCCCTCGGCCTCACCCCTCAAATTTCTCCGATAAAGTGCAGTAGAATAACCGCAATCCGACAATAATCCTCTCTCGATTCAGAGGTCGTGGACAAATTGGGTGACGAACGACCCCGATTCTTGCTAACGCCGAGCACGATTTGCCGTCTAATCTCTTCCGAGGCTCAATTCACTAATTGCATGCAACCCTAGCAATCCATGCACCAGGAAATCCGCTTTGCTCGAGGGGGAGGGCAGAGTTGAAAATTTACTGCGGGGAAATGTCGAGGGTCAGCAGAACACGTCACCCTCCAGCAAGAGAAGTCTTTTTTGAGAAGTACTTTAAAAGTGGTAGGAAGGAAACTTCGCCGAGTCCCCTCCTGCGAACTTGTCAGGGTAGAACGAGTCTTACCTTTAAACGAGCTTTTCTTGAAATCTTCCCCTTGATTGTAATCGTCCGTAGAGATCGGATTTCCATGTTCCCAACGAAGACAAGCGCGAATCGTCCCCTGCTTAAATTAGGTTTCCTGATAATGACGTACCCTATTTCCCCCTGAGACTTCCTTTTTTTAGAGACCTACGTGTATAAATCCAAACCTGCCGTTCATATTATGCCCCTAGAATCGTCAAACGAGTGATCGCTAGCCCAATCGCAGGGGTGAAATCGGGCATTTTTTAAAAATTAACCATTTTCGGAACCTTCAAAGCTTGTCATTCAGAAGGTAATTCTGCAACATTTCAAGCATATCCGGAAATGCTTATTCTATTTCAATGATCGGCTCATGACCTCTTGATCACCTGGCACCTTTTCACTCACTAAATCTGGAAATGTAGCAACTAGATGAATTCAGGTGGGTCGGAGTAAGTTGACAATGTTCCACCCAAACGTTAGCAAGCGTTGTGGCTTTTTCCAGTTATCTCATCTCCGTTGGTTGATACCGTTCTCCAATGTATTGTGAAGGCCTAGAATAGAACTTTATCAGTGATTCCTAATGGTCTCATATGAGCTACATGTCCACTTCAACGGCACCTGCCAATCAGTAAAACTGTATAAAGGGAAATCTCTGTACAGACTCATAATTTTTTGGTTTGTCTGGAGTCCTTAGGCTAATCTCTCTGGCCAGACCACCCCCTGAACTCTTTGCAGAACTCTGGACTCCATACATCCAGATTGGTAGATCATGGAAGTCCAAAATAACTTCAATAGGCCGCTAAATCCTTCTAATGGGCACCTCTGTTGGGCAGATAACCCAAGGACACAATCATCAAGTCTCCTGTCAAGTATGTCTAGTTTGTAGTGTAAAAAGGAGGAGAACACTTTTTTGAATTTTTCTGTATGCATCAACACAGGGTTGGGTAAAAAACAATGTTCCTTCATTCTGCCCCTCGTCTATGTGTGTGGTGTAGAGATTTGATGTGAGATTAGCTGTGGTAGGCTGGTTTCTTCCAACCAAGATTTTTAGCCAAATTGTATCCCACTTTTTAATTCTCACGCCAAAATCCTGGTTGGACAAAACAGCCAACTGCAAACTCGTTTCACCACAGATCAGACACGTGGTGGACAAATGGCAGGGAAGGAGTACAAGAAGCAACATTTTTTAACCCAATCCTGTGTTTAAGCATACAGAATGGTACAAAAATGGTTCTCCCCGGCCTTTTTACACTACACAAACCAAGTTTATTCCCAGTTCTGATCACTTCAGTCACCTCAATGCCTGGCAAATGGCAGGCTTCTCTCTGGACTAGTGACCTTCCAATTATGCCAATATCGTCGGCATAGCTAAGGGTCAACCTCGATGATAGGACCTTCCACCTGGGCCCACAATGCTTCAGCGGGAATTTTACGAGGCAACGCGTCAGCCTTCCTTCTATCATCACATCCTGTATCAGTTAACTTTACTGTTTGACATACTTGCTTTTGCCTCACTGTAAAACCCGCTAATATTAAACAAAACGGTGGACAAAGATGTGTCTCCACGAAAACTGACTGTTATTACAACTTCGCACTCAAGCCAGATGTACAAACTAAAAAATAAAAAACTCGCCACTAGAGCCTTTGCACACTCACTTTCTGAATGACCCCCATTCACTGGTCCCTCCAAATAATTCACTGTTAAAGAGTTAGCCGATTTTATTTTATTTTATTTATTTATTTTATTATTTTTTTTTTTTTTTTACTTGCTTTCTCAGTTTAGATTTGACTGGCCACAGTCGAATATTTTAATTCATTGAAAACTCCAAAGCACCCTTTTTTACCGGATTACGTTTCATCTTTCATTCCCCTTTGACTGCAGGGCGTGGTTAGGGCAAAACACATTAAACCAAGAAAAAAGGGGTCGTTCCTCTTGTCGGCAATGACCCGCAGGATCGATCCCCAGAAGGTTTCTATTATCAAGTCTCAACACTGATGTCGATTAGTGAGGCAGCACAGAAAGTGGATGTAAACGGTCGATTTAACATCGGTCAGCCTGTATTTATGTGGAAACGTAGTTGTGGATCATTGTTATCGTTCGGCGTTTCATATCGCCCAGGTCCTCCCATTCGCAGAACCCAATGAACCGTTCCAGAATGCGATCATCAAGTTCTGAGGAAACCGAATGAAAAATGACCGGCTCTAGTTAGGGACGAGAGCCAAATAGGGGATGAAAACCATTGAACAGAGTGTATTTTCCATGCTACGTCGACTCTCCGTGTTCCGTGGCTGGTTGAACTTCGTTCGAGTCTTTCTCCCCGCGGGTTTTTTTATCAACAAAGTTTTATTCGCCTTTATACCAACGTTTGCCCCGGTCCTCTGGCTTACTTCAATACCGGAACCCTGAAACTCTCCTCGAAAAATCATTCGCGAAGAAACTCGTGAAGGGCGAGCACCGCCCTACATAAACCGCTTAGTACGAGCGGTCTCCCGTTGAAAATCTAATGGAGGAATTTGAATTATTACGGAACGATATTTCGAGAGGATCCTTCTCGCTATTCTATTCGGTAGTGGAATAATTTTGGCGCTAAAAACGAAGAGGTCGGTGGATCTTATGCCATCGCTCAACGAGTTCCCAGCACTTCTCCCTCTCAATTTAATATTATTGCTCGTACATTTTCGGTTCCCAGCCTCGGTTGCAATATCTCTATCGCCATTCATCAGTTAAAACACCACACACGCCGATGTTTCTAGTTCCTCAAATATTCGCGAAGGCACTGTAGTAACATGTTTCACCTCAGAATCTATATTCGAGCTAAAAAGGATCTGATACTCGTATCGTATCCAACCGGATATGAATTCGTCCCCAAAGGACGTCATGGTAGGTCATCGATTGGGAGGTTATCTTGGAAAAATATCCAATTGAACGAAGAATTTACTATGCAGGAACATTCTCTCTATTTTCCAGCAGGAAACTTCACATCACTCACCTTTCCTCACTACATATTTTATATAAAAATGAATTTTCGAGATACTCGGCGATCTAGGCGTGTAGGGTATCGTTTTCAACTAAATTCGGAATCCATTCACATGGGTCCCGGACCGATTGGTACCCAGTGGGGTTTGGAATGGGTCAAATGGGCTGCAAATTCTTTCATAGGGGTTGGTTATTTCTCAGACCAGGAGCATGCAGACGCATTCCAATCGATTCAGCGTCACAAATTTAGACGAAAATAATATCCAACACGCCTAGATTTCCGAAAATCTCGAAAATACATTTTTCAAGATACTACATAGTTTTTCCTACCACTTTTAAAAAATTACAGATTTTACCTTTCTCGTTAATGCAAGACTTCGCATTCATGAATGATGGCAACCTGCAAACTCCACCCCATTTTATTCCGATAATAATAATTTACGTCACCCTCACGTTTCAAGTACCCTGGCTCAAAATGTTTATAACTACGCAGCTGTAACGGTCTTTAACAGTTTCGCTACAGCATTGAAAAATAAATTTTTGTTTCCAATAGCGCGAATAGTAAAAACACCACTTTCTGCAAGTACTACAGCAGCAGCAAGTTTTTTTTTTTTTTTTTTTTTTTTAATAATCATCAGTGTCTTTGTTTTTCTGTTTCTTTTTTTAAGTCAAAGTAATTGTATTATTTAGCAATAGTTGAACTGTATCTCTTTTTTTTAATTATAATTTAGTTTTAGTAAGTTCTAATGTTGGACTGGCGAGATAGGCACGGCAGCCAGCAGAGCTTCTCATCCCCTACCGCGGGTGTGTAGCCCCTATTGGGGACCAACTAGAGCCGGAAACGGGCCTGACCAAAATTTAAGAAAATTGTCTAGGTACTACCAAAAACGGCATGGACGGACTTATTTTGATCTAGACACCATAAAATGCCCAGAAAAGCATTCTGGGGCAAATCGGAGAGGTTGACATTTTTTTCTGGAAAACATAGATTGCTTATTCAAGGAAAAACAATGGGGGCCGGGATCTATAGGAGCACGTGCATGGAAGGCAATCCCCGCAATCACCAAATAAATAAAGAAGTTGTGTAATTTTGAGCTCCTTTGAGCGCATTTTTATTTTCCAGCAATTGATAAGATGTAAACTACCGCCGGCGAGTGTTTCGATAAAATATTCATTCGTGATTTCCTGTTACCACTATAAATTGGCGATCCACGAGTTTCGGTTCGGAATTCAGCAGTGGACGAGGGACGCGGACTAATGCTTCCCGATTCTGGTGACCTTGTCGTGGGTGGTGACACCCCCCCCCCCCCCCTAATGCGAAGTTCCGCTTTGTGACAGTGATAGGGTAAATCTACCGCAAATTCAGAACATCCTCCCGCCCTTCAAATGACACAAATAAACTATAACATTTCTGTTGTTCCGATCGTTCCGTCCACTTTGTATTCATTCGATGTTTTTACGAGCGTCCTTGTGGTTCGAATACACTGAGTAGCTTTGCCCTGGGCATCAGCTAAGTTGCCGGCCAATATGAGCTTACATGCGATCCCATGTTATTGTACAAACAACGTCGACATGAGAATGCGAGACGACATTTTGGGTGATCTTATCGGTATTATACAATTCTGCAGTCTTGTGCTTTATACATAATAATAAAATGAATTGAAATTGAATTGAATTGAATCAGTTCACCTGATCATATTATTACACCTGTGAATATCGTTTTCTCGCATTCTTTCATAATGTGAAGTAACAAGAGAGGCCCAACGTCTCCCGGCTTCAAGCCTAGTTATCTCCTCAGAACACGATCGTTGGAGACGTCTCACCGCAGGATGAGTGGTCGTTAAAAGCTAGATTAATGTGAGAACCGCGATGAGCCCTCACGACTCCTCAAGCACAATATCTTCCTTCCACGTGGAGCAACTGAGCGATATCAACCCTTGAGATTGAATCGAAACGGTATTTGGATAAAAGCAGCTTCAATCCGGGAAAAGCAACACGTAGACTAATTCCTTTATTTAAGGGATGGGACGCTCCTAGTAACTCACTTGTCAAAATCAGTTGTTTTACTAATGAGGGAAGAGGGTTTTAGATAGCCCTGAGTTGGAATTACTCGTATATCGAACGTTATCGATCGCAATCGATTATACTTGAATAATTCCGCTGAATTGCCATCAAATCAAACGACAGGTCCACAAATCAGCGTTTAGAAGCACCGGTTTCTTACAAGTAGAATCGATTTTTCTGGCAATATTTCAATAGGGCTATAACTTGCTCAAAAACAAACGTTTATAAATGTTTTCGATAAAGCAATCCTAAAATGCGGCCGCACTGCTGAAATTTAACAAACGGTCCGTTTTGCTTCTTGTCGCAGGTTTTCCTGGGAGTCCAGTGCCACCCGGTACGTCTTCTGTGCCTAAAAGCTGCTGCAGGGAGCCACCACTCGTAGCAGCAGCATTGAGGAACTTTCACCATTTCATGTCGACATCGACGACGACTGCCTCCCCCACCAGGTACCCGAGACTTATTTGCATCGTGCAATTTCTACTGATAATGTGGAAGTTCGCAAGCGTCGGTTAAACAAGGAAGATAAGGCTAAAACCATGCTTCTCAGCTGATGCTTTGATCTTACTTGACTCTACGAGCCGGACTGCAGTGGAAAACCTGCACTCACAAAGGACTCTCTTCCTGGCTGCTGCTGTAAAATAACTAGTAGCATGGTCTACGATCATGCCTATTTGCGAGCCCCCTATCAAACGTACCATGTCCTGAAGGCTCCTTATTGACTTCTCTTCAAAAATCCGCACTATGTCCCTACAAAAGGAATTTCACGAAGCCTAAAGCGTCCCTATTTTCACTTCATTGCTTTCCTCTGCTTTTAATTGGAGTTTCATGAACGTGATTCCTTCTTTCCAGCCCTGGAGCGGCGCACATAGTGACGAGAACGGCAGCGAGTCGACCTGCGACGCTGGGCAGCAGGACGGGGGACGAGAGGCGATGTCCATCTGGGGGGATCATGCACCAGCAAAACTGTCACAGGGTAATCTTGGACTGGCTCAACTCCACGGCGCATATCCTATTCGTATTAGGATACTGCGTCATAGCCTTCATCAAATTGTGTTTCCTCGGCATTTTGAGGTAAGACTTAGCTATGAAACTGAATTATCTTATTACCAGCCCATTCCACGGCTTCCGCTCTGGCATTAGCCCGAACATTTGCATCATCTTCTCGCATGCATCATTAGATCATGGTGTACAGCTTTGGTTTTTCCGGTTTCAGAGAGCGCATGCTCTAGGATACTCATGAGAAGTATCTTAGGCCTTCAAAGTTTGTCTTACAATCGTCTAGGTCATTGCACTAATGCTCAATAAAGTTTCTACATTGCAATGGCCCTTCAAAGTATGTATATGGGACCTCAATGAATGACTTGGATGTGGTTTGCGGGAAATGTGCCTGAATTCGCGTCTCAATCCTCTCAATTTCCACTGAGAACGAGCTTAATATCAAAGGCTCCAGATGAAGGGAGACTACCCGCAGACAGCCAGGAATGTCGTCTCTTGATTGACTGTTTTCCTCAATAAATACCGCAAAATGTGAGAAAGAAATGAAGACAAGAACAACCACAAATAGAAAAGTAGAACATTCAGCAATGAAAGGAGGGGACGACCAATCAGCAACAAAACAAATCAAATTCAAGAGCAACAAAACAAATGCGGGAATCACATAGAACACATAGAAAAATCAGTAAGCAAGGGAAAAAAATAATTTAGATTCCTACAGGGGCAGGAAACGTGCCCCAAACTTGCTGCAGAAAGTGGGTGCACCCAACCGGGTGATTAGTCCATTTTGAATAATGTGGAATGATCATGGAACATTGGAGGAAAAAAAAAACTTTTGTTTCCAAGTGTGCACTATCGTTACAGCTTGTCAGTTATGGAAAGAATATGTAGGAGTCACTGCCTGGTGAGAAGAGGTTCGTTAAAGCCGAGCACATGGAAAAAACGCTGCAAATTCCTACACGCTGGTTGGTTATTCCTCGGACCAGGCGCATGGAGACTCATTTCTTCAACATGGGGGAAAGGGGGGAACAGTGGGTGCGGCGGGTCCCAGACCCATTCCAATCGATTCAGGATCTTTTTGGAATTTTGGAAAAATTACCGCTGGAATTGAAGGATGTCGCGGGTGGGGGATAATGTCCCTAAAAAGCAGGGGACGCGTCATAGTATGTACCTTGCCCTATAGACCAGTCCCGTACGAAGGCGCATGTAAGTATCATCACAAAACGACGAAATGAAAAAGGATTACCTTCAATAGCTGTCAGGGTAGGCAAAAGATCTGCGTCGACTCGATCGGAAATTAATTGGCGGTACCGCGACGACATACTACGGCGAAAACCATTAGATCGCGAACGGAAATCACGGAATACCGAGTTCTAATAGATAATTAACGTTCTGTAACTCAGCTGACTACACAAACGTAAGCGTGTAAACGGTTAACCGATAAGAACTGAAGAAGCGACGACGATGCCAGAATTACCTGGCCGAGAACGGAGCATAGAGAAGATATGCGGCGGCGTTCCCGATACATTAAGAAGGGATTAGCCTTCGTAGTACCGTATACCTCTAAATTTCTAACGCTGAATCCGTTGTGATGGATACCGGCCTGATCGGTGCCCTCTGGAGGTGGGTATGGGTCAAGATGGGTACCTTCCCACATATCTTGAATGGGTTTTCGGGATTCACGGGTACCTATGGACCTGGAGCATGAGAAAATGTGTAAGAGTATACTCATTCAACCCACTTTTGAGGTATGTATGTAGGTAATCATACCCACTTCAAGAGGGCCCCACTCGGTCATCACAATGGATTCAGCGTCAAAAACCAGTGGTAGGAAATTCAGTCAAAATTCAGTAGAATGTTAGTGGTGGAAAACTAATCATTCATGATGCTTCATGCTCATCTCTTCTCTATGCTCTGTTCTCGGCCCTGTTATCTCGCGTCGTCATTGCTTCTCCTGTACTTGTCGGTTAACGCGTAGGGTCACCGAATGTTTCATTCTTTATTGAAACTCAGTATTCCGTATTCTCCGTTCGCGATCGAATAGTCTTAGTCTTAGCCGTAGTGTGTTGTCGCTGTACCGCCAATTAATTTCCGATCGAGTCGTCGCAGATCTTTTGCCTACCCTGACAGCTATTGAAGGTAATCCTTTTTCTAATTTGAACCTCGGACCAGGCGCATGAGATAATTTCTTCAACATGGGCGCATGGAAACTTATTTAAAAACATGGGGGAAACGGTGGGTGCGGCGGGTCCCAGACCCATTCCAATCGATTCAGTGTCCATGATTTAGTGGGAAATGATACCCCACACGCCCAGGTACCAGAAATTTGATAAACACATATTTAGAAAGAGTAATATATACCCAATTTGACCCATAACTTCTTCCAGTGGGTGCCAGTCGTCCTGGGACCCACTTCATTGGATTCAGCTTCCAAGATTTAGCGGAAAATGATACCCCACACGCCTAGGTTCCAAAAATCTCAAAAACACATATTCAAAATGGGTAATATATACCCAATTTGACCCATAACTTCTTCCAGTGAGTGCCGATCGTTCTGAGACCCATTTCATTGGATTCAGCGTCCAAACTTTAGTGGAAAATTATACCCCACTTGCCTAGATCGCCCAAAATCTCGAAAATTCATTTTCAAACACATTCTGACCCCTACCCCGCCCAAATTTGGTTTGATCATGCTGAAAAGTTTGGAGGACGTCCTAGGCCGGGAACAGACCCCTGACCCAAATTTCAGATTTTTAGAAAATTTTCTACTACCAAAAACGGCGTGGACGGCGTACGACGGACGGCGGACGGCATACGGCGGAGGGACATCG
This sequence comes from Cyrtorhinus lividipennis, assembly GCA_019603395.1. Taxonomy (NCBI): domain Eukaryota; kingdom Metazoa; phylum Arthropoda; class Insecta; order Hemiptera; family Miridae; genus Cyrtorhinus; species Cyrtorhinus lividipennis. The sequence goes on along the minus strand of CM033998.1, from coordinate 18,187,348 downwards.
ACCTTTTTTGATCTAGACACCATGAAACGTCCAGAAAAAATTTTGAGCCGAATCGGAGAGGTTGACCATTTGCATGAAAACATAGGTTGATTATTCAAGGAATAACCAACCAAAATAGGAAATTGTTGTTGTTGCGTTGGCAACACTGGTTTTTTTGTTGCTTGTGTGCGTCGAGCGGTGTTTATCAAGTTTTGGGAGTCGATTCTGTGCTGATTTTTGTAGGGGAGAAAAATCGTACAAACGGGAAAATTTCCCCGCTATTTGTTTTGCTTCTTCTCCGCCAGGCAGCGACTTCTACTTATTCTTTTCATTACCAACAAGCTATAGGCCATATTCTAAGGAATACCCTACGCTGTTACAATTCTGAGCTTTAAACGGGGTTACAAAGCCTTAATAGTAGGATTCAAAAGGATAGAATCAAAGCTGATCACAAATTAGCGTTTGCGGGTCTTAACTATTCCCATTAATATTTACAGCTTTCCTGCCGCATTATAATAATTATTGTGAGCACTGTGTCAAGGAAATCCGAGTGGGTCATTTCTATAAACGGATTCTAATTTAACTTATAATTTTAGCGAGGGATTATTGCAAGCTGCGACGATGTCTTTTCGTACTCAAACGAGACTTCTTCTTTATGAGATAAGAAGTTTGAACAGTTTTATAACGGATGGGAAACCCGAGGCCTTCTTGACTGCGAATTCTAAGGGGCCGACCAACACCCTTGAAAGCTCGGGTTATAACTAGGATTTCAGTTGTTGGCAAGTTTAGGCCGTAAAAAGAAGAAAAAACTTGAAAAACAACCCACCAAAAAAAATCTTTTCACAATCGCGGTTAGTCGTCTTTTTGTTTATTTCCAAACGGAAAACTCGACCAAGTTATGAAGGCGTTCTTTTTATAAAACATCCCGAAAATCACCAGGTGTGGCGAGAAGTTCGTTATAAAGCGGCCCAACTTCCCGGCTAAACCTCCACTGAATGGTTGTAGAAAGTTCGGGAGATGATGCGGAGTTTGAGGTTTTGATAGAATATTAATCATGAGTGGGAGTTTTTCTGATAAGAACTTTATGGTAATGACAAGCGGAAGGACAAACCACTCAAAAGTGGATGGACAGAGACGTTGTGGGTCGAGTTTTCTCGATCTGAGACAACTAAACATCAAGAAGAAAATTATAAAATATATTCAAACTCCATAAAAAATTAAGCATAGCGTACAATAGTACGCCTCTCGTCCAAGAGACCACAGCATTGCGAATCCTTCACTGTTTGGCGTTCTTTGGCACATCAACTTCTACTTCTAGAGTATGTATGTGGCTCGGCCTGTGCCTCCTGAGCTCTTCAGGTATTGGGAAGTTAATTACCAGAACCAGGGGCATGGTACTATAGGAGGAAGATTTTGAGGGAGAAAATAGTGTTTGTAATTGCCGCTCCTGACTGGATTTGAGTCAGAGGGGAAGTCACCTGTTTCACGCCCTTACTGCTGATTATTGTAAATTCCCAGAAAGGCTAAACAATAAAGAGGTTCCTGGTGGCTGGAAACACAGATTACACTTGGACAGAAGGTTCACTCAATTTTAACCTTCCCCAAGGTGTGCAACGATCCTGGTGGCTGTCCACTGTAACTAACGCATGTGTTGCAGCCAATATGCCTGTGGTCTTTGATATTCTTTAGTTGTCCTATGTAAGGATTTTCTGTAGACTGATCTGCGCCTTTCTTTTCTCATTGACATGCTCCCAACTGGGACCCTTAGAACACTGATGCGAGTACAATGTAAATGTAAATTGTAATGGTTCTTCGGGCGTTTTTATTAGAAGAACAATATTAAAGTCTAAATTGGCAAAAGAAATGATTGAAAGGACTAAAAACGCTGACCCCCTTTTTATTATTTGCCCTTTTTGAGCCCAAAATCTAGGTGTGATGGAGGGTATCAATGCTGGAACCTTCGTTATACCTTAGCATAGAGTCCAAGTTCCTAAAGGGTTAAGTTGAAAATGTAGGAAGAATAAGTAGCGTTTGAATAACCACTCCCACCTTTCCAGGTACGAAATCCGAGAAATGATCCAGAAGATCAAGCTGGTACAAGAATCCGAAAAAGCCGAAGGAGCGGAGATGATGAAGGCGTCGAAACAGAACAATGGGACGATTCTTCAAGCCGTACAAACTAATAGCATAGGTAAGTGAGCTAAATCCGTTTTGCAACTTCCAAAATTCAGCGTGTTACGCGTTGATGCTCCTAACGAGACAACCTCTTTTTGTTTGATATCGTCAAATCAGGTTTCAGACGTTCTTTAATTGACTACGTTCCTGGAATATTGTCGAGATATCTGGGAATTTATCATAAAAGTGAACTAGTATTTAGATTTACCTTTGATGGTGAGTTGATGATTTCGAAAATTCAAACGTCCTATTAACATATTTGGTTGGTTATTCCTTAAATAATCAACGAATGTAATCATGGCGCACGCCATTGGAGGAGGGGAGGGACTTTCTTCGAGTAGCCCCAAAATTTGTTTGTATACGTTCCATGGTGTCTAGATCAAAACGCTGCTAATCCTTCCACAATGGTTGGTTAATTTTTGGAGCAGAAGTATGGGGAAGACAGTGAGTGTAAAGTGTCCCGGACTCATTCCAACCGATTCAGCGTCCAACTTTTAGTGGAAAATGGCACCCCACACGCCTAGGTACCAGAGATCTCAAAACCACACATTCAAAATGGGTATGTGGAAACCCATTTTGACCAATAACCTCTTCCAGTGGGTTCCAATCGTTCTGGGACCCTTTTCATGGATTCAGCTTCCAGAATTTAGTGGAAGATGATACCCCACACAACTAGAATCCATTTTTCGAAATCGGGTCGAAAAGTTTCGAGGATCAACTAGAGCCATAAACGGACGCCTGTCCAAAATTTCAGATTTAAAAAAAAAAAAAAAAAAAAAAAAAAATCTACTACCAAAGTCGGCGTGGATGGCGGACGGACATTTGTTAATATTGATCTAGACACCTTGAAACGTCCAGAAAAAAATGTCGGGGCGAATCGGAGAGATTGACTTTTTGCATGAAAACATTGGTTGATCATTCAAGGAATAACCAACCAAAATCTCGAAAACCCATTTTTCGATAAATACATTTTCATCCATGCCCGCACTAAGTTTGGTCCAATCGGGCTGAAATGTTTCAAGGACCAACTAAAGCCGGAATGTGTCCCTTACTAAAAGTTCAGATTTTTATTAAAAATTTCTACTACCAAAACCACGTCATTACAGCGTAACGCAGAAAATTTCATGCCGCTTTTATTAAATAATCATTTATGATCATACATCTCAAACATGAAGTTCAATTTTTGTTGGTATAAAATCAGCAAACGTGCTGCATTTTCTACATTTTGATGAATATTCCTCTCCTAGCTGAAAGTTGTGATGAAATCATCCACTCACCAACCGCTCATATAAGTACCCACTTGACCCTAGCTAAGCATAGCTCGCTACACAGCTGGTCCCATGTACGTACACATTGTCATTTTCAGAACGTCAACACTCTCTTATTTACTCACCCGAAGAGGATAGAAAAGTTACAAAACGAGTTGCCGTAATTAAACTCTATTCCGATGATTTTTTGGAGGTTGAAGGTAGGTGACTTACGAGTAACCCCAGTTACTGGCGAGGTTGAGGATACTTCATGAGCGACGATAGAACCGTCTAGATACTAGAATCAGTATAGGAACCTACTGCGTTCGTAGTGTATGGTATGCGCCCTAACCAGTGTGTTAACCGCTACAAAGAAACCATTTTAGATTTAACTTATACATAGGTAGCCCAACTAGACCCTCCTAGATCAGTAGTATTCAGTTTATATAATAGTTTGACCGTCTCTATCTTTCGTTATAAACAGCCAGCATTTTTTTTTCTACTTTATATACATTATTAGCATTTTCCGAATCAAAATTGAACCCTGTGCCTACCTGACCTTGCCGATCGTTTATTTATGATTCTATTTGGAATCGGGTATGTTTGAATTGGATGACCTACATAAAGCCACGTGCAGGTGAACACTTTCCAATTTTCCAATAGTATATATTTTTCATTATTTTGTTTTCCAATATTTTCCATTAGTATAATCGAAGTGGAATCAGGAGTCCATAAAATACGTCGGGCAGGAAATGACAGTCTCATGATACAATATTGTCTCGACAATTTCAAATTATTGAATGTGAAAATAATCTTTTGGTTGGTTGTTCCTTGAATAATCAACCTATGCAATCATGCCCAAGGTCAAAGAGGAGGTCAACCATTTCCGATTGGCTTTAAATATTTTGTAGACTTTTCATAATATCTAGATCAAAATTACAGTGGTTGGTTATTTTTTGGACCAGGAACATGAGGAATCATTCCACTCGATTCAGCGTCCAACATGATACCTCACCCGCCTAGATCGCCGAAAATATTGTCATAAATGTGTTTTTATAAGCACAAAGATCCAAGAAAAACACATTTGACCCACCCTCCCCCAAATTTGGCCGATTGGTCTGAAAAGTCTCGAGGGCCAACTAGAAAACTGGTCTTAAACCAGACTTTCAGATTTTGGTTGGTTAATTCTATGAATAATTAACCAGTTTTCATGAAAAATATCAATCTCTCCGATTCGGCCCAAAATAATTTTCATGATGGTTTCAAGGTGTCTAGATCAAAATTTCGCAAATGTCCGTCCGCCGTCCACGCCGATTTCCGTACTAGAAAAATGTCTAACAATCTGAAATTTTGGTGAGGGACTAATTTCCAGACCTAGATTCCAGACCCACAATACTTTTCAGCCCGATTGGACCAAATTTTGGGAGGGGTGGTAGGGGTCAAAATGTGTTTTATGAAAAATTGATTACCGAGATTTTTGGCGATTTAGGCGTGTGGGGTATCATTTTCCACAAAATTTTGGACCCTGAATCGTTTGGAATGGGTCCGGTACCCGCCACACCCACTGTTTACCCCATTTTCCCCATGTTCGACGACTTAGGCGCGTGGGGTATCGTTTTCCACTAAATTTTGGACGCTGAATCCAATAAGACGGGTCCTGGACTGATTGGCGCCCACCGGAAGAAGTTATGGACGCTGAATCGGTTTCTAAATTAGTCTCCATGCGCGTGGTCTGAGGAATAACCAACTGCTGTGTAAGAATTTGCAGCGATTTTAGAAATTGTTTTACTATCGAAAACGGCGCGGACGGGCATTTTATCTTTTGATTGGTTATTCCTTGAAAAATCCACATGTTTACATTAATTTTGGACGGGGACGTTGAGACGGGTCCCAGTCTAAATAGCGCTTGCTGGAGGTGGGTACCGATCAAAATGTATTTTTTGAAAAAGATTTCAATGGAGTATCATTTCCACTAAATGTCGGATGCTTGTTTCCTCATTTCCCCCATGCTCCTGGCCCAAGGAATAAACAACCACAGTGAATGAATTTGCAGCGATTTTGTTTTCCTATTCGATACCTTACTGCTTAAGGAGCAACACACTTTGTGACAAAGTGATGAATGTCCGTAAAATCCAGAAATTCCAGAAATCCAGAAATTTTCATTTGACGAATGGTTACGTTGAAAACATCTTGCTATGTCATAGTATTGAATACTTGTGTTTGGCACATGTTTACATGCCCATCTCTCTCTTGAATAATGGTGTTTTCAATCCAATTCATAAAGACGAAAATGTCATTTGAACAAATGCACAAGGAATGTAAATTTGTGTAAATGCACACTACGAGTATAATGCCACATTTATTTCCTAGACATAGTATACAAGAGAGTGCTGGATACATCACGTTGTTTTGACTGTTTGATCGTGATACCATCTTGGACATGATGCTACTCAAAAACTCGTTTTTGGGCTTGGCTGATTGTGGTTGTAAGATTGAAGCAGAGTTTTTGCTCTTCTGAAAAGTGCTGATTTTCACATTCGATATTTTGAATATCATCCTTCGACGTCGCTCTTGAGCTGTAGAATTAAGTAACATGATATTACATTTTGTTGGCATGAGAAGAAACAGACTAGCTAAAGCCACTTACTGAACAAGCTAATGGAGTGTGTCTTCACTTCAAAATGATTGTTTAATTGTTGAATCATTTTAAACTGTGTTAGAGCGTGAGACTCTGATGAGTGTGAGATAACCTTGTTTGTATTGGATTATTTTTATCGCGGCTCTAAGCCTCGAGGGTGTGAACCTCGTGTTTGGTAAACAATAAAAAACTAAGCGAAGCAAAATGACTCAGGACTGAAATTTATCGTAGCTGGACCGTCACAGCAGAACACACTTCGTACGTTTCTTGTTTTTGTAATTCCATTAATAATAGCGACCGTGAAGGACTGTTACTAAATTGTGTTCGTAAATAGAAAACTCATTCACTGGATGTTGGATCCAACATTCTATAGCGCATCTACAGTGTGGATCAATACCATCGACCGATTTCATGAGCTTATAATTACGTAAAAACCGAGTGTACCATACGCACACAACCATTCCTCCCGCACCACGAAATGTCAGGGGATAAACAAAGCGTGTGGGCGAATGTCACGAAAGAACAAATGTGGTCTCGCCTCGTAATGGATTGAACAAAAAACCAGATGCTCGAGAAAGGTCTCTTTGTAATTAACAGGCCCCTAAACAAGTTAGCTAATAACATTCGCCACAGAGGAGTCGTTGACGGCAGAACCATCCATTTCTTTGATAAGGGCCGGGTAACTAGAATCCACCCGTGAAAATGTGCCGAAATATCTTCAAGGCTCTGAAGTGGCTTTGAATACTAATTACATTGACCTGGAGCGGTCTCAGAAATTAGGTAGACTCCCGAATAAAGGCGGCCAGCCGGAAAGATGGCTTTTCATTCTTTGAGGAAACCGTACTGATGTGGACTCAACCGGCCTGACTGATGCACAGCACGTGTTTCATGACCCATACACAGGAAGCAGCAAAAACGTATCCACCGTTACTTTAACTGTTAGCTTAATTAGAACGCTGCAAATTATAGGAGTAAGAATATGGGGAAAACAGTGAGTTTGGAGAGTACAAGACTCATTTAAATCGATTCAGCGTCCAAAGTTTAGTGACAAATGACGCACACACCACTACTCAAATGTCCGTCCACCGTTCGCAATCCACTCCGCAATTAACCTCGATTAACCCAATTTGGGGAGGGTAGGGGTGAGAAGGTGCTTTTGGTTGGTTATTCCTTGAATAATCAACCTATGTTTTCATGATAATGGTCAACCTCTCCGATTCGGCTCAAACTTTCATTCTGGACGTTTCATGATGTCCTGATCAAAAAAGGTCAATGTCCGTCCGCCGTACGCCCATTGTCCACGCCGTTTTTGGTAGTAGAAAATTTTCTAAAAATCTGAAATTTGGGTCAGGGGTCTGTTCCCTGCCGAGACGGGTCCTCGAAACAGACGCTTAATCCAATAAAACGGGTCCCAGAACGATTGGCACCCACTGGAGGAAGTAATGGGTCAAATTGGGTATTTATTACCCATTTTGAATATGTGTTTTCGGGATTTCTGCTACCTAGGCGTGTGGGGTATAGTTTTCCACTAAATTTTGGACGCTGAATCCAATAAAATGGGTCCCAGAACAATTGGCACCCACTGGTAGAAGTTATGGGTCAAAATGGGTATGTATCCACCCATTTTTCATGTGTCAGGATTTCTGGTGCCTAGGCGTGTGGGGTATCATATTCCACTAAATTTTGGACCCTGAATCGATTGGAATGGGTCTGGGACCCGTCACACCCACTGTTTTCCCCATTCGAGGAATAACCAACCCGTGGGTAAGAATTAGCAGATTTTTTTTAGACTGGATTTACACAATTTTTTGGAATCTCGACAATTGAGGTATCGTTTTCCAGTGACTTTTGAGTGCTAAATCAATTTGAATGAGTCCCGGACGCTCTAAACTCACTGTTTTTTCCCCATATTTTTGCTGTTAAGATTTACAAACCATTGTAGAGGAATTTTCCGATCTAAACATCTTAAAACGTGGGGCAAATCGGATAGGTTGACCTCTGGCAAGAAACACAGGTTAATAATCATTCAAGAAATAATAAACCCAAAGTCATTGCATTTGTTTGTACATTCACCATAAACGTTACGAAGGGAGTTATGCGACAAAATAAAATTCTCCAGGTTATTGGGGCGTCAACACGTGTGAGGGTATTACTCTCCTGGTTAAGGCTCTTATAACGGGAAAAATGTGGTAGAGGTAACGTTTTGGCAACCAAAAACCCTAATCAAATTTGAAGGAGAGATTGCCTTATCAAATTTGTGGCAACCACGTCTTTTCATGTACATATTGATGTAGGTCTAAGATTCCGCAGGACTCGTAACATGAACAAGCTAACAAAAAAAAATTACTGTGTGTAGTTCTAACCCGCAATTTTCTCATATTTTGGAAGTTTTTGGAAAAGGTTGCCTATTGTTTAGCTAATGAATCCCGGCTACCTAAAATTTAGTAAGATAGGCCTACACGGTAAGATTAATTTTACTTCAGATTAAGATCAAGTGGTATTGTCGCAGAAACATTTAAAAAGTCCGACAAATTGCGGTTTTTTTCGCCCCCGTGAAGCTTATTTTTATTTTTTACGTTCACTATTCTTTACGGCCTACTGATTAGGTTAGATTAGATTAGCGGAGGTGTCAAGACTCCGATTCAGACACAGGTACCTAACTCACTCGAAAATACTATACGGCGACAGTATGCTGCTTGTGTATCGTTTAACGTTTTGGTCTAAACACAAGTTCCTTCGATTTTGACTCTTCGGCTAATATATTTACAGACCTTACTGCAAATGTGATCAACTGCTCGCTTCAACAAAGCCGTTGAACTTGCAGGAGGGATTGTGTCATTCATTATCCATTTCGTGCACTAAATAATTGAGATGCGCTAATCAGGTCGCACATTCATTGTTTCCTCTATATGCGTTTAGCTATAAAAATAATGAGGCATTATACCGTAAGAATTCTCAGTTTAGTTTATATTTTTGTTAATACGTGTTCATTTTCATCGTTATTTAGCTCGTTCCCCTGAAGCAACATTGCGGCTGTACGTCAGGTTCATCATTTACGACCTACGTACGCTAAGAATGAAGGTTTCCTCTCCATGTAGAATGTGATTCAGAAAATTCTCCCCACGAGTTGAAAAAACTAGCCATTGAAACTTTTTGAAGAGATTTCTCCGAAGTTTTGCCATGATCATTATGTTACTGTCTTATTTAGCCGTTTCGCGCTTACGAAGGTTTATAAAACGGTAGAAAACGTTAAGATCCATTAATGTTTTAATTAAGCTGCTCTCACCACAGCTAACAACATAGTTGTACGATATAATCACAATAGCTCATACTGAGAGCTTTTGAATCGAGCATGGGAATTTTATTGTCCATTTCTTTCAGAGCAACTCTTTCTCTCAGGACGATCTGGACAGTGAAGGAAATGGTAAGATTTCCCCAACGCTATGTGGAAAACGATAGAACATCAAGTGTCCAAGTGTTGGATCAGTGTCCAAAATCTATCAAATTCACACATTCCGGCTTTATGAGGGGTTATGAAAAGAATCAATTAATATCTACCACAATACTAACTATTATTCAAATTATTTGCAGTTCGAGACGGAGGAGAGGGAGAGAGAAAAGGGAATTCAACGAAACCTGACAAACGACACGTCTCAAACGTCCTACAAGACGCAGGCACTGATTCCGACACCAACTCCCATTGCGCGCTGATCCTCAACGACGCATCGGACACACCCGCACACGCCGGAGGAACAGCAGGAACAACTGGAACCAACGGTGAGATGACGCCATAATATCTTCAAATCTTTATAGACAACATGGAATTCGGCCTTTAACCATGCGCCCAAAAAGCGCCACTCACTTTAGTCTGTCTTCAGGTGCAAGGATGGAGTAGGCACCAACCATTATTGGTGAATAGTTTGAATTTACACCAAAGCAAATTTATTTATGGGCAGCAAGAACGGGGAATTAGTTTGCTCATCTTGAAACAAACGTTGTAGTAGAATCTGAAAGGATGAAATTTTCAGCAGGGCCAACTTTTTTTGGCCCGTACGAGCTTACTCCACCAAGTATTTCAAAATAATATAAGGGCAGTGCTGTGTAACTCCAGGTACCTTACAAGTTCATCTCGGGCCTTGAGGTTAACTGTTAAACTGGTCGGGAACCATGTTTTTTGGCTAGGTGTGCGTTGCAACTTATGTGGGAGGACATTTCTGCGTAGTTCAGTTACTTAAACCTAATGCATTTTTAGGTCTTGGAAACATCAAACGTAACAGAAAACGTTGATAAGAGGCGCAAAACTAAAAGCTTGCACTCTTCTTTTGTTCAACGCCATTTTTCTTAAAGCGTTATTTTGTTACATATTTCATAAAGGGTTATGGGCTGAAAATATCGTTACACAACGTCATGCAAAAGTAGCCAAAACGCCCATCCCTAGTTGTTGCGCATGTGTTATTCCCCTGGAGGCAGTGAAAGGCTGGGGCTAGGCTATAAGCCTTAAGTGGCTCAAATTGGTGAAAATATGGTCCATAAATTATCGGGCCAGGCGAATGGAGACTAAATTGAATCGATTTAGCGTCCATAACCACTTCCGGTGGGCGCTAATCGTTCTGGAACCCGTTTTATTGGATTCGGCGTCCAAAATTTAGTGGAAAATGGCACCCCACACGCCTAGGTACCAGAGATCTCAAAACCACACATTCAAAATGGGTATGTGGATACCCATTTTGACCAATAATCTCTTGCAGTTGGTGCCAATCGTTCTGGGGCCCGTTTCATTGGATTCAGCGTCCAACATTTAGTTGAAAATGATACCCCACACGCCTAGGTACCAGAAATCTCGAAAGCCCATTTTTAAAAGGGGGAGACAGATACCCATTTTGACCCATAACCTCTTCGGGTGACTGCCAACTGTCCCAGGACCCGTCTCATCGGAATCAGCGTCCAAAATTTAGCCGAAAATGACACCCCACACGCCTTGATCGCCAAAAAACCATTTTTCGAGAAACACATTTTGGCATTTGCTAATTTTGATCTAGACACCTTGAAACGTCCAGAAAAAAAATTGGGCCAAATTGGAGAGATTGACTTCTCTTGAGAAAATAACCTACCAAAACACCTAGTCTCTAAAAATGTCAAAATCAAAACAAATAGGGAGGACTCTATAAGAGACAATAGACATTACATACTGAAACCAGGAGCCATTTCGTTGTTGTTAGGTGGCCACACCAATATCATGAAGGCTGTGAGTTCAGAAGTTGTGATATCAGAAGCGGCTCTTATCAATGAGCTGTTGATAAGCAGAACATTCGTTCTTTTTCAAATCTTGCTGTCTCATTTCGATGCGCTGACATAGATTTATGAGGAAGGCCATAAAATGATCGGTATGATTTTCCCAGGTGTCAAGCACCTCTCACCAACTATGATAGGTTATTATCAGAGACGCCATTATCAATGACGCCACAAACTTGAAAATAAAATGACAACGGTTATTCGTTCCATGGAGCTGAACAGGTACCACAAGGCGCATGTTTCACTCCACGTGGTTTCGATCTTCTTCTTTAATCAGTTGATGGGTTTGTTCAATTAACTATCACGACCACGCTAGCAGTTAAAGCGTTAAACAAAAGGGTTCACGCGTTCATTTCAAATTACAGGATCGTTTATACTTCTGTATTTCTCGTTCATCACACTTAGCCAATGTTCAAAAATGTTTTATTCTCGATTACTCAATAACCTTCCTGCATCCGTATCACTACGTCACGTGAAATTCCAGCTTTACCGGTCAGACGGTGCGAATAAAAGAACGGAATGGCTCTCCCATTGACACTCACGTCCGTTTCAGTGGAGAATAGCCGGAAGGCCAATGGCTCACGACGGGTACGAATGAGGGGAATCAAGCGCGAACTCGATCCCCCAAAGCCGTTGAAAAGGATCCACTAACGAGTAATGGTCGATTCTTTATTGTTCTCGAGTCACGCAGGATCGTATATTATATTTCTAAACTAAATCAGGCGATGAAATTCTGATCTATATTCCGCGTGATTAAATATTACAACCGAGGAATTTCATTTGTTCCCCCAAATACTGGGAGAAACGGCGTCTGACGACATAATGAAAACGCTAGAAAGCTGGGATACTAAAGAACTCGAGCTGTGTAACCCACAATGTACTTATAAAAAAAGGGTGTTCTCGTTGTGCGTAAAAATGAATCAAGTCCTAAACTAAAAACACTGCAAATTCGTATACAGGGGTTGTTCCTCAGACCAGCAGCACGGAGACTCATTCTAATCGATTCAGCGTCCAGTGGATAATGACACCCCACATGCTTAGGTACCAGAAATCTCGAATGCACACATATACCCATCTTGACCCATAACCTCATCCAGAGGGCGCCAATCGTTCTGGAACCCGTCTCATTGGATTCAGCATCCAAAAGTTAGTCGAAATGATACCCCACTTGACTAAATCGCCAAAAAACCTGAAAAATACTTTTTTGAAAAAAAAAAAATGACAACAGTTGAAATTGCACTCTAAAATGTAGGGGATTCGTTGGAGGTGTTCGACTTTGAAAAAGATGTGCAACTCAGGCTGGGAAGGTCAGTGAGAGCCACCATTACAAGGAAGCAAACAAAATCGAACAGAGTACAAATCACATGCAGCAGATGCATAAGTTAGAGATGACTTGAGAGTTTCCGAAAAACAGACACCACCACCACACAGCCTTTTTAATTTTTTTTATTATGTTGAAATAATGTTGCGCGCTCAGTTACCTACCCTTTTGACCTTTAATGACGTCACAACAGTGGTCTCGTCCAGCCCAAGGCTACCAACTCACTCAACATCTTCTAGCCATGAATATTTGAATTTCACATAATGATTCTGTTGTTCATGGTCATAAGGATTATATCCCAATATTGTCAAAGTGAGCTGGATTTCTGGATAACGTCTTTGACTTACTGCTACCATCAATACTTGTAGCTCGAGCGACTGTGCTGTCGTTTGTTATTCACATAAATGTACCTACTTCAAGAGCACTTTCGGTTTCTTCTCTTCAAAGTGACCTTGAAACTGTAATTTTAACGTCAAAGAGACATGTTCTTGTGCTTGAGAAAACGAAACCCAGTGAGTGTGTGATGATTCACGTAAACACTACAATTTGAGGTTCTGATGCAGCACATTATAATTGATTTGTTTCGTTTAATCCAGTACAGATTCCTGAATTTAGGTGTCAATTCTTCCTTGTTCTTCACCACGTGGGCCCTCGCATTGAGCGTCATACCGAGGTACTATGCTCCATTAGCATATAGAAGGGATGTAGCTAACCTTTCTGCTGGTGAAGTCCACGAGCACTGACTCGGCCCGATTCATTTCAATTCTCCATTTGGCTGTCCTTTCTGCAATTGGGAGATTGAGCGGTTGATTTTGACATTGACTCTTCATTGTTGTTCCTCACTGCCAGAACTGCCATATCATTGGCCAAGGTCTCTGTCTGTTTTTGTCACATTCAGTTACATCACTGGTGTAGAAGAGATACATGAGTGGGCCAAGTACACTCCCCTGTGGCACGCCAGCATTGATCATTTTGGGTTCCAAATAGTGGGTTGGGTAGTTGGGTTCTTCATGTTTTACGCGGAAATATTGGTCTGATAAATAGGATCTTAGGAGCATACTTTTGCAGAGGCATCTTTTAGCAAAGTTCATAATTGAGCTCTTTGCGCTAAATCTTGCCAAATGCTTGCGTGGCGTCGAGGAAGATGGCAGATGGCATTTTTTGCCCATCAAGAGCATTTTCAATAGTAGTGGTTATTTGAAGAACTTGATCAATGGTCGTAGGTTTGCTTCTGAAACCAAATTGGTGTTTTGGTATTAGATTCCGTTTGGAGACAATCTGAACCAGTTTATCGAATAATTTTGATCACACAGCCGACAATTGTACCTTGTCGGCATAAAAAGGCCTCAGCTTAAGAGGGAAGGTTAGAAATATAATGCTACACAATGTGCAGCGACAATAACTTCCTCTCGATCAAGAAGGCCCAGCTGTGCAGGTTTTTCCTATCCGGGCATGAGCATCCATGTGTCCCCGCCAGCCTTTCAAAAAGAGAAAAAATATTCAACATTCGTTTTCCTCTTGTTTTTCAGGTAATAACAACTACGAGATGGGAGACCTGTCTGGACACCGACCACGAACCTGACTGTTCGACCTGGTGATGTCGATCTTCAGGCTCAAAACCACAAAACTCCTGAACCTCTAGTCTCAGAATGAAAAATGACCAATAAGTGCTACGAAGGGATCTATTCCACCGTAGATGAGCAAACGGTATCAGAAGTGACATAAGACGCTGCATTTTGAACTCCCAATCGTTAAAGGGAACAGTATAATTACTAGGGGCGAACGATGATCACACGTCCATGAAAATAATATTAACGTAAGTGAAAATCCATGGATTGAAAATATACTTTACGAAGGGAATCAAGAAACCATTGCACCGCTTTAAAATGGTAAAAACGTATTAGGGTAGATAGATATCACGTACCTACTTCCTATAATTTCAAATGCCGAATTCAAAATATTCTATTTACATAGTAAATTTATAGGTGTAGAAAAGAAAGTAATGAATTTTGGCTTGAATGATAACGTGACAGCAAGGGAAACGTACTGATAGCAGCAGTTCAAATCAACAGAAAAGAATGGTCAATTTGTGGACCCTACAAGCAAATTAGGATGTGGAGTGTTGCGATTGTGAACGTTTGTGAACATATCGTGGGTTTGGTCCTTTTGTTTTACGCTGCAGTATTGTATTCACGTTGCGCCAATTTGCGCCTGAGAAGTGATTTATAAGGCGTTCCCCCGCTTCTCAGTGTCTGTGAAGTGGAGATGGGTTGTGATAGCTTTTTCCTGTCAGACACAACTTGTTCATATTCCTGTTCATTTACCTGAACATGTCACGGTATGAAGCTGAAATGTTCCTTGGTCTAGGAGCAACTTTTGGATCAACGATCAAGACTTTCCACCAATAAAGTGGGAAAATTGCTCTTTCTCAAGTACAATATTGAAGATAGAAACAAATTAAGTGGAATTATTTTCCTGCTCGGATTTTGATTGCTGGTCCCTGGCCTCTGTAACCCTCACCTCAAAATTTCAAAGCCATCTATCTTATCTTAGGAGTTACCTAGCAGCTAATTTCTTATCCGAAATTCCCTTAAAAAAATTGTAGGCCGATGTGCCCCTTTGGATAAATAACATTTTGTACCAATTTTGGTACATGACAAAAAAAATGAAATTGTTCTTCTATTAACCGATTTTTACCTTGTCCCCAAAATATGGATAATTGGCATTTTTATTTAAAACTTTTAATTATTGTCTCCTTTCAATTTAATTATTGATTCTATTTTTTAATCTTTAATTATTATATCCCTTCAATCTTTCTTTTTTTCACAGAGAAATACCAGAGTAGAATCCCAAAAAGTTAGCAGATCAGTGGTAGTTCTCACATTAATCATCAATCATAAATCATGGATCATCCTCGCCTGCGCATGCTTCCGCATCTGCTGGGCGCTAACGATTTGGGACAGGCTGATGAAATTGGGGTGACAAGTGGGATTGACTATGGGCTCCGATGGAACAGGCGGATTTCTATGAACTAGGAGCAATTGAGGGTTAACCTGGAACTGAAGTCATTGATACATTAATACGGTGTCCCGGTTGCTTTTCAGTACCTGATACAGAACAACTCATCTCTACTCTCAACTCCCACGTCCAGCTGTACTGCGCCTGCGCGGGTATTCATGAATGGTTTTTCTTTACCAGAACAAACTATTGTTTTATTTAATCCACTCCCAGTTTGGCTTGTAACAGCAGCAAGTAATTCGGAAATGGGCCGTCCCTATAATCAACTGGCAGCTCTCAAAAGAGAGGCCTCAGGCAACCAGGAGGCGTTCTTTCTCGTCTGCAAAAGGTTTCTACAACCTTGTGACATCCGAGAACGAGCTGAGCCTCAACGTTCTTCTGCTCAGCTGCTTCCAGCAGTTACATCAGAAGCAGCACCAGAGCCTTCAAGCACTTAGTACCTATTGAACTCTCTGATATGCTCTCAAAATAGCTGCGGTACTACAAAATACCATCAGTGTCTCTCACACTCTGCCTGCAAAAAGCCAATCTTCCTGAGCCCTCTCCATGATGTCCCTTAAGAGCGTTCAAAACGTCGTTGTTCTCACACCCCCTCCCTCCAAGATATGCCCAAAGTCGCCTTCAACTAGCTGTCATTATGTTTGGATGCTTAAATTCTCATCTTCTAGCCACTAGTTTTGATAACTTTGAATTCATTGTAAATGAGTCCGTCCTTCTAAAGACCAACCCGTTCACAAATCACTGAAATATCTCAGCAGACTACCACAGAACCTTATGATTTGCCACGCAGGGACAGTTAAAACAGGATGTACACTTACTTTGAGACAATGAAAATATGAAAACTGCCAATTGCAGAAGGTATCGAGTAATTTGAACGTTAATGTTAATGTTAGTGGTGATTAAATACCGGAAATGGAGCATGAGGTCAGGGGAAAGGAGTACGAATAATTGCTAGAATAGAACGTGGCATTGCGTATAAATCATATAGACACATGTACATTCTGAACTTGGGATTGACCAAAGAGAAGAAGGGTTCGACTAGGAATAATGTAAATTCATATAGAGACGTTATTTTTAGAGCTTGATTTCAACTGAAAAGACTACTAATTCTCTGTCGTGCGTAAACAAATACCACAAATATAAGTATCAACTATATTTTGATCGTGAGCATTGGAAGGACAGCAGGGTAAGTTTGATATTTTCCAGAAATATTTCCACTATCTCCCGTCAACCTTTGATGGTAAATTTGGCGTTCCTGATGAAGAGCTCAAAATGCGACGGTCTATCGACAAAAAGATTAATTTGTCATCGATAGAGGATTCAAAAGGAAACCTATTGAATATGTCACTACTGATAACCGCTTAATACAGCTTTGTTGCAAGCAAAAATGAAAATTTACTATACCGATTCAGCTACCGTCTCCAACAGCTGTACATCAAGATCTAGGTTAAGACGATATTGGACGAACAAAACGACAACCCACAAACCTGACGAAATCTAAGGCTATTAAAAGCAAAAGAACACTATCGTTTGTAGATTGATAACTAATTACTCAAAATAATGTACATAATGTGTTCTCGTGCTAACTGTTACCTCTCTTCTTGTAAATTGTATTGGAAGATAATTTTTGACAGAGTTATTTTCAAATCATTCGTAGACTATCGAAAAGAAAGCTACTTTATTCCCACTTGTGAAAAATTAATATTTTGAAGGAAAAAAATGTATCGGTGTACTTACTCGAATTGTATGAACAAAAAATGAAAAGATAAAGAACAAGACGCGTAGTAAAAACAATGTTTAAAAAAATTACTGGACGATGTAGCGTGTATTTAACTCATTTAAGAATCGCAAATCAGCCAAACACCAAGTAATTGTAAAAAATTAGTTTGTGATTTAACCAAAAATATGAACCCGATCATAAAATGTACAATTTTAATAGCAACGAGCTCTGTTATTTTTGTACTCCAAGTGTAAAGTTTTTTAACAATGCACTATGGATCAAATAAATCACTATAGAAGCTAGGGTGGAGGGAAATATAAAAATCTTCAGTGGCTTGAGTTTAGGTTTGTATTTAGCTTAGAAGACGGTGCTTTATCGTAATTGTCGCCACTTTTAGACGTTACGTAGCAGTACGAATTCAGGCACGATGTAAAAAATCACGCGACTGTAAAAGACGTTATGTAACACGGTTCATAGATTTAATTTAATTGCGCGGAATTTGTTTTTCTGCGATCCAGATTATTTATTAGCAATAAGACACAGCATTGGGGAGATTACGCAGTAAATGGTGTCGAGTGAATTAAGCAGACTTGTAGCGCCATTCCCCAAATGATATTGTGGCAGGGGTGAGGGGGGGAGAGTCAATTTCTTAATGGTTTGAAAATATAGTGTTGCTTGGTTGCTGTTGAGGCAAAAGCCATCAATTGCTGCATAGTCACACAGCATTCTTGGGAGAATCTTATTAATTTGTTAAATGCAAGCCAATCATCAATTAAGAACAGAGATTGTTCATATATGATGATAGGTACCAGATGAAGATGGCTAGAAACTGGTTTGTTTAAGGAAGAACCAAAAGGGCATAGCTCGTTTGAACCTTCCAACTGGTTATCAGATGAGACCCTGCAGAAGCAAGCCAGGTTGGCCAGAGGTTGGCTATGTCGAGCCTGCAGCCTTCTCTCATATGCAGGTGCCCTCACCATTAGCGTTAAGCCCCTAAAATGGTGGTTGAGAGGGTGTCATGTCAACCAGTATGGTCACCATAAAATGGGAACTGGAAGAAAGACATTTGCAAGGGTGAGTCTTCAAACCCATTGCCTTCCCCAATGGCAGCCAACCCATTCACTTACTCACAGAAGGGGTTCGCCCATGGCTTAATAAACCCATCATGAGAGATGTCAACCCTACTGTTTATGCAGCTTTATCCCATACAAATCTTCTGAAGAAAAAAAACAGTATCCCACACTTCCTCTAGGTTCTCTCTTGGGAAACAAAAATAACATTATTTCTTTGTGTTATTAATTTCGAGAAACTAATTCAACTGACGGGATGTTAAAACTAGTTAAACTAGGACGAAAAGAACAAATCAGGTAAGAATTACAAAAATCAATAAGTTTTGTCTTCATAGATTTCAAGGTCATGGGCACGGCTGAAGTACCTTGGAGAACAGCTCCATCGACCAGAGACTAATTAATATAAATAGATGTTCAAAAAATAAAATGAAAATATAATATCTGTGTAAATAAACACGGAAACTATCAGTAAAAATGACAAATGACATAAGTAGGCGGCTCCTCGTGGTATTGAAGAATGATCTAAATTAAGGATTTCAGGAAAACCTTGAGAAAGATAGATGACAAACCCCATCATTGAATAATTCTGTATTGTCCTCATCACAGCGGGTTTCCATCCCATCCTACCCCCACAGAACACCCTCAACATTCACAAAAGTGACGAATTGTGCAAGTCTCAAACCACAAAAGAACCCTTTCTGGATGTGAATTCAACTTGGTGTCTCATGATCACAATCTTCCTATTCAAAAACCACTCATATGCTGTAAAATACAAAATGCTGAACGTAAATGTGTTCACACGAAGGCCCGAGGCCTGCAAAACAGGTTAGGTTACACAGAGTAAGTAGACGCTTGTTACTTTTTTTAGGCGGTAAATTCGAGTGAAACGCTATTTTTCCTTTTATGGATGTTTATTGGGGAAAAGTGGAAAATTCGAGCTCGGATTAAGTATTAAATGAATTTTCACTTCTTCTCTCCCTGGAGTCATTGAGTTTAGAGCAGAAGTTATTGATTACTTTAATCAAATATTTATTCCATAATGGAAGACCGGCGAAATGTAAAATATTATGTTCTACTGAGTTCTCTACGATCGTTTTGATAATAGTAAGATGTAATATTGGAAATAGGTCACTATGTATATTTTCAACCTAATTTTAATGAATATAATTATTATAAAACTATAAAGTGTAAAATCCAATTATTTTTTAATGAATAAAACGTTTAAAAACCGATTAAACCGAGTTGACCTTGTTCAGATGTTTGTAAAAGACTCACCTGGCCCATTATGGCAGTCAAGGAGGGGAAGGATGTAAAGAAAATAAGTATCTTCATAAACATCTGGAAACATCATCTTACCTAGGGGGTAGGGGTCAAAATGTGTTTTTTGAAGAATGGATTTTCGAGGATCTAAGCGTACGGGGTATCATTTTCCGCTAAATCTTGACCGCTGAAGCCAATAAAATTAGTCTCGGAACGATTGGCGCCCACCGGAAGAGGTTATGGGTCAAAATGGGTATCTATCCACCCATTTTGAATGTGTTTTCGAGATTTCTGGTACCTAGGCGTGTGGGGTATCATTTTCCACGAAATTTTTGACGCTGAATCGACTGGAGTGAATCCCCATGGTCCTGGTCGGAGAAATAACCAACCCCTGTGAATGAATTTGCAGCGTTTTTGATCACTTGCCAGACGATAAGGCTCACTTCTGCCTCCCTCGATAGAGAGTCCAAACATTGCTTTCCTTCGAGAAAACTCACAAAAACTCATAAAACGAAGAACAAACCCTTAGATTATTCTCTAGTGAGAGGTTCAAATCGAAACCCTCTGTGTGGGACTTGGGGAAATCGGGCTGTCAAATTGCACTGTATGAAAAGACGCTCCACACAGCTCATTGACGATAGGTATATATATGTTATCAACTCACCATAAGATCAGCTTGTAAGGTCATGACGCAATCGAGGACAGAACCACCGATAACAGTCACCTTTTAAACAGGAAAGGAAAAAATTGTCACCGAGAATGAAAGCAAGGTTACCTGTACTAAGATCCATGTAACTGACCAACTGAATTATTTCGTTTAAATATCGGTGAAAATTAGATAATTCACTTTTTACCTTACTCCTTTCGCCAGAATCAAGTTGTGGACACCTGACCGGCCTGAAAAGAAGGGAAGTAGTTGAAGTACGTGGATCGGATGTCCTCCAGCCAGCGGGTTTCCAAGTCTGGGAAACCCAAAGAAAACAAATTGT
Source organism: Cyrtorhinus lividipennis (assembly GCA_019603395.1). Lineage (NCBI taxonomy): Eukaryota > Metazoa > Arthropoda > Insecta > Hemiptera > Miridae > Cyrtorhinus > Cyrtorhinus lividipennis. The sequence continues at coordinate 18,166,639 of CM033998.1, read as the reverse complement.
TTCTCCTCCCTTCAGCCATTAAGTCCACTCCATTTGCCTTTTCGTTCTACTTGAGTCTTACCTCATCATGGCGTGCACGATTGCCGCCCAGCTAAGGACTTATTGCCACCTGGGGCACATTGGATAAATAAAAGGAGGAATCTTGAGAAGAAATAGATTGTTGCTTTCTGTCTGCATGGATTTTTTAATACAAAATAACCGGCTTGCCGGTAAATGTCCCTGATGCGGTATTACATTCTGGGTCTACTGAGGAGATAAATGATGGTATCATTCATCTGCTTTAATACCCACAAAACCCAGAGCACACCTACGATAACGCATTCAATAAGAATCAACAATTAACAGTCGAATGAGACACGATTCTCTATAGCTGAAGGATCACAGTCGAGTTACAATAGTGTGTACAATTTAATGGTGTCACCTTGTTTTTCTTCCAACAAGTTCGTGATACGCGGCAGCCACTTGCCCTCCTATGAGAGCGTTATTCTTGATCAACGCAATGTCTGCATGAACGTTGAGGAAATTCTCGAACGAATTGCCACAAAAATAGGAAATGGAAATTAGGTGTTTCATTTCAGAAAAAAAGGATACTCGTCGTCAAGCTTTTCCCATCAGTGATATGTCCAACTTTTTCGAGGACGAAAGGAGTGATTTCCTTCCCATGGACGCCAGCTTTGTCCGCTTCCTCTAGGGCGAGGTTGATGGAGGTGTCCATCAGATCTTCTGGAAAATAATCAGCGAGTTTTCAGGCAGAAAACGCTGCAAATTCATTCACAGGGTTATTCCTCGGAGCATGGAGAAAATTGTGGAAAATAGTGATGTGGAGTGTCCCGGACTCACTTCAATCAATTCAGTGGAAAATGATACCCCACACGCCTAGATTACCGAAAATACATTTTTTTGGTACAAATTTCCACCCCTAACCTCCCCCTTTTTTTCAAATTTCTACTACTAAAAACGGCGTGGACGGCAGACGGCCACATCGCACCCGTCGTGGAATACTGTCACATCTCAAAAAATTCATTTTTCTGTTTGTGACGGCAGCGTCTAATTTGCTCGTAGAAGGGAGCACCAAGCGCAGTCCAGTAGTTGGCCGCCGGACAGCGGTAGTTACAGTTTCAAGTAGAGGGGATTCGCCTGCTGTATTTGCTGAATACTGTTACATCTTTCACTCCAGTAATAACCTTGAACCCATCTGGTCCTTTTCGTGATGTGACAGTATTCCACGGCGGGTGCGACACGTTTATTTTGATCTAGACTCCTTGAAACGCTCAGGAAAATGTTTTGAGGGTATATCTTGATCTTTGAGGGTATTTTGATTATAAATAGTTAGGAACACTTTAGTATTTTTTGATTATTCAGGGAACAGCCAACCAAAACCCAAATGTGCGTCCGCCAACCGCCATCCACGCCAATTTTGGAAGGTAGTAGAAAATTTTTTTTAAATCTGAACGTTAGAGGTCAGGGACCCGTTACCCGTTTTTAGCTCTAGTTGGTCCTCGAATGTTTCAGCCCTAATGGACCAAATTGGGAGGGGAGGGTCACTGTAGTGGTCAATATGTGTTTTTGAAAAATGGATTTTCGATATTTATGGCGATCTAGCGCGCGCTGGGTATCATTTTCCACTACATTTTGGACGCTGAATCGATTGGAATGAGTCCGAGACACTCCACACTGTTTCCCCCATTTTCCCCATGCTCCTGGTCCCAAGATGGATTTCACATCCATGTGCAGTCGTCTCTGATTGTCCCTGTAGCTCTATAGCCCCCATCTCGCAACTGATGCATTAGATCGTAAGACGTAACAATATCGTCAAAATACACCTCAATCTGCAATGGGTCATCCACCACATTCAATAAATTGAGAACGACAAAAGATTCCAGAGGCTGTGTTGTATCGTTTGAACGTTTTCCTCTATAATATTAGTTTCCATTTGGTAAGGGTAACCATTTGATGAACAAATCATCCACACTTTGTAGCCAAAACGAATTTGTTTCCCCCTTTTATACATTTTACATGAGTGGCGGCCATAATAACGAACCATTGATTCATCAATACTCAATGATTCATGGACAATCCCAAATTGGGTGAGTTTTCTATTTAGCTCGGCATAAAACGGTTAAATTTTTCTCAATTAGTCTTCTGGTTGCAATTGGTAGTTGTCCATCAAATGAAAGTATTGCTTCATCAGCCGACACCTCTCCCTTGTGCAAATATTTCCGCACAATTGGAACATCAACATTTTCTGACGAACTCCAATACGTGTTTTCTTCCAGAGGTTCATGGACTTGCAGGCTTTTCCTATTTTTTACAAACCAACCAACACGTAATGCGGTTTTTGCCACCTTTTCATTCACCAAGATCGTGCGTCGTGCCTCTTTCCTGTCAGATTTGCGATCACTCCAACTTACGATCAATGGAGAATGGCTTGGGAACTGGCACTGCCAACAGGATGCCAGAACCAACGCCCAGCTGAGTTGACTGAAATAGTACGCGAGCCGCCTCCTGAGGCTCAGTCACGTGATAAGGAGCCATGAAACCAGATTTCTCGCAGTAGAAAGCGGGGAAATGTTTTGAGGGGCCGTAGCTCATGACGCAAACGCCTTGGGTTTCCTGAAAACGAAATAATGAATTTGAAACTGGTAAAACAGAACAGAAAACAGTTTATTCTGCTAACTCATGTCTACCTAAAGACTTTCTCAGCGTATTGTTGCTGTATCCAGTTGTCGATTAAATTCCTCAATCCAAGAATGTGCGGGCAAATGTTTTTACAATAATTGCAATTTTTTTCGCTAGAACAGCAAAATGCAAAGGAAGCGATTACTCAAATAATTTTTCCTCAAGACTCTCTGCAAGCAGGATCAAGCTGGGAGACTTCTGAGAAGTGAGCACTCACTTAAGCCTAACTAAAGTTGGATTGTGGTGCTCCTGAGGTCTCGAACGCCCGTCAATCATACCGACGAGCCCCGTTATACCCTAAACTAAGGAAGTATTTATTTTCTGCAAGACCGAAATTTCGGCGATCATTCAACCATTACAAAACTATACAAAACACTACTAATTCTTCCACAACAGTTGATTATTCCTTGGAGAGATTATAGGAAAAACGCTGCAAATTCTTTCACAGGGGATAAAGAACAACCCAGGTTGCCACAAATTGAGTCAACAATTATTCCTGCAAAGCGGTGTCTGGGAACCGTTTACTTACTGTTGCAAGAGAAATCATTGTTGAACCTAGTTTTTTTTACCCAATTCGTCATGTTATTTGATTAACCGTAAAATAACATTATCAAAGATTTAGGCGTTTCGATGGATTTTCAAGATTTTTGGCGATCTAGGCGTGTGGGGTATCATTTTCCACTAAATGTTGGACGCTGAATCGTTTGGAGTGAGTCTCCATGCTCCTGGTTCGAGGAATAACCAACCCCTGTGGAAGGGTTCTTTGTTCTGGACATCGTAAACGTCCAGAAAAAAAATTTTGGGGCCGATGGTTGACCCTTTATGAACTTTAGCATGAAAACATAGGTTGATTATTCAAGGAATAACAATTGAAAAGGGGTTTTGGTTGTCCCTAAACTGCTCAACGAATTAGAACAATCATTTTTCTGAATAATCAGTTCGTTCAACTTGAAGAATTTTGGTGACTTCTGGTAAATGTTCAGATTGCTTGACTTCTGGTAAATGTTCAGATCGCTGCATGAATTCACTCACAAGGTATTCCAATGTCCGCTCAATGTCCAGAATACTTTTTATGCCACTAGAAACAACCATAACCGGTTGCCGTCCCATTTCTACAAGGTCGGCGCTGATGTCCAACGTACTTTCGCCGCGCCGGTGCACACCGCCAACTCCACCTGGAATAATAAATGAAAATAAATCGAAATAATATCACTCATCTCGCAATTGAATTGGTGCATCTGGAACTTACCCGTAACGAAAACTTTAATGCCAACGTAGCTGGCGATCATGAGGGTGCCGGAAACCGTGGTCCCGCCGTTCAGATTCTAGGAAGATTAAAAATTGTTATACAATCAGATGAGTTTTGTACTCGATTTAGGTTGTTGTATTGTACCTACTACATTGCCTCTAAAGTGAAGGTACTTTTCCAGTAATTTGCGATATGGAAATAACCTAGGTAAGTAGGAATACTGCAAATGTTTCAAGAATAAAGTAAAAAGGTCGAAGCAAAAGTATGATCTCTTCCTCATCCTGGGGCTCCAATTTTAATTTGTAGTGCCCTTGAAGCAATCCAGGAAGCTGAAGCACTCCTGGTATTCCTGGCATTATGTCAAACGTATGAATTATTTTGATAAAATTAAGTTAGCAACGTAATTTACATGACTCAGGACGAAAGGGAAATCTCTTCTCGACGTTTTCACTGCCTTGGATGTGGGTTTCGACAGCGATTCTATTTCGGCTCGACTTAGTCCAACTTTGACGCGACCGTTGAGTATTCCGATCGTCGCTGGGACGGCGCCTTGATCTCGGACGATGGACTCGACGGCGAAGGCAGTTTCCAAATTTTCCGGGTACGGCATTCCATGAGTCAGGATTGTGGACTCCAGGGCGACAACAGGTTGATTGGTTTCGAGAGCAGTTCCAACTTCTGGTGAGAAGTCAATGACACGGGACGTCACTTTCGAACACCATCTCCGCAACCAAAGACTATGCTGAGCATTTAATATCGCCTTTGATTTCAAAAGGTAATACATTTTCCCTTCAATACTAAAACAAACATGAACCGAAAAGTAACATAAACTAGAAGAGAGAAATTCTGAATACTCGACTAATTCCGGTGTGTTGTTTAATCAAATAGCTCGATAAATTCCACGACGCTGGAGAAGGGATCCAGATAAGCTGACTGTTCATTTGCCATGGATAACAGTCTTGCTACCTAATCAACATTCCCGCCAGCATTTCATATTTGACTTCTTCTTCTTTTTTGTCGTTTTTAGCCCACATCATGAGAAAGTCCCTGCAGTGAAACCGCTGCATTAGCACTGGGACGTTCAAAAATACCAAGTTTGGCCCACCTTCCATTTTTCTAAATTGTAACCCTATGTTTATTTTAAAAGACCGGGTTTTAAATAAAAAAAAGTGTATATGATTTGGGTGAATTGAATAGACTGCCTTTAATAGAATCAATCGGGATGGAGGGGATTAGGGAACCAAAAAGGCCAAAGTCCGTCCACCATGCGCCATCCGCCGTCCACACCGACTTTGGTTGTAAAAATTGTTTTCTACAAATCATAAATTTGGGTCAGGGGTCCGTTCCCGGCTTTGGTAGGTTCTCCAAAATTGTCAGCCCGATCGGACCAAATTTGGGTGGGGTATGTGAATTTCGAAAAATGGAAGTTGAATCCAATGAAAAGGGTCCCAGAACGATTGGCACCCACTAGAATAGGTTATGGGTCAATATGGCTATCTACTACCCATTTTGAATATGTGTTTTCCAGATTTCTGGTACCTACGCGTGTGGGGTATCATCTTCCACTAAATTTTGGACCTTGAATCGATTGGAATGGGTCCGGGACCCGCCACACCCACTATTTCCCCCATTTTCCCCATGATGAAGAAATGAGTCCACGCGCCTGGTCCGAGGTTATATAATAATTTTGACGTTATTCTTATCGTTGGAAGCCCATTCGATGGGTTCAACTCTTGGGTTGGTTGGAGAACTTTACCACAGATCGGACGTGGACATAGATCCAACAAATAAATCCACAGATTCACCATGTCATTCAACGTCATCAGAGTTTCATCATCTCGGATATCTTTGTGAACATCACAGCTTTCTTTTTACTTCTATAGCGATTGAATTTTACCAGCTGCTTCAAGTAAATCCCCTCCAAAATTATTTCTTAGAGAATCCTGTGGGGTTTTCTGCGGCTCAAAAAAGTAATATTTTTGCAAGTATGAATAGCACCTTAAAGTCAGCCAGAGCGCATGTGTAAATTATAGCACAGAGAAAAAGGTTTGTTGTGCCAACTGTTTGGCCATCTAAAATCGTTCGTAGGTAATCTAAACGTTCAAATAGTGTAATGAACACATTAATAATTATGTTATGTTTGTTGCCTCGCGCCCTGAGAATTTAAAAAATATTCCTAGATGTTCGATTTTTTTATTTCTCAGAATTAATCATCGACCATGTTCACTATCTAAGGAGTTTACGTAGTATGTAGTCGTTTAAAAATAATGAGTATAAATAAGTTTTGGGTAGTTTAATAAAATTAAAAAGGATAACAAACAGGTGACGCTAGTCCGTTGGCTCTGGCGGCGGTTATTGTAACTACACAAGCTACTTCGGAAGAACCTTCCTCCTTCCACCAGTCTGTTTTCCGTTTAGATTTGACAACAATAGTTGTTGTTGTCAGTTACTGTTCGAGGAGCCTGTCATAACAAATATCTACGATTCAGCTGTCATCAGTTGTATTTTTGTGTAGAACAGTCCTTTCTTCGTGTTGTATTCGTGTTGAATAACACCAACCTACTACAATTTAGAAGGCGAACGGAAAGAGACGCTTTCTTTCGTTTTGCGACCAGTGTTTTGACTTGAATTTGAGAGAAAATTCCCATTAGCGATGAGTGATCACGATAGGGCAAAAAAATGCTGTCCCTCCAAAAAATTGGTTTTACACGTTTTTGACGTGCTGTGTTTGACGGTGCTTCTCATTTTCCAAGGAACTGTGATGAACTACTACGTGATCCGTCACTACAACGCATCGCAAGCGCCGCTTTTTCTATTTCTCGCCGACTTCATGTGCCTCGCAGTTTTCATCGGAGCTTTGGCTCGCTCCTACAGCTTTTTGAGAAAAGTTTCTGCCGAAGACGCGACCGTCGTTTTGAGACGAGAACGACACAAAATCTCTCATTTCGGCCTCCTTCCTCTGTCGTACTTATCGTGGCTGTTTTACGTGTCGATACTTTTCGGCAAAATTTTTATTATATTTGACCGAGCGCCGTTGCTCCGATCGTTGCGCCGAGAAGACCTTCTGGGACCGCAATTCTTGAAGGTGAGACAAAGCATAGTATTACGTTTGTTTAGTAGGCACGTTACTAGGATAAATTGAAAGGCGGACATTTGGGACCCACTTCAATCGATTCGGTCCAAAATTTCTCAGAAAACTGAAAGCCCTCTCTGAGTGTTGATTACGTGCTATGTTATTAGTTTCTTGTGCCAAAGCGGCCAAGAAAATTTCATAATTCATTAAATTTTAATGAATTATTTTGGGATGACCTACAATTAGTCAAATTGTAAGTTTATCCATGGGGTGAATACTTTTATTTATTCAAAATAATATAATACAAGGGATACCGCCCATGAAATCTGTAAGCCCAACGTTCATTGTTGTGGAAAATATTCCATAAATGAGGTCATCAAATGTCGTTAGCTTATGAGCCATCGCTTTATCTTTTGACCGCGTTGGTTAATCGTCATTTGTGAAGGACGTCGACTTTGTTTTCTCAAGATCCGTTTGTCTCCGGATGTCTGATAAAAAACTGTGTCGGTTTGAATGTGATCTTTTGTTCTGGTTCGACGAATAAATGGAAATGGATTTTTGTACAAGTAGAACCAACCTACTAAACCGTGTCTCACCCTTGTTGGCAGCAACTGTGGAAATTCATGGACCGAAAAGGGGCTCAGTAGCCGCTTTAACGGCCAATAACGTGAAAATCAAAAAACGCTGCAAATTCTTACACACGGGTTGGTTATTCCTCGGACCAGGCGTAAGGAGACTCATTTCTTCAACATGGGGAAAATGGAAACAGTGGGTGTAGCGGGTCCCGGACCCATTCCAATCGATTGAGATAGTGGAAAATGATACCCCACACGCCTAGATATCAGAAATCTCGAAAATAAATATTCGAAATGGGTACCAATTTTTACCCATAGCCTCATCCAGAGGGGACCAATCGTTCTGGGACCCGTCTCATTGGATTCAGCGTCAAAAAATTAGTGGAAAACCATACCCTACACGCCTAGGTAGCAGAAATCTCGAAAATATATATTCAAACATGGGGGAAACAGTGGGTGTGGCGGGTCCCGGACCCATTCCAATCGGTTCAGGGTCCAAAATGTAGTGGAAAATGATACCCCACACGCCTGGATATCAGAAATCTCGAAAATACACATTCGAAATGGGTAGATAGGCACCCATTTTGACCCATAACTTCTTCCAGTGGGTGCCAATCGTTCCGGGACTCATTTTATTGGATTCAGCGTCCAAAATTTAGGGGGAAATGATACCCCACATGCCTACATCGCATAAAACCTCGAAGATCCATTTTTCGAAGTACAAATTATGACCCCTACCCCTCTCAAATTTGGTCCGATTGAGCTGAAAAGTTTCAAGGACCAACTAGAGCCGGAAACGGGTCCTTGACTATAATTTCAGATTTTTAGGAAATTTTCTACTACCAAAGTCAGCGTGGACGGCGTACGGGGAACGGACATTTATTTGCGAATTTTGATCTAGACACCTTGAAACGTCCAGGAAATTTTTTGGACGAATTGGAGAGATAGACATTTTGCCTAAAAACATAGGTTGATTATGCAAGAAATAACCAACCAAAAATGGCCACAAGTTCTGATAAAACGCCTCTCTGATTTACAGGTGACCATCGCTCTCAGTGGAATCATATTTTTATTACTTCTCGAAGGACATAACTGGGTCAAACGAGGCTCTCCTCGTTATCAATACATTTCCTCAATTTGCTGTAAGTATTGGCGCTATAACGGCCGTTAAAATCACCTATTGACCGATCCGGTAAAAATGTGGCATGTCTTGTTACTCTGACAAATCCCGATGCTTCTTCTAACTAGTCTGTTTACCTTTTACAGCAAAAACTGGAATCGAATTATTTGATTCGATTTCAATTTTGTCCATTCTTTTTGACGAGTTTCCCGGCGATGGTGACGTTCCGCTGCCTGAATCCACTCAAGACTTTATCCTGATCATCTCTGCATTTAATTTTTTCCTCCCTGCGTTGAAATTATACCAGCTGTCGTAAGTAAATCATTTTTGACTGGTGGGCGATTAGTAGCGTAGAGGGAATCGTGATAGTGCTCAGTTGCGACATTTTTGATTTATTATTCCTTGAGTAGTCATCATAAGGTCATGCAGTCGTAATAGGAACACAAGTTTGTGAATGAGACTTGGTGAAATACCTCAACTACTTATTGCTGGGCATAGGCTTACGCCCGTGTCGCCCAGCAAGAATCGCTGGCGGTACTAGAGATCTCAATTGCTGAAAGTATTTTGATTATTAATCGACTAGTATACCACTCCCCCCGTGTATTTACTACGGGACACCAACTTTGGGAACATTAGGTCTGAAGCCACTGCGCGATGCAAAATATAAAAATCTGCAAATTCTTACACACGGGTTGGTTATTCCTCGAATGGGGGAAACAGTGGGTGTGGCGGGTCTCAGACCCATTCCAATCGATTCAAGGTCCAAAATTTAGTGGAATATGATACCCCACACGCCTAGGCACCAGAAATCCTGACACATACAAAATGGGTGGATACATACCCATTTTGACCCATAACTTCTTCCGGTGGGTGCCAAACGTTCTGGGACACACATCATTGAATTCAGCGTCCAAAATTTAGTGGAAAATGATACTCCACACGCCTAGGTAGCAGAAATCCCAAAAACACATAATAAAATTGGGTAATAAATACCCAATTTGACCCGTAACTTCTTCCAGTGGGTGCCAATTGTTCTGGGACCCATTTAATTGGATTCAGCGTCCAAAATTTAGTGGAAAATGACACCCTACTCGCCTAGGTAGCGGAAATCCCGAAAACACATATTCAAAATGGGTAATAAATACCCAATTTGACCCATTACTTCTTCCAGTGGGTGCCAATTGTTCTGGGACCCATTTTATTGGATTCAGCGTCCAAAATTTAGTGGAAAATGACACCCCACTCGCCTAAATCACCCAAAATCTCGAAAATCCATTTTTCAAAAAACACATTTTGACCCCTACCCCCTCCAAATTTGGTCCGATCGGGCTGAAAAGTTTCGAGGACCCATCTCGGCTGGGAACAGACCCCTGACCCAAAGATTTTTAGAAAATTTTCTACTACCAAAAATGGCGCGGAACATGGACGGCGTACGGCGGACGGACATTGACCTTTTTTGATCAGGACATCATGAAACGTCCAGAAAAAAATTTTGAGCCAAATCGGAGAGGTTGACCATTATCATGAAAACATAGGTTGATTATTCGAGGAATAACCAACCAAAATATAATGAGGACTCCTCGTTGTCAGAGTCAAGTCCTAGGTTACCCACATTTCCATGTATTCTGTATCTTGTGGAATGATGGTGAGAGTTGAAGCCATCGTCAATCAGAGAGGAGTCTCTGTGGTGCTACACGAGCAGCACTTTAATAAATAGTTGTTGTGGTGACAGGACTCGAAAAGCAATATGCCCTGACTGTTGGGTAAACTCTTCTTCAATATAATTTGTATGAGCATGCGTTGCACATTAATCCTCTCCAAGTGTGAGGGATAGGTACTTCCCCATGCTACAATGCCGTATTGGATGACCGACCAGGGAGGTGTAGATCAGGCAAAGTTTGTCAGTCTGGAGATATTTCCTCATATGTATAATAGAAGACTTGGAGAAATCTCCTGAGTTTATTTTGCAATAATTCGATGTGCTCACACCAACTCAGCTTTCCATAGATTTTGGCACCTAAATATCGATAGGAACCCACTCTCTCAAGGAGATTGCAACCACATTTGGCATTAGTGCCCGTACAACCCACCTGATGAGCCACTAACGACCCTGTTCCACTCTCAGGTTGGGCATTGGATCATTTGCCAATTTTCACAAATCAGTCAAGTATTCATGCCAGATATCAGTCTCTTCGATTTCCCTGACATTTGGCAGGGAATTACGTTACAAAATGTCTTGTGGAAGATAAAAAATGGGGGAAAACAGTGAATGTGGAGTGTCTCGAACTCATCCCAATCGATTCAGCGTCCAAAATTTAGTGGAAAATAATACCCCAAATGCCCGGATCGCCAAAAATTTTGAAAATCCATTAACACATAACACATTTTGACCCATACCGTTCCCAAAGTCCGATCGGGCTGAAAAGTTCCGAGGACCAACTAGGTAATCTAAAAGATCTAGGTAAGAGGTTTATTCTTGAATTATGAAGTTTGATTATTCATGGAATAACTAACCAAAATCCAAATGTCCGTCCGCCGTCTACACCGTTTTTGGTAGTAGAAAATTTTCTGAAAATCTGAAATTTAGGCTAGGGCTGCGTATGATTGAATAAACCTTTGTTACGGCTCATGTTGAAATAGTCGATAAATAACGGTTGGCGATACATGAGAAGCTCACATGTGTGTTTATGTTGCACTCGCGTCGAGATTTTAGAAGAGATAAAATGCTTTAGACGTGACCTTTTGAACATACTATCGAATACTGACACTCGGGATCGGAACAAATGAAGTGCGAAACTAATCAAAAAATTAGGTAAGATATCAAGCAACAACGAAGCTGCACCTTTTCTTCTGTTGAGTTTGAATGACCCTAAATTTGAGCAAAACTTACGTTCGAGGCCAAAGCGTGTCAATTTGTTCCTCAAAACTTATTTGTGATGCCTAAATGCGACCAGTTAGCTTTTGCGCTAATTCTAATTGAATAAAAAGTAATACACGTCTCTTTTATTGGTAGAAAATATCCTAAAACTCTGAAATTTTGGTCTGAGACTAGGTTCCGGCTGTAGTTAATCTTCTGAACTTTTCAGCCCGATTGAACTAAATTTGGAGGGGGAGGGGTGTCTAGGCGTATGGGGGTATCATTTCCATTAAATGCTGGATGCAGAATCAACTGGAATGAGTCCGGGATACTCCACACCCACCGTTTTCTCCCATTTTCCTGGTCTGAGGAACAACCGACTCCAGTAATAGCGTTTTTATCCAAATCTGCAACAGGAAACTGTCGCAAACTCACAATATATACCATATTATCAAAACCTAGAGCCGCTAATTCATCTTATTCAATTGATTTTGGTGTTCGAGGCCTCACATGGGTTCACATAAACCGAAGTTATATGCAAATGTACTACAAATTGAGCGGTTGGCCTGGACTTCTCTGACGTTTGTATTCAGTGATCCTCATATTTTATTTCCAGGTTCCCCGACAATATTTTATCCGACGACAGAAGGAAACTCCTGGTATCAGTGACGTACTACATGCTCCATCTCGCCTTGGTGGACGTGCCTTATCTTGTCATCCGATTGTATTTGTGGATCGCGTTCAAGGAAGAAGCGTCCATGTTTATAATGAAAAACGTCCTCAGCATTATCCTCACTCTCCGCGGTATGTATCCCGACGTTGTGACGGTCTTCAGCCAAAGATGTTGTCCAGGAGATACCAAATCCTCGAGACGGTCAGTGGAGGTGGACAAGTTTGAAGAGATAGCGCTGTCTGATAATCACGTCGGTGAACGTCTGTAGACGGGTATTTGTATTCAAGCAATCAGTATTTAATGGGCATTCCACGGCCAGGCTTGTGTTCAGCAAATCCTTGCTTCAAGGATGCAAATTACGATCTCTTGCTCAATCTTCGTCTCTCTGAACGGACTTTTCCAACGTGCACATGGCAGTTCAAGTGCCTTAAGAGCGTCCTGTTAGGTTAGATATAATTCTGCTTTTTATCATCCGCTTATCCATATAATGAGCACTTGCAACGTATTGACTAGCCTTATCTGACTGTGCTAATTGTTGTAGTTTCATTCACTTTCTTGTAGCTTTTTTTAACCTTACGTTAAATACTCTCTTGTGGAAGAAATAGAAAAAAAAAACTGGCGAACTCGTCATTTACAGAGCCCAAGCACTTGCTGCAAACAGTGGTAACGACAAGCGTTCTTTTCAAGCAAATGCTTGCTTGTGTATGGGTGATTTTCCTGTAAATCTGAAGACTACATCGCCCCTCTATGCGGACTTTTTGTCCTGAGGTGACAATGTTTGATGAAAACGAGCTAATCAATACTGCAAATGCTCGTGGATGTTCACTCTGTGTAAAATAATGCTGTAAACAATCGTTCCTTCAAATTGCTTTGGTTGTAACAGAATTCACCTTAATTATTTGCTCAAAATCTCAATAATTTTTTCTACTAAATTTGTTTGATATGTGTTTATGTGTTCTAACTTTTCTTGATGCGCAATCTCAACCAAAAAGAAACAGTAGGGGTCGTCAAGATCCAATTACTCTGCATCAATCCTTTTGAGAAGGTTTCTCCCTCATACACAGATATTGTTGACTCGTAAGATGAACGTTCCTATAATGCGTCATTTAGAATATTGCCATTCTTGACTACACTCTGCTGGAAGAGAGAAAAACTAATTATAACACAAAATTTGCATTTTCCCCCCTTTTTACTGGCTGCCCTTTTCCAACTTTTGCAATCTCAAGCCAAGGGGTTTTTTGGGAATGTTGTAGGTATACTATAATTGGGTAAATTTCAATGGAAAAGCCAAAGGAAAGAAATGTATGTAATGGAGGCTTATTATAATTTTGTCAATTTTAGAGTCTACTAGATGATTATTCTCTTAGTAATCTGCCTCAATATTCACCACACGTCTGCACGCATTCTTGCAAAAGCTGGTTTTGGATCAGTTGTCTTGAGATCAGCAGAGGCGATTGTAGTGATACTCACAGTTGAAAAATGTTGGTTTTGGTGTTTAAAATGAGGTAACTTGTAGGAAAAAACGAAAAGCTCAGCAATGCACAAACGGCAGGCACAACAAAATAGAGAGGATGAGGTGTGTGATACACCATGATGTGGTGGATGATGTTGGTGTTTTAACCACAACTTTGGTGAGTTAACTTACCTCCATCACCTTCCAAACTGGCTGCTGACTTCTTAGTTTCCTCACCCTCCTGAAGAAAGCAGTAAAGAAGGCAATATTCTGAAGGACGAACAATAGTAGCGTGTGCTTGGTAGCCATACTCCAGGCATATAAACAGAAGCTAGCAATGGCAATATTGTCCTATCCCAGCTGCCTGTTGTCTACAAAGTCACTAAAAGAAAAGGAATAAGGATTTATTTGCTCACCCTAAAACATCGCAATGGTTAGCCAAAACCCAAAGGAAGTATCTATAATTTTTGAGGAGCTTGTCCATTCTGCTGCTGTGGTCCTATTGCTAATGCTAGCTTCCGTTTATAAGCCATTGGTTACTTAGGAGCCTGGTAGTTTAAGCTACAGGAGATAACCGTCTGTCTTGTGGTTTAAGGAAGCCAAAGTGTGTTCTAAGCCTAGAGATCTTATTCTTTTTAATCAAAAATAATGTATTTCTCATTTCACATCACTTGTATAGTAGAAGTCTGAGATGAGTCTCCTCAGTCCCAATGTGATAGGTCTCATCAAGAGCCAACACAACCACACCAATCTCATTTTTTAAAAATAATACGTGATTTCTCACAAACTAATTTAGTTGCCTCTGACGATGTAGGTATGAATCATGCCAGAGAATATGATCACTTCCCGTTCTCTAGGTTGCCTTAGGTTATGAGTCCTTGGGAGCAAGCGAGTTGTAATGTCAAACACTAGGAGCGATATGATATTACATCTCAATGTCTGTTTACTGAAAATTCAGGAAAAACTCGCATATTATGAAGAGTCAAGTGCTATTATTCTATTCACCTAGAAGAGATCTCAAACTATATTGGTTGAATTTTCTTTCCTCCAATGGTCACTGCTCTCTCTACAGCCGCACAGGTGGTTAGGTTTGTACTTAATTTCATAGATTCTTGTATTACTTTAGGTATCTCAACAACTTTTGAGAGGAAGTCTGACGATAATCGTCCAAAAATTTGTGTAAACTCTATGTGTAATAATGTGGATTTTTTGTCTTCTAAATATCAGGCAGAAATCCATGATTATTGTCGTTCAACTGATTTCTACACTTGTTTTACAAAAATCTCGGGGTCACCATTATTGTGTGTAAATGCTTAGAACGAGCATAGGATCACGAATTGAAAAAAAAAAAAACAAAAAAAAAAAAAAAACACAAGCAGTCGTGGTGCTAACACATCTGCCTTCAAAAATGAAACATTGGTCCAAAAAGGGTTGAAGAAACTTGGATAATATAGAGAAAAAATATAATGCCACACCGTTGAAAGATAAATTATGTAGGTATCGGTATAAATTTAGGTAAATTATGTAAAGGGTAACGAAGTGATGAATATTGAAAAGTTCCTGCTTGAACAGGAATAAATGAGACCATTTCACGGTGATAATTCTTAAATGTTTCATTAGCTGTAACTAATCGGAAAGAGCGATTGTGATAAAGAAAAATATGACACATTTGGCCCAGTGCTCTTGTGTGTTTGAGGGAGGGAGGGAGGGGGGGGGGGGCTCCTATTGAGCTCAACTTTGAAAAGATTGAATGTTATTCAGGAATCGATAGAATCTCGGCACTAATTCTAGAGCGAACATTTGAATTTTGTTGATTTCTTTGAATTCCAAGTCAAATGATAATAATTACAATAAATTACGATTACAATCATTATTGTTGTAGCGCTGTGAAATCAAACTTGCTGTCTTTCTTATAATTAGCCCCAGCTCAATTTTCATACAAAAGATGGATAATTTATGAGATTTTCTGGTATTTTTGTAAATTTGCTTGAGTTTTGAATTTTATACGTGACAATCATGTGATAGAAAATTGATCTGTTTGAAACAATTTCAATTACATTTTTATAGTTTGAACGCTTTACTTATAATAAACTATAAAATTGCTCATATTGCCCTTCTTTGCTACTTCTACTGGTTCCTTTTTCCTGTTTAATCAACAAGTTTTTTAAAAATTAAGAACAGTTTTTTTTTTAAATTAACAAGAGGTAAATAATGGTCATTCTTCATATCACACGTCTTTTTGCGACTAAAATATCTAAACATTTTTTTGATACATAAACCGGTGTTTCCGTTCTAGATTTTATTGATTTAATAATTGAGTACTCCAAATCCTTTGCTCTACGGCATGTCCAAAAAAGTCTTGATGCTCAACATTTTTCGTTGGGTACAATTTATCCAGTATTGTCGTTTCATTGATTGCTGAAATGGAAAAAATAAGATAGAAATTCTGAAATTCAAAAATGTGTCTGCTTAGCCTGATTGTGATGAACACAATTCACCAATCTTGTACGTGTTAAATACTTATAAGTCAGTCAATTACAAAAATGCTGCTCATTCGTTCTTTTCTTCAAAAATGGTTACGTTGAGACTTACTACCTTAAGCTGTGAACATTGCCCTTGACCCAACTCAATCAATGCTGTTTTTAAAATGGATTTACATAGATTTGTTCAACATTGTCAGCCACAGCAAAACATTGGAGATAAAAACACTTACCCAAAGGTGGTCCCCGATTAGAATTCCTGGAAGTTAGGATGTTTCTGGGTAGGTGGGGGGGGGGGGGGTCACAGATTTATGTGCAAGGGCTACCAACCAAATTAGACAAACAGCAGCTACCTTAGCCAGTATAAGAATGGGCTCATGTTAAAGATAATCGATTTCTCATTTGGATAACAATTGATTGTGCCGATTAATCAGTTGTTACAACATGGAGTTTTTTTGTGAAAATCGATTCTTACAGATGTAGGGGCAGTTGAACACTGTTTTGGTGGGTACTCCTTGAATATCAACCTATATTTTTGGCCAAAAAGTCAATCTCTCCGATTTGGCCCAAACATTTTTTCTGGGCGTTCTAAGGTGTCTAGATCAAAATGAGCAAGTGTCCGTCCGCCGTCCGTGCCAACCTTGTTAGTAGAAAATTGTCTAAAAATCTGAAATTCTGGTCAGGGACCCGTTTCCGACATTAGTCGTTCTCAAAACTTTTCAGCCCGATCTGACCAAATTTGGGGGCGTAGGGGTCAAAATGTGTATTTCAAAAAATGGATTTGCGGCAATTTAGGTGTATAGTGTATCATTTTCGTCTAAATTTTGGACGCTTAATCCAATGAGACGGGTCCTGGTACGATTGGGGCCCACTGGAAGAGGATATGGGTCGAAATTGGTATCTATCTACCTATTTCGAACGTGTGTTTCCGAGATTTCAAGTGCCTGGGCAGGTGGGGTATCATTTTACACTAAGTTTTGGACGCTAAATCTATTGGAGTGAGTCTCCATGCTCCTTGTCCAAGGAACTTTATGCAGCGTTTTTAGTAGTACCTATGTAGGAAAAATGTTGGAGATGGATTTGATACCAACATGAACAACTTGTGAATCAACAAACAAGCAATGTCATGCTTTTGTTATGTAATACGTTCCTTCAATATGTCCAGGACCATGAAAACCAACAACAACATGACCTGATATTGCCAAGCTATGGCTTCATTGGCTTCTATTCGATGGGTGAATCTTCGCTCTTTAAGCCCTATAAATGTATTTTTAAATGTAATTATCCTATTTAAAAAGTAAGCCTAACATGAAAAATCAATTACTAAGAATCATCAATGAGAGTTGTTTTTGCACCATTAGATGTTCCAAATGTTGTACTCACTCGATGTCACTGGTTTCCAAAAGTAGCCTTCGTCCTCCCAAGCGGATCGAGGGTAAGCGAGTTCACCGTGTTCGGGCATATCAAGACCTAGTTGAACATTGTTTTTAAAAAAATTTTAATTATTGAAAAATCCTATGGTGCTAGATAGGCGCTGCCCAATTAGTCGTATTGCTTTCCCATTTCATTGAAGACAGAATAGTTCCAAACTGTTTTTCTCACCTTTCAATTCTTCCTCTTCAGAAACTCGTAAGATGCCGGCAATTTTCATTCCACCAAAGAGAAACACACTGCACACCGCTCCCCATAGAATGATGGACAACAGTCCCACCACGTTGTATACAATCCTCTATTCAGAATCATAATGTTGTATTATTAGTTTTTAAGCTGTCAGCATTCAATTTATTGTAGAGCTGATATTTTTTTAAATGGGATATGGGATAACGTAGAACGTAATAATCATATTTTTCACGCCTTATGCGTGGTCACTTCACCTGTTTACGTGGAAAGTATAATATGGATTTCTTATCAAAAATATCCAATTATTTTCAGTATGCAATTATTCTTCAAATGATGTATAGGATCTCCAGCTTATATATTTATTTTTTCTGGGGATCACAATTGGTGTACTATTACTAGTCAATACATTTGAGAGGAAGTGAGTCTTACCTAACATATTTGGTGCTGTGGGCCTGGGGACTTAAGTCATTGGTTTGCAAAACTGAGACTACATTTGCTACTGCTACTGCTTTCAATCTTTGAACAACTACAGTTATACGCGCTTAACAATCTCAACAAACTGTAATTTGGAGGCACTTACCATAAAAGATTCCGTGCTCCCTTGATAAATGAACCCTTCAGGGACGAAAATCCCTTCGGCTGTCATACCCCAGCACCCTCCAGCAAAATGCAGAGCTGTTGCATCGAGCGGGTCATCAACTGTGCAAAAGTGACAACAATAACACTTCAGCAGATTTGAGAATCAGCTGCCTGCAGTGTAAATTATTTGTAGAAATTCCTTTTGAACGGACATTGTTCAGAAATATGGGTACTTGTCAATTAGAACCCCTCCGGAGGGTGACCTGTTTACTAGCACCGTAACCTTCCCGTTGGACAGCGATATATCGCACAGCGATATATACGATATATCGCAACGTAGCCTGCACCGACTTTAACATATTTCAGAATTATTTATTTATTTCAACGGTAATAACCATTTATGAAGAGGATATAATAATAAAGGATGTAATAATAGATGTAATAATAAAGGATATAATAATAAGAGGATATAATAACTGACAACAGCGTGGTAGCATAAACTAAAATTAACCGCTAACGTGGAGGTTATATATAGATCGATATATAGAAAATCGATTCATCACGCCATGTTTGGGATAGTTGGTTACCCTCGGGAGGGGGTCTAATTGACAAGTACCGAAATATGTATTGGTTTAATGAAAGGGTTGTTTCACTCGTTCGAAAACTCTTGGTTCAGTGATTTCACACGCTTAGGGCCACAAAAGTGTGGAATGTATGCAGTGGGGTCATAGTTGAGCACCTTTAAGATAGTCAGCAGGTACCAACAGCGAATCAGCATCTTACACAAGATTAAGTTTGTAGTTATTTTGCAATGATGGTGAAAAATGTTTTTGCCTACTGCATCCATGACGTCAGCTTCCGTAGCGGCTATTCCCTCTTCATTTCAAATTGCCTTAATTTAGAAAAAATTCTGAATTTTAAAAAAGACTTTTGAGATGATCTTTTTGCAGAAACCTGAGGTTCCCAAGTCTACTGGAAATCATTCCTAATGATCTTTAATTTTTGTGCTTGTACTCACGCTATATATTTTAGTAACTCCATTGCATGTCGCTGCGGAACTAATTCAATGATTTGGTTGGTTACTAACCTTTCAAAAAGATCACAAGTCGATGAAGGCAGAAATACGTGAATGCTCCAACTACCCCTATCACGAACATCGCCCATGCTTCGTATTTATGTGGAGCGGCACAGCTGCTAGCCTTGAAAGATAGAGGAACAACACGTCTCAGAGTCATATTGTGACAAAGGTGAGGGGTGTAACTTTTACATAGCTGGTAATGAATATATGGAGTTATCAATACGGAGGGTTAACATTCGTGGTCAATCCTGGTACAGGCACCAACATGACTGAATTTTCCTCAAAACTCCCACTGTCCTAAAATAAGTTCTGAGATGTTTTGATATCCTTTTAAATTGAAGTCACTGGCAAGATTGATTTATTTAGTTTACCATGCCGGCGAGGGTTCCGTTCATAATCAACGCGAACGGCCAGGGTGCATCGTTCTGGACCAACCGCAACCGGCTGACGGTCAGTGACAAGAGAGCACCTCCCGTACCGGCTATGACCGTATTGATCATGCTTCTGGCCACGATGACGCTGTCGCCTGGCTCGGTAACGTGAAATAGAGCTCCTCCGTTGAATGCCAGAAACCCAGTGAAGAGCAGCAAGGCGCCGATTCCTGATATCTGCGGGTGAGTCGGATTGTTGGAACTTGAGTTTGGGGAGGAGTCATCGGTAGAGATAATTTAGAGCAGAACGTCAATGAGGCCTCTTGGTCGAGTTCTACTTCTCGGAAACATCGTTTCACAAGAAGCTTTGAAAATAACAAAATGTGTAGATAACTTTAGACTTGATTGTATGATACATTACTGGTACGGAATGGCCGCTTATTGGTTGGGGTTGCCCTTTCTCGTCGAATCTGCCTTTTCTGGGACCCAGGAACGCCGCTGCTATGAAAGCCATTGTTCCTGCTAATGCATGTACGACTCCACAACCTTCAAGAAAAAAAAAAACGATCAATTGATGTTTGGTAGATGAGATCAGTTTCGCCCATAAATACCACCGGCAGTTACTCTTTACCTAAATTTCGTTATTCACTGACTGGTTTTTACTCCACAATTATAGTATTATTTGTTACATGGGGTCGACCATCCGCTAAGCTCACTTTTTATTCTTCAATAAAACTATGTAAAAATGTTGGTTCTTAAATTCTCTCGTTAATAATCCTATGTTTTCATGCACTAGATAAATTTTTCTGATTTACCCAAAACTTGGGCATTTTATATTTCGTAATGTTTAGAATCCAAAACCGAATCGTCCGTCCGACGTACACACCGTTTTTGGCAGTGGTTTTTTTATGGAAAATTAAAATGTTATGACTTGTACAGATTGTAAAAGGGCGTCGCTTTTATTGTCACCTGAGAAATCGTGGAAGCCCAAGTTGTTCAGCCACCCTTTTGAGGACCAGGCCCAGTGTGAAGCCACGGGATAAACGAATCCTGCCAACCGAAAACTCAAGACATTGAATATGAAGGAGGAAAATGATGACTCATTAAACATATAGGGTGTCATAAGAGTTTCCCAACGGTGGGGTTGCGCAACTTTGCGTGATCGCTGAACCGGTTGCGCGCTATAGATTTAAAAAATTGGTTGAGGAATCAAATTTTCATTAAATTTTGGGTAGAATCCAAATCTGCAGTAAAAAAATTAGAGTTTCCATCTGAAATAAGAATATTATTGTCACCGTGGCAGGTGCCCAAATATTATATTATTTGAGATCCTTGCAAAAAAATATGAAGATTATAAAGAAATTAATGTCTCTCTTGACGGGTCAACTTTTTATGTTTAAAGGAATTTGAACGTGATTAGAACACTTCAGCAGGACGCATACTAAATCAGAATAGGAATTGCAGGTCACTTTCAGAAGCAGGAAATGTCCTGCAAAATCAGGACGAATGCAGCCCTGGAGAGGGGAGGCAGCACTTTTGGGGAGCTGCGACAGAAAAGAGCATGATGACTGAATGAAGGTGCTCCCAATGAGGGGCTGATTAGTTAATGAATTATAAAAGACGGTTTCAGAAGGGTTTTGTACATCCAAAATGAACTTGTCAAGCAATCTTTATCAATCAAACGTTTTTTTTTTTTTTTTTTTTTTTTTTTTTTTTTTTTTCAATTGTGGGTTTTTTCAAAATTTAGTCTTCCTTCTCCTCAGGAGTCTGCGTATTAATGTTTGGAAAACGTGAGTAAGAAATTTCTGTGAATCACAAAGTCATGACGACCGACACTCCTTTCCCGGCATTACCCGAAATGTAATATGGTGATGGTGCCACGGGAAGAAGCATGCATGGATGGAGAAGTACATGGATGAGGCATTGAACGTCCTCAGGGAGCCTTACCGGAAATTACAGCCGAGTATATCAAATACGCGATAAAGTTACATCTTTCCGCCACTGCTCCTGAGACTATGGTAGCTGTCGTCGCGGCGAATATGAATTGGAAAAACCAATTGACGTAGGAAGTCAAGGGCAAACCAACCCCTGCGAAGTATTGATAGCCAATGAACGCGTTGCCATCTCCGTAGGCAAAAGCGTACCCCACCATGTAGTAGGAGAAACAGCAGATCACTGCGCACAAATTGAAAATAAACGTAAGAGTGAATATTATACAGGGTGGCTTGAATACTTAGCAATCCATTAGCTTAACAGTGAAATATCTTGAGATTGTCGTCGTTTTTTCGACCTGACGTCACTAAAACGGCCATAACTACCTCAATTTATGAGATAATCTCAAATCTGAGTAGTAGTAAAGTGCGTCAAATTTCCCTTCCGATGGGTCCTCCAACGTTTCCAATAATTGAGACTTCACTCATTCAGCCCAAAGTTAGAAAATATACGAAAACGCGAAACCTACTCAACATTTTGCGGGTAAAGGAAACATTTCCCCGTTCTCTCGTGAAAAAAAATTTCCCAGAATGACAGTTTTAGAACTCATTTTGGATGGTTATTCCTTGAATAATCAACCTATGTTTTCATGTAAAAAGTCAATCTCTCCGATTCGCCCCAAACATTTTTTCTGGATGTTTCAAAGTGATCAGATCAAAATTAGCAAATGTCCGTCCGCCGTCCACGCCGATTTTGGTAGTAGAACATTTTCTAAAAATTTGAAATTTAGGTCAGGGGTCAGTTCCCGGCTCAAGTTGGTTAACGCAACTTTTCAACCCTATCGGACCAAATTTGGGGGGTGTAGGCTGTAGGGGTCAAAATGTGTTTTCAAAATAGGGATTTTTGAGATTTTCATCAATCAATTTTGGACGCTGAATCGATGGGAATGGGTCTTCATGCTCCTGGTCCGAGTAATAACCAACTCCTGCGTGTTTTTTATTGGAGAGATTGAGGGATCCATCGGAAGGGAAATTTAACTCCTGTTACAACGGTGTACTCAGAATTGAGATCTCTTGAGATATCTTGTAAATTAAGGTAGTTATGGCCGTTTTTGTGACGTCAGATTGAAAACTTGAAGGAAAAAACCTAAATCGTGAATAACTCGGAAACGAAGTCACTAAAAAAAAGTCTTAAGAGAAAATTTTTGTTGCAAATAAGTTGTAGAATCGTCCCCTTGAAGGCTGTAGAATCTATGTTAATTGTGTATTTTATAAAGTCGAGGATAGCACATTTGGTCCAGGTGTGCAGGTTATAGACATACATACTAGGTACCTACTATACACAACTTTTTATTTCTTTATTACTCATCTTGAAACTTTATTTGACGCCTAAATATCTAGTGTTACAGTGTAAGTGTTATTTTATGAAGAATTAAATAACTTGACGAATAGGGTGAAAAAAATCTAGGTTCAACAGGGATTTCTCTTGCAATTTAGTAAACATTTCCCAGACAACGCTTTCCTGGATGATGTTAATAATTGTTGACTCATTTTGTGGCAGTCTGGGTTGTTTTTTTAACAGAAAGCTTGAACAATTCGGCCTTTTTAAAAATTTTTATCATTGTTATTTTTATTTGATGCCATCATACTATTTGGGTTATATACCTCATTAACATAAATCAAATAATTTTCTTTCTTTTACTCTGGATTCTCTCTAAACATTTCTCCTCCGTTCATTTTCTATTTGGTCACGAACGTACTCTTCCAGGTTTTTTCAGCGATCGGTAACAACCTCCCAGTCAGTTTTACTGTAATAGTTCAGAGAAATCTCCTGCTGAGAAACCTCAGGCGACAAATCAATCTCCTAAATGTCCGAATAATTACTAAGTACGTTCCAGTTACCCATGTCCAGTAGGTTCTTCATGATGATATTCGTCGCGTTTTTAGTTCGCACTGCACCCACCTCCAAGCAAGCGAATCCAGCTTGCATCACTGAAAACACGCCATTCAATGTTTAAAATCCTAAGTAAAACCTATGAGAGTTGTGAAAGGAATGTAAAATACTGACTTGAGATGAAAATTCCGTTGCTCAAAATGAAGAAATCGTCGATACTGCTTTTTATGTCTTCTAGATTGATTGTCGACGTATTGTTTGGCATCGCGCTGGAATAAGAGGATAAATATAGGTGTTAGATACGTTTTTCTGCCTGTTCATTTACTAATAACTAATTCAATATAGGGGATAGGAACTCTGAAATGTTGTACAGGAACTTCGCCCAAGTTATGTTAGCATATGCTCAAGTGCCGTTGTTTGTCATTATGAAACGCTGAAAATTAATTCACAGGGGTTAGTTATTCCCCGGACCAGGAGCATGGGGACTCACTCCAATGGATTCAGGGTGTAAAATTTAGTCCAAAATTTTACCCCACACGCCTTAATTGCCGAAAATCTCGAAAATCCTTTTTTTTTTTAAATACACATTTTTGAATGTTTTTTGAATACACATGAAACATACGTTATTCAAGAAATAATCAACCAGAACGGAGGTGTATACCGATAGAGTCTATTTCCAAGAAAATAGACACATTTGACAACACTAGTTCAATCGATTTCGACAGTTAGTTAATCAGTAACTAACGTGAACTCATGAAGTAGACGCTGAGGAAGAGGTTATGGGTCAAAGTGGGTATATATCAATGGGTATAGAGATATAGAATATGTGTTTTCAAGATTTCTGATATCTAGGCGTGTGGGGTATCATTTTCCACTAAATGTTGGACCCTAAATCGATTGGAATGGGTATGGGGCCCGCCACACCCACTGTTCCCCCATTTTCCTCATCTTGAAGATATGAATCCCCATGCGCCTGGTCCGAGGAATAACCAACCCCTGTGAAAGACTTTGCAGCTTTATTCATACTACTTTAAATTAAAATATTTTCGGATATCATCAGTTTTTCGTAGAATATCAATTAATTTTATCCGCCAAATGATTGGCAACAATGTTTTACCGAATTTTATCGGGCTGATAGTATGTTGTTTATCTCCTCGTCTCTTCTGTTGGTAATTTTGTGAATTTTTCCTCATTGGTCGGTCCAACCAAAGCTAACGGCCGTGTTGAACTAAGGCCAAGGTTGACCAGTGCCACGAGTCTTCCAGCTCAGACCACCCACGCCACTAGTTTCGATGATCGTAAGTGGGTCACATACTGCGATACAGGTGTGATCACAAAACCTTGTGAAGCTATTCTGTAAATCCACACTCTCCCCTACGTCAACTATAGGAAATAACGGTTCCACTTAAATTCAGCGGTCTTGTAGGCACTCGATTTCGATTCGCCAAGATAAATGCGGACTTCTGGGGAAAGCATTTTAATGACTTCCGGACAGCGAGGGATTGGACACAGCCATCCCTTATAACTGATCCACTGGAAGAAGTTATGGGTCAAAATGGGAATCTATCTACCCATTTCGAAGGTGGGTTTCGAGATTTTTGGTACCAAGGCGTGTGGGATATCATTTTCCATTACATTTAGAATGCTGAGTCGATCTGAATGAGTCCACAACAAAGACGGCCTTTATGAACCATTGCGATGTTCTAGAGCCAGGTAATTTTTTTATTATTGATTCGCTTTTCTAAGCCGATAGTAATCCTGCCGTAACTTTTGAGTCCATGACCCTTACAAATTGTATACAAAAAGTATCCATTAAGTAGAACCTCTTTGTCCTATCATAACATTATTATTATCTTGTAGATCCGATGAAAGAATAAGAATTCGCGACGGCTTCCTGAAAAAATTTTGTCCTCCAAAATTGGAATTTTTAGTGGTGAAAATCATCGTAATCATATCAGACTGGGTATTAGAATGTATAACGTCTTTATTAATATTTCTTCCGATTAGAACAAACGTGAATTATCTTGTTCAAAAACTCAAAAAAAATTGATTAAAAAATGTAATATGTTAATTTAACTATCTTTTTAAACCACTTTTAGGTGCGAAATTCAATCAATCGTGTTGTAATTGTAATAATTATTTCTTTTTGTAAATTTGTATTTTCTATTTTGTAATAATTATTTCCAACCTACCTTACCGGTTGGATATGCGGTTGTTGAGTGATTTTTAGGCAAAATTTCAGTAGATTAAGATTCGAATTTCCTTTTCAACTTTCCTTCGTTCACCTCTGACGAACTCTGCGCCCAAATGTCGTGTTATGGGCATGGTCGTTTTCAACGATCGCTCATGCGTGTCATGATTTGTTGTAATGCATTGAAGAGCCTCATAAAATATGAATGACGCCTTAAAAAAGTAGGTAGGTGGGCACCTTTCTACTTTGAACGAGCACAATAAACCTGGTCCGCTGACCTGCCTGTAATCACGGGACAAATTACGTGAATAAATCATACGGGGACGATACACATACATAGTTCAAAACTAAATATGAATCTGAAGGACTACTGCGGGCTTGATGTTGTACGGATTGTTGGGTATCATTTGATGAAGAGTGATTTTCGTTGTCGTCCCGACATGACGGTTTCGATGAGAACATTTACGACAAAGTTGGGTGAGGGTTTGCCGGCCACTTAACCATCTCGACTGATTTGGATTATATTTTTGGTTTATCGAAACAAGGTTACAGTTTTTACACGAATTTAAAAAGTGGAAAAAGCTAAATGGCGACGGTCTGCAATGAGGGATTCCAAATGACCTCCCCAAACTCGATCATCTCTCATTCTTCAGTTTTATTTGAATTCCAGATGTTGTACATTGAACGTGAAAACTCAAATCAGGTTGGCTAAATGTTTTCTGATCCAGGGTCTGCATTGAATAAATATAGGGAAAGTAAGCTAGCATAATAAATAGAGATGAGAGAGAAATCACTCAAGCTGGGATGACCAGGAGGGGAGACCCGCCCCTGTAAGACCCCTACCAAGGATGACAAGCAGTAGGATAGGAAAATACATCCCCTCTCTGGCTATAAAAGGGACTGACCAGGCCAGGCCCAGGCATTAAAGTCAGTTGTAGAAGTCTCTCAAAACAATCCTGAAACTCTGTCACTTTATTACGCCGTTCTTGTTAATCATCAAATCACAAGTCCAGTTACCTACAAACATCTAAATGTTTACTGAGTGGTGGCATCGTAACTAGTCGTATCCCACGGAGTAAACCCATAAAATTCTTGCAACCTAGACAGTAGAACTCCCCAATAACTCGCTTGTGATGGAATTGGACTCTGTTATATCCTGGGTGTTGATGCAAAACAATCCTCCCTTATTAGGCCAAAACCAAACCCTACCGAGATTTTTGTGGTGGCATCTAACTGAGTTGCATCCAATGTAACAGTAGTTACAAAACCTCCCTCATATAGATTTCAGCCAATAACAACTGCGTCTTCTGGTGGCATCCGGTTGCATCCCAGAAACCAGTCAATCAAAATCTCCAATAGTTTCTTTTAGAAAAAAAAACCTCGCACTACTGTTGCCATTGGTTCCCATTGTATCCTAGGAAGGCCGGTTCAAAATTGTGTGAACCACAGTCGGTCTGCCATTTAGACTGAAAAAATTCCCTATCAAGTGTTTTGTAATTTTGAAATGTTGTATATGGTTGTGTGTAACTCATTTTCAGCCTAATTTCCCCATACGGTAGCAAGTTGTGGGTGTAAATGGTTACTTTGAAACGAGTTCCCCAATTTTTGGGAGACCATAGAATTTGGATATTTGTAAGAAGCATGACTTAGTACCAATTAAGATTGTGGTGGTTGAAAGTAAAAGCGCGTGAGAAGTAAACTGGGTTTAGTGTGAAATCAGTTAATCATGATGCTGTCTTAAGGGAATTTGGCCCTTGACTGGATCACTCGTAAGGATCTGAAATTGATTGTGTTATTTCAGCACTCTTTCGGATCCCAAAGGTTGTGGTGGTTGTAGTATTGTGTCACTTGGATCGTTATTCGGTCTAGCTGGGAAGGTTCCTAGCTGGGACAACCTATTTGGAAGAAGGGTTTCGATCATATCACCCTTTTGTGAAAAGGGCTACTCAAGCGATTCTTATGAGAGGAGTCATAATCATGGCCCTAATGGAGATCTGAGATGAGTTCACTGATACCAGGGATGTCCCTGATTTTCCACCTTGACGCATTGGCATGGAGGATTATGAAGTAGTTGGTAACACGATTGCGGAAAACCACAGTGTCTCCTCATTGAATTAACGTACACGTCCTCTCTTGGAACGAAGTCTATTGTGGAACTGTCTATAAAATTCTTAATCGAGATTGAAGAAAGCTTGGGTGGCCGTACTTATCACAAGATGTTAAACACTGAGATGTAGTGTCATCGAGAATGCATGAAGCATTCCCACGCTCAGGCAATTTTTCTTATAGTAAAGACACAAAGTTATGGTGAATCGACGGGAGAACGACCGGAGCTTTCAGTTTGCTGTCAGAGAACACGCTGACTAGCTGGCCTTCCATAAGAGTATTTTATACCCTCTTGGTGGGCTGGCTTGTCTTGTGGAAGGCCCCAATAGGGCTGAGCTGGGTTTTCTGAGTTGCTCTATCGTACTTTCCCACTCTACCTTGAATAACATGTGGCATAATAGATACTTTTGTAGCAATTTTAAACATCTCACATTTGGGCCAGAACAGGTCCTATAGGCCCTGATTCATCAGCTGTAGAGATTATAAACATTAACATTTAATACAATAAATTTCTTGTGAAAAACTTGTAATTAGAAGAAATTAAATTAAAAATTGTAATTTGTAAATTGTACTTGTAATTAGAAGAAATTAAATTAAAAAAGACATGACCCGGTACCAGTTTTCAGGAGAAGCAGCACGCCGACCTCCAGTAACGTACACCCACTCTGTAGTGAGCAGCCTTCTACTGCACTCTGAGGACCAATTAGGAATCGTATGTGAGAACGCATGTAGGATCGGTACTCTTTCTAAATCAATCTTGGTTGTTATATGCAAAATTATAATAACTTTTTGGCTCATAATTCGTATATTAGCTGTTGTTTTAGTTGAGTCGAGTATACCATGTTCATAGTTCTATTCAGTTCACTTGGTCAATCCCATCGACGATATCAATTAGTTTTCCAAATTTATAAACGACTTATTTTTGCTCAGTCAAACTATTCGTAGCTCTTTGCATGCCATACTCCCCCTGTGGTGGGACAGTATATCCAGTATAGTATTCAAAGTACTCTCGAACTGGCATGGACTATTTCAAGTTATTGTTGTATGCCTTTTTCCGGGGCAAAAGCCGTAGGTATCTAAAAACGCCACCTCAAAATACATCAGTCATTGCTTTACAAGCCTCAAAGAATTAGGTTCTTCAACTGCTTCAACAATTTCAAATTGATATATTAAAAACGTCACTACCATTTAATTAAAAATTATAATAATTTAAAAAAAACGCTGGAAATTCTTTTCCAGGGGTTGGTCCTTCCTTAGACCAAGCGCATGGAGACTCCTTTCAATCGATTCAGCATCCAAAAATTAGTGGAAAACGATACCCCATACGTCTAAATCGACGGAAATATCGAAAATGGGAAAAACAGTGGGTGTGGCGTGTCCCAGACCCATTCCAAATGATCACAGCGTCCAAAATTTAGTGGGAAACGATACCCCACACGCCTAGGTACAAGAAATCTTGAAAACAGATTTTCGAAATGGGTAGATAGGTACCCATTTTGACTCATAACCTCATCCAGAGGGCGCCACCCGTCTCATTGGATTCAGCGTCCAAAATTTAGTCGAAAATAATACCCAACTCGCCATCATCGCCAAAAATGCTCAAAAATGCATTTTTCGAAAAACACATTTTGACCCCTATCCCCCCTCCCCCCCAAATTTGGTTCGATCAAGCTAAAACATTACGAGAACCAAAGAAATGGGTCCCAAGCCCGAGCCAAATTTCAGATATTTAGAAATTTTTCTACTACCAAAATCGGCGCAGATGGCGTACTGCGGACGGAATTTTGCGAATTTTGATCAAGACACCTTGAAATGCCCTGAAAACAATTTTGGGCCGAGCTGGAGAGATTGACTCTTTTCATGGAAACATGGGTTGATTATTCAACGAATAACCAATCAAAATGAAATGAAATACTTAAAATGTGAAATTGCTTTTGTTTGGGTGCGTTTGGGCCAAAATAACTTGACGATTTTGCGAGCCTCGCTTAAATTTAATAGATCCTGACAGACCCGATGATTACTGTTTAGATTGATGATTTATACCGATGAAAAAGACTCCGGATCACCTTCGTTGACCTACTTGTTCTTGAAGTCGTCATGTTTGTCGGAAGTTCCGATTCCCCGCCTCGCAGGCTACGAATATGACCGAGGAAGCGCCTTGAGCGAGTAAATTGAAGTTTCGCGCGCCAAATTTCCTTGATGGGCGAGGAATATGGTGTTTGGAAGAGGGGCAGGAGTTGGTGGGAGGCGGACGGCACATCAAGCGGCGGCTCAGTGGAGGACTTGCGGCTTCCCACAACACTTGCCAAACGAGGTAATCATTGCGAATTCATCTCTGCGACCGTTTCCGGAAGGAGCGTTATTTTACGTTTTCATCATGTACAAATGAAATTCGGATGTTCAACGCGCCATCATTGGGACTTGAAAATCAAATTTCAGCTCGAAACCTTGAAATTCAAGCGTTTTATACTGATACATTGTCAAAATGGCCGTTTTCCGAAACTTTCTTTTACAAGGTTTGGTTATGCCTCAAGAGGAGAGTCTGGAGTGTCCCGGACTAATTCTAATCAATTCAGCGTCTAATACTTAGTGGAAAATGACACTCCAATACTGACCCCTATAATCCTATATAATAATAACCAACTATCAACCTATGTTTGAATAATCAACCTATGTTTTCGTGCAAAAAGTCAATCTCTCCGATTCGGCCCAAATTTTTTTTCTGGACGTTTCAAAGTGTCTAGATAAAAATGAGTAAATGTTCGTCCGCCATCCACACCAACTTTGGTTGTAGATAATTTTCTGAAAATCTCAAATTCGGGTCAGGGACCCTGTACCGGCTCTAGTTGGTCCTCAAAACATTTCAGCCCAATCGGACCAAATTTGGGGGGGAGTAGGTCCCTAATGTCTACTTTGAAAAATGTATTTTCAAGATTTTCGACGGTCTTGGCGTGTGGTGTATTATTTCAGACTAAATTTTGGACGCGAAATTCAATGAGACGGAAGAAATGATACCCCACACGCCTAGATTGCCAAAAATCCCCTGTAAAATGGACACACCTCAAACCGTTCCAGCAATATTGGGCTCATTTCCCTTCATAGTTTTCAATTAACAACCAGGATAGCTGCTAAAATGGTGATGAATAATTATTCTTTAACAAAGTAGGCAACACCGTACAATGTGCTGGGTTTTCTCCGATTCGAGCGTGGGGAATGTTGATATTGAAAATTGAGTCGATTTATTGACCACACAGAAGTTACTCGTATAGTTACAAAGAGTTAAATATTCCGTCCGACACATGTATAACAATCGAGACTTCCAATGTCGATTAATGAAATTTGTATTTGATTTTCGCCAAAAGTTATTTTTTTTAACGTGTGAATACCTGGTTCAATGTATTCGTCCGCCTTCTGGGCCGAAAAAGCGATTAAAATATTTCAAAATCTCTGAATTTTATCGCGAGGACTCCGTTTGGGCTCTATTTGGTCTATATTCAATTCAGCCGATAGCTGCAAATGGAGGAACGGTAAAAATCTTTGCTTTGAAAACGGTTTTTGAAGGTTTTCGGCTAGTAGGGGGATAATTTGTTTAGCAAGATTTCGGGAGATGAAAGAGTAATGGGAAAAGTATTTTGAAAGTGGGTAGGTATTTTTTAAGCAAACGTTGGGGATGAGTGTGATGGTTAACCTCCACAGGTCAGGTTATCCCATAATAGCAACCCTAAGTGTTCGCCATGTTCATTCAAGGAATAACCAACCTATGTTTTCATGCAAAAATTCAACCTCTGCAATTTCCCCCAAATCGCCGATTGGACCGAATGGGGGGAGGGGGGTATTTTGAAAAATGGACTTTCGAGATTTTCGGCGATCTAGGCGTGTCCGAGGAATAACCAACCCCTGTGATTGAATTTGCTGTGTTTTCTTATAAAAATGTAATTTCTTATAATGCATGAGTTTTAAAAAGCAGCTACCTATATGTATTTGTATACAATCGTATATGTAATTGTCTCGAATTCTCATACGACTTAACCCATATCAGGGTCCAGTTCATTATTATCATTTGTCCTCAGTGGCAATGTTTTTTAGATCTTTTGTCCACGAGCATCGACCAGTCAGGGACGAGCTTCGGTTAATTGAACTTATATCAGTCAACGTACTTATCAATCACCAAAAAATATTTTACAGCTCAACCCTCAATAGATTACATGTGTTGACAAATTGGTCTTTGTACCGTCAAAGTTCGATTGCTCGGAAATGTTTTCAAATTCCTATGAATGGCTCCCAAATGACATCCGAACAATAATTGCGGGTTTTCCCCAGAATCAATAAAGAACCGGGAAAGATCAAAATAACCAATCATATATTTCAATGGCTCTGCGAAACCAAGTTTTGGATGATACAGACCCTTTTTGGAAGGTAGATCACCGACCCTTCAGAAATCAATTGGAAACCATGGTCCAAAAATGGGATGTGCGCCTTGATATTCTCGTAATATTCGCTACACAAAAATAATTTATGTTCTCTTTCTAACTTCAACTTCAATTTCAATTAGATTCAAATGGTAAACAAGTGAACTAACTACCCAAATAGCACCTGCTAGTGTCGTTTTGTTGACTTTCTCATTGCAAATACTGCTCTAGTATTTTGTATTGAAAATAACTGTAGAGCCGACTAACGAGTTGGAACTACCAAAATAATTAAAAAAGCAGTTTGTTAAAATTGTTACAGTGAGAGCATGTCCAAATTAGCTCAAACTCTTAGCTCTGACGTCACAGGATCATGGAACCGCTTGCTCGTTTTGTCGAATGTTGCATCCCCCCCCCCCCCCCCACAACCACTACCAAGTGCTGGGTACCAGAGTGTAGGGTAGGTGTTAACCCCAGCTTACTACCCCCTCTTCTCCTATTCTCCTTTGGCTCTTAGTTGGTTGACCTTGTTGATTGTTGATGTAAGTTGATTATTCAAATAATTACCAACCAAAAGGCAAAATGTCGGTCCGCCATCCGTAACATATTGAAAATTTGGTAAAAAGCCTCATTCTGGCTGAAATTTTTTGCAAAATGGCTATTCGACAAATTTTGGTGATTTGGGGGTGTGCGATTTCATTTTTCACAAAATGTTAGCCGCTTAATCCATTGGAACGGGTTGCGGAGTGCCCACCGAGGGTGGGCATGGGCCAAAACCAACCTACCTATTTTTGGGTGCCTAGTCGTGTGTGGTATCATCATCCACTAAATTTTAGACGCTGATGAATCGATATAATGAATCCAGAACACTCCACACTCACCGTTCTCCCCCTACTCCTCCTCCTGGGAGCAAACAACTATTGTGGAACAATTTGCAGTATTTTGCTTTCAAATGCAATGACATTGTGGCTCTAAAATCAATTTCGGTTGTCTGCACATGACAATTGCCTAAAGATCCCCCCTCCCCTCAATTCCTTTGAACCCCCTTCCACTCCACCCTTCAGATGAAGAGCGCATGCGTGTGGACTCCCATCTCTCTGCTGAAGCATCATCTCTTTCAGCCTTGCTGGCCTGTTGCTGTACATACTCTTCCAGTAGAACGGTTATGAGTCAAGTTTTAAATTTGTTATCCAAGAAACTGTTTTCATTTCACCCCAGATTTGAGGAGTAATTGTTTATTGGTATCTACATTCTTGTTCTACAAGCCCGCCGGTAGCTCTTTACAAATATTATTTTCCAAACTTTCATTCATTTTGTCATGTGCTCCTTATTTGCATTATTCAATGGAAACGTGAATTTCAAATCCCAATAATTTATTAGTAGAAGGTATCGAAGTTAAAACAACCTGTTCCAGTTGTAACCACCAAATATTTATTCAGGGCTGTCTTTTATAGCCTTTTTCCCGAAGGCATGGAGGCGATCGTGGCTGGGAGGGGCGTTTTTCACCACCATCACACCTGCTTGTTGTCAAAGGCG
This sequence comes from Cyrtorhinus lividipennis, assembly GCA_019603395.1. Taxonomy (NCBI): domain Eukaryota; kingdom Metazoa; phylum Arthropoda; class Insecta; order Hemiptera; family Miridae; genus Cyrtorhinus; species Cyrtorhinus lividipennis. The sequence continues at coordinate 18,132,768 of CM033998.1, read as the reverse complement.
AATAGAGCCTTTTATTGTGTCTGCATCGATTAAAGGAAAGTCATTCTACGACATTGGACCTTTGCTCCATTGCTGCGCTGAACTCTCCTCACGCCATAGTCTTTTAAAACTAGACGCTGAAAATTCACTTTCATGGAAGTTGGTTACTTCTCGGACCGGAAATCCTGAAAACACACATTCGAAATGGGTAGATAGGTACCCATTTTGACCACTAATCTCTTCCGGTAGGCGTTAATCGTTCTGGGACCCGTCTCATTGGATTCAGTGTTCAAAATTTAGTCGAAAATGATACCCCACACGTCTAGATAACCGAAAATCCATTTTTGGAAGAACACATGTTGACCCCTACCCCCCTCCATATTGGTCTAATCGGGTTGAAAAGTTTCGAGGACCTAGCGAAGCCAAAAATGGGTCCCTGACCGAAATTTCAGATACTTGGAAAATTTTCTACAAAATTGGTGGGGACGGCGGACGGACATTTTTGCCTATTTTGATCTAGACACTTTGAAACGCTCAGAAAACATTTTTGGGCCGAATCGGAAAGATTTACTATATGCATGAAAATATTGGTTGATTATTCAAACAAAGGTTGATCGTTAACCAACCAAAATTGAAATACCCAGTCATCCTTCATGGTAAAACTTTAAAATCTGAAATTTCGTAATGAATTTCTATACTTACGACCTGGTTACTCAGTTTAGATCCACCGACCTTGAAGAAGAAAACAAATGTATTGTTTTCGGGCAGATTTTCAACCAAACTTGTTCGTATCGGTTGTCAGAATTCTTGAAGTGTAAGTTCTTGCAAAATTGTATGCCTGCTTCATCAAGCTGGCGTTATCTAGAGAGGATATAAAACGATCAGGGAGTGGTCTACGGATAAAATCAATCAAATTTTTGTTTATGTTGTCTTTACGGATTTGCGTGGTGACCACTAAAACATACTTCTATTACTTATGATATCGGCCAGAAACTTCCTAACAAACGTTTGTACGAATGATTCTTAAATTATTATTTTATTTATATTTATTTCAATCTTCAACATGCTGCAGTATGAAAAGTTCGGTTAGTTATTCCACCGACTACATTTGGATTTGGCTGTAGATTGTTTTGGATCCTCCTAAATCTGGTAATGATAATATTTTTGTCAAAAATAGTAAAAAGAGAGCTCCTTATAGTTTTAGCCCACTTCCTAGTAAAAGTGGTTGATCATCTATAAAGTTTCGAAGCTCACCGGATTCGGTACCGAGCGTTAGAGGTCGCTAGCTAATGAAGAGGCGAGCCTACTGTTTCCTCATCTCGTACGTTCTCGTTAGTTAGGGTTTTAGTATACTCGACCGAGAAACCCGAGATTGTGCACCCAAATTTATCATCTTTTCTCAGCACTCCTAATTAATATGAGCGAGAACGACGTACTAAAGAATGTTTACCACGTCTCAGATTATCACTGTTTATTATTTTTTATATTCTACGAGATTTGTTTCCCTTGAAGTTAAAAGTTCTAGTCCTTGGAAGTGATTCGTGGTAAGTTTGATATAGTCTCAAGAATCTTCCGGCCTCGCAAAAAGTAATATGTAATTTGAGTATTACCACCATCTCGTATTACCGCCATCTCGAATTTCGGCTACTCGGGGAAATTGTAATGTCACAGAAAAATAACGTTGGCTTTGGTTTTATGGATTTTGGTTGCTTATTCCTTGATTAATCAATCTATGTTTTCATGCAGAAAATCTTCTATTCAGCCCACAATTTTTTTCTGGGCGTTTCAAAGTGTCTAGATCAAAAAAGTCAAATGTCCGTCCGCCGTCCGCACCGTTTTTGGTTGAAGGGAAATTTCTAAAGATCTGAAATTTGGGTCAGGGGTCCGTTCCCTAGTTGGTCCTCAAAACTTTTCAGCCCGATCGAACCAAATTTGGGCAAGGTAGGGGTCAAAATGTGTTTTTTTGAAAAATGGATATTCGAGGTTTTTGGCGATTTAGGCGTGTGGGGGTATCATTATCCACAAAATTTTGGCGCTGAATTCAATGAAATAGGTCCCAGAACGATTGGCGCCCTCTGGATGAGGTTATGGATCAAAATGGGTATCTATCTACCCATTTTGAATATGTTTTTTCAAGATTTCTGATACCAAGGCTTGTGGGGTATCATTTACCACTAAATTTTGGACCCTGAATTGATTGGAATGGGTCCGGGACCCGCCACACCCACTGTTTCCCCATTTTCCCCATGTTGAAGATATGAGTCCCCACGCGCCTGGTCCGAGGAATAACCAACCCGTGTGAAAGAATTTGCAGCGTTTTGAATATGTTTTTTCGAGATTTCTGGTACCTAGGTGTGTGTTGTATCATTTTCCACTAAATATTGGACCCTGAATCGATTTGAATACATATCATCACATTTTCATTCTATTTAGGGGCAGTAGGATTAGATGACCTGATTATTCAAGGAATAACCAACCAAAACCTAGATTCCACCCAAAATAGCTCCACCTTTCTAAAATTTGCAACTCGGCAGCCTCGCATGCTAACAAGTGCTCACATTGTTCTATGACTTTGAAGGATGTTGACTGATGAGCAGTTGCTTAACTAATGCATAACAGATGTCTTCTTGAATGAAAGCCGCCGAGGGAAACAAACGATTCGTCCGTCCCGAGACATTACGTCTGTAACCAATTTCACGTTCTAAAATTGGTGGACTGTGATTGGTGCGCAGCTACAAAATATTGTAGACGTGACGTGATCACGATTTGGCCTTCCTTCGTACGACAGTGAAACGTATATGTAGGAAGGATTCTTTAGGGTCACCACGACAAAAAAAAATTCCTGTAGCAGCTCATGGTACCACTGAGTTTTCATTGATTCACCTCAAATGCGTTTTCAATGAATTTGTGAAGAGGAATTTCCCATGACTGAGGCAATACACATCGACGCCCATCGTCAAAATCTATTGAGGAGGCAAACTAATGATGATTAAATGTGATTCATATCAATGTGAAGAAGTAAGGCAAGGTTGTCCATCGCTCATGTGATTAGGATGCAGTCTTTGATTTGGCCGAGGAACCCCAACCCAAAGAAAATTTGTATTGTTTTTTAACCCTGATTTATGTAATGCTATCCGTTTCATGATCCGACTCAATTATTGCGAAGTAATGACCTAAATCTGTTTATTTTGCGAGAAGAAAAAAATCATCTTTTTTAGCACGTGTGTTTGCATGTAAAAAATGTTATTCATTTGCAGGGTTTTTCTTAAATCAAATTTATTTATTCAATTTTTTTTATTTATAATTTTCTATTTTTTCCCTATTTTCACATTTTTTAACCAGACCTCGAAAAATAATCCTCGTAGAAATCTGAAAACAGGCGCCTAAAATTGAAGTCTTTGGGGACACCCTGTAGTTGAGAATTGATGTAACTGCAGCTGAGAGATTTTAGTTGATGGGTATTTTCCATGAATTCTTTAACCATATTGAATTGCTCGCACGGAATTACCGTTTCTGTCTTCTCACTTACCACTAATTTGGCAACATAACATGAGCTGGTCACTTCTGATTAATCCACCACTTAAATATTTTCTCATCATTGCGGTGACTAGGTTATGAAAGGAGAAAGTTCAACAGAATAAGAGTGGTTCCCGGCTTCGTTCGCATCTCACCTATTTCGCGATGATTTTCGCCGGTTGTGAAATCCACCAGCCGTTTGCGTGTGTACTGAAATCAAAAACCAAGCGAAAACATTTCCGCCGTCATTTTCAGTTGTCAATAGAGATGCCCTCAATATCGAACGAGGAAAGAAGTATGAGTTTTCGCTCTACCGTTACAACTTTTTTCGAACTCTGGTAAGACTTAGGATAAAAAATGATAATGCTTCAGGAACATGTTCATGTTGGGTATTATTTCCTTAATGAACAGAAGCAGAAGGCTTCAAATCAATGTACGTCCAATTCAACTCCCTAGTTCACAACGAGGGGAAAGATTATAAGGTAATAAAAAGATAAGATAATAAAAGGTAATAAGATGTCCTTGACAGCTTAGCGAGGAAAAAGTGGATTATCTCGTTGCATTGAATGTCAGTCGTCATTAAAATACGCCAGACATTCTTTGCAATGTAACATAAAAGCGATTGTGTGCGTTGATGGATTACGTTGAGACTTTTTTTTTTTTTAATGAAGGCAAACTCATCCACAGTAAAGAGCCCGCGGCAATGGGGAGAATGTACATAGTTTTGACAATTGCTATCACTTCATTGTAAGGCGAACCTCTAACAAATGAGGAAACTGTACGAAAGGTACGTCCACGGGGTTGTTTAATAGTAGTTGTTGTTGTTGTGAATAGTTGTTGTTGTTGAATAGTTTTGGGGTCAATCTCAATTCAGACTAAAAACTACTCAAGGAGTAGAGCCCCTTCGTACATAGGTAACTTCCCTGAACATTCAAAGACTCTGAACCAAACACAGTTTACTTTTTGTTCCTAATTGTATGCTCACCCCGTTGATGACAGCGCAAGTATAGAATTAGAACACAATATTGGGCTTCAGGGATCATTGCAATTCAGAACAGCTGAAACAAGTAGTGAGGTTGCACATTATTCTGGTGTCAAAAAAAATTCCTTCACATTCATTATTGCCCTACCTAACAAACAAATGTTGGAGAGAGACAAGCATGATTTGTGAGCCTCATTCTTAGGGGGAAAAAACAACCCCGCTGCAAATGATTTTACATGGGTTGGTATTTCTTGGACCAGGCGCATAGAGACTCATTTCTTCAACATGGGGAAAACGGGGAAAACAGAGAGTGTGGCGGGTCTCGGACCCATTCCAATCGATTCAGCGTCCAAAATTTAATGGAAAATGATACCCCACACGTCTAGATCGCAAAAAAATTTTTGTCTATCCACCTATTTCAAATGTGGGCTTTCGAGATTTCTGGTATCTAGGCGTGAAGGGTATCATGTTCCACTAAATATTGAACGCTGAATCGATCGGAATGATCTCCATATTCCTGGTCAAAGGAATAGCCAACCCCTGTCAACGAATTCGCAGCGTTTTTGTTCTCGACATCATCAGACGTCCTGAAAAGACTTTTTGGGGCCGATGGGAGATGGCCGTCGACCCCTTGTGACCTTGTGTTTGAGAACATGTTACTCAAGGAATAATCAACCAAAATAACAAGGTCCTGATCAGATCAGAGCATTGTCAGATCTAAAACCTGGTGGGATGCCTCCATGCGTTTTAGTACCGATTATGGTCCTGACTATGTATCATACCTGAGTGAGAAGTACAGCCTTAGGAAATCATTAGAATGGCCAGCAGGAAGGGTAGAAAAGGGCTATCGCATTATACGCTTTCCACAAATTGCACTTGACATAGATCAATGTTATTTTCATCGTTCGTTTCCATTCCAGAGGGATGCCGTACGACGCTGAAGTGGAGATAGAAGACTTGAAGGAAAATGTCAACGACTTTTTCCTTCTGGCTAATGCGATTTTCGTTTCGTGTAAGTAAACTTTACCAATGATGAACACATTTTTTGCAGACCTTGCCAATTGATGAACACGGAATTTGAGCCTTTTTCAAGTCACAAAATTTCCAAAATCGCTCTAAATATAATTTATTGATTGTTTGAGTCAGTGTATTGATAAACCTGGTAGAGTTAAGAGCATAAGACCCTCTCTTCCACTCTCTTAAGAAAAAAATAAAATAAAACAAATAAATTCATCTTCATTCTAAAAATTATTGAACAAATATATAGAGAATAAATAAATAATTATTTTTTTTTTTTTTTTGCATTCTTTTGAAAAGACACTTTTTCATTCTGAGCTTCATAATTGTCAAATGGACTCAGAGGTACTGGCGCTGTGTGTAGTCTGACAGCTTTAAAAATAGGAATGAATTTTCCCAACTATTCCATATCCATGGTCATTGTAGAAAATGATAAGGGGTGGTACCAACTGCTACGATAGAGTATTTACAGTTCGCTATAATTATTTATTTAGTAAAACCAGGCAAAGCCTACTGGAACTGGAACAAAGCTAACTTGACGGCCGGTGACAGCAGCGTTATCAACCCGCGTTCTGATATCGACGATTCATATTTTTCATGACGGAACAAGAGGCGAGGATAAACTAATAAGGGGCCAAAATCGCAAATTTTCAAGTTAAAAATTCAAATATAGCAATTTATGGTACCAGGGAAAAGTCAAGTGGATTATAGGTGTGGTTTCTTCACTAGTTTTACGCAAAATGTTCCGAGTTCATTCTGGTACCTAACTTTTTGTGGTTTAAGGACTGAAGAAACGAACTCCTTGTCACAATTGCACGCTTACTATTTATTAGAATGCATTTGAGTTTATTCGAAATCATTAGACTACATTAAATTACCATCATTAAATTGTGGGAGACAAACATCGGCGGGTGGCGAGTAATAAAAGACTGAGTGACTGACTTGAGAGGAAAGTTTTGAAACCGGACGGTTACATTAGTTCTACAATAATTACAGTTCTTCATTACAGCCATGATCACTGCTATGGACCTTCATGGATCGGCCCCAACATTTTTTTCTGGACATTTCATGATGTCGAGAACAAAAAAAACCATTTCATTGGATTTAGCGTCCAAAATTTAGTCGAAAATGATACCCCACACGCTTAGGTACCAGAAATCTCGAAAACACATATTCAAATTGGGTAAATAGATACCCATTTTGACCCATAACCTCATTCAGTGGGCACCAATTGTTCTGGGACCCACTTCATTAAATTCAGCGTCCAGAATTTAGTGAAAAATTATACCCCACACGCCTAGATTGCCGAAAATCTCGAAAATCCGTTTTTCAAAATACACATTTTGACCCCTACCCCGCCCAAATTGGGTCCGATTGGGGTGAAAAGTTTCAAGGGCCATTTAGAGCCGAAAACGGGTCCCTGACCGAAATCTCAGATTTTGACTCAGAACCCTGTAGGGAACAAGCACTTATTGTGTTGGTTTCATGCGATTGATGGCGCTAGTGCAGCGCAGAGGGGCGCATTCTGGTGGCCATTCTGCTGTAATGGCTCAATGAGCCATTACAGCAGTTTGAATATTGTGAACAAAGGGTTATGACCAAACATGCTCCTCTTAAATTAAAAATAACTTTTTATATGTTTTCGTTTTTGCTACCAATACACAATCACCTGGAAAGTTGTTTTCCAAAGTTCGACCAAATTGGTACAGAGTGAACGGCAATCGTAGGTAGACAAGCTGCAATCGAAGGAAATGGGTTATGTTTATTAATAATTATTTATTTATACAACTCCATGTTGTCATATTAAGGAGGAGGTTAGGCTCTACAGGACTCCAATAACTATAAAACAAATTGTAGGAGGAGATTTGACATTGAAAAAAAAAGTTCAATTCCAAAAAAGAAGGGTCTGAAGAAAAAAATTGAGTAGATTTTTGTGGAAATTTTTGACACATTTGGAATCGTCAACATTTCAAACATCTGCATTCTGATACTGATACATTCTCATTTAAGACAAAATTTTCCAATGATAAAATAATAATCAACTATTGAAGCAGTTTTTGCTGCGAAACGATCACATGAAGTTGCATTATGCTCGTGAACCAATTCGAAGCGGCGTTGTTTTTTCAAAACCTGAAAACGGTCAGCTCTGTCAAACTGGTGAACTCGTTGAGCCAATCTCATTCCTATGGCTGCACCCTCCTTAGATGAGGTCTCTCGACGTCGGCGTCGTCATACCTTGAGCCGAGGAGTAAATTGATTTCATATGCTCTTCCTGGCTAGTCACAGCCGATCCTCATCTTCTTAGCACTTATACAGCTCGAGTTTGGAGGAGTTTTAATTCGCATTTTTCTGTTTTCAGTTATGCAGGCCGGGTTTGCTTGCCTGGAAGCGGGAGCCGTCCGGACGAAAAATGCCACTAATATCGTTATGAAGAATCTATTGGATTTGTGTAAGTACCCTCGTTCTTTTTAACTTTGCTATTCTAATAAAATACTAATATCAACAATCACTTTTGTTGAGAATTCTCATCGGAATATTACTTACTTTTTTGCACTAGTATAAAAAAAAATAATAATAAAATTTAAAAAAAAAACTTTTACATTACTTACATACTTCAAAAACACTATTTCTCGCGTGGAATAAGAAATTATGATAGAGTAATTCACAACATTCGCGATCCGTCTGAAAATGAGGGTTCAGGGGTGGTCTACAAGAATGATTATGCTAACTGTAAATTGAGGCGTTGAGTTTCAAAACTTAAGCCCATTTTGCCACATTTTGAGAAAAACGCAAAAACAGTTTATACATAATTTTCAGCCAAAGTTGGACATTTTAAGGTTATGAATCATAGATCGGACCTTACTGTGTTGAAATCGAAATTTAACCTAAAACATTCTTTCTAGAGGCTAAATTCAATAAAAACGTTTGGACCAGCTTTTCTACTCAGCGTCTATCTTCGTAGTTAATGTTGTCAAAACCTGTTTTGGTTGCTTATTCCTTGAATAATTAACCTATGTTTTCGTGCAAAAAGTCAATCTCTCCGATTCGGCCCAAAATGTTTTTCTGGACGTGGGGGTGTCTAGATCAAAATTAGCTAAGTCCGTCCGCCGTACGCCGTCCACTATCCACGCCGATTTTGGTAGTAGAAAAATTTCTTAAAATTTGAAATATGTAGTTAGAAATAGAGGGGTCAAAATATTCGCATTGGGTATTTTTGGCAATCTACGTGTGTGGGGTATCATTTTCCACTAAATTTTGGACGCTGAATCCAATTAAATGGGTCCTGGAACGATTGGCACCCACTGGAAGAAGGTATCGGTCAAAATGGGTATATATTACCCATTTTGAACATGCGTTTTCGAGATTTCTGGTACCTAGGTGTGTGGGGTATCATTTTCCACTAAAGTTTGGGCCCTGAATCCATTAGAATGGGTCCGGGACCCGCCACACCCACGGTTTTCCCCATTTTCCCCATGTTGAAGAAATGAGTCTCTATGCGCCCGATCCGAGGAATAGCCAACCCCTGTGTAAGAATTTGCAGCGTTTTTAACTTCTCATTGACTACTCCGCTAGAGAAATTTGGCGGATAAAAATTTTGAAGTCTGAATTTCCATAGTTTAAGTATATGAAAGCATTTTTGGGAATCTTTATGTTTCGTTTAATATTACTTAAACCAAATTCATCGAGTTTGTAGTTCATTATTTACCAAATGAATGAATTGAGGCTGCTTTTCATAGAATTCGCCACCGCTGTCATTATGAGGTAAACACGCCATTTCGTCATCTAACTTACCTATCAACACAAAAATATTTGGTGCGACCGTTGATGACGTCTTCGTACAATTGGCTCCTTGTCGACGTTGCTCTACGCGACAGTCAACTCCCACGGAGTCACCGTTATTGGAATTATATCGGTCATCCCGAATACAATCAATCGTAGCCCGTTTTCAAGGACCAAGCGGAAGTCGGCCACCGGGGAGTCACAAGTTCTCATCTCCCGGTTTCTCCGATCCCCCTAAACGGTGACATTTCCGTCGCATGTCGGCCTTGCGTGATGATAGCGAAATGAACAATAATGATATGTAACGAGCAAATACTTTAAAACTGACCTAAAATTGTACGACTCAATTCTCCTGGAAATATGAATTCCCAGAAATGCCGACCGGCTGAATGTGATAATTGGGACGAATTTCATTGTTTCAAGTCTACAAGGCGGAAACATGGTCTTGAATAAATTGATTATAAGACGATTAATTCTGCGATGGGCGGCATCCACGGAAGCAAATGTTCAAACCACCATCCGAAACTAGACAGACATCATCTACCCCTAGCTCAAGTTCATGTTTTGTTATTTTATTAGACATTTTAAACTGCCGTACGATGATAAAACGAAGTGTCAGTCGAAATTACCGCCTTTGACGTTCACAAGAGCTTGTTAATACTTGAGCTAATCAAAGTTTGGTGGTTCTTGATGAAAATTGCGAATACCTTTCACCAGAAACGACTTCAAGTAGTTTGATACGGTGATATACTTAGGAACGTTCAGCTGAGTCGATCGAGCCTTGTGGGCTGGAATGTAGTCCTGCTGGCCGTCTTGGGCAAAAATTAGGTATACCTAACAGCTTAATAAATAATAAATAAATACATGAAAAAAATGGGTAATCGATAGTCATTTTGACCCATAACCTATTTCAGTGAGTGCCAATCGTTCTGGGACGCTTTCCATTGGATTCAGCGTCCAGAATTTAGTAGAAAATGATACCCCACACACCTAGATTGCAAAAAATCTCAAAAATCCATTTTTCGAAATTCACATTTTGACCCCTACCCCACCCAAATTTGGTCCGATCGGGTTGAAAAGCTTTGAGGACCAACTAGAGCCATGAACGGACCCCTGACCAAAATTTCAGATTTTTTGAAAATTTTCTACTACCAATGTCGGCGTGGACGGCGGGCGGCAGACGGACTTTTGCCAATTTTGATCTAGACACCTTGAAACGTCCAGAAAAAAATTTTTGGGCCAAATCGGAGAGAGTGACTTTTTGCTTGAAAACATAGGTTGATTATTCAAGGACTAACCAACCAAAAATTGGTTTAATGGTAGAATTTATTCGAGAAAACGTTCCAAAGCTAACGCTAGTGCTAGCTAAAATTGAAATGGTTAGCTTAGCAATACTAGCTGTGAAGATATGCAGTTTTTCGTAAAACGTTAGCTGTTAGCTATTAGTTGTCAGCTACAGCTATAGCTATTATATTCTTTCTTTGTCTTCTTCCCACAGTTATATGCTGTATAGCCTATTACCTGGTCGGATATGCTCTCGCCTACGGTGAAGGCAACTCTTTCGTCGGTTGGACTTTGTGGGCTGGCTCCGGTCTGCCAGAAACGTCATTGTCACGGTGGTTTTTCCAATTCGTCTTCGCCGCCACAGCCGCTACCATTTTGTCAGGTGCTGTGGCCGAGAGGTGCAATTTCGTTGCTTACATAGTCTATTCAGCGCTCATATCAGGTACGTCGAGCTCACTTTTCGTCAGACTATACCTCACTCATCACCGTACCGTAACTTTTCATGGCTCAAATGAATTGATGGATTAAATGTATAAATTTACCCGTTTTTACTCGCCCAATTCACTTGATAATGGCAGGAGGAGACTTTATTCGCCTACTCCTTGACCCCAGGAAGGCTGAAGCCAGGGTAGGAGTTTTTCGGCCGCGAACGGAGGTTTTTTCCCAGTATGATAAAGGATAGAGAGAATGTGAAACTGTCCTCAAGAACCCAAGGGAGCGATGAACACGCAAGCAGAAGATTGTCATTGTTGATAACTGAGGACGTGTATTCCTAGACCGAATATTGAATGTGTCTGTTGAAAGGCAGAAAAACCTGCAATTTGGCTGACAGTTCGTTATAACCGTTCTTTAATCCCGTCTTTGGTCAGAACGAGTTTAGACTTCGCACCTACAAATTTAGCCGCTTTTTAGGGCCAGACAATACCAGTTCCCTTAAATATAAAGACTGCAATACGCGTAAAACGTTATTTCTCCTTCATTTTTTACCTTTCGTGAGCAATTATATATCATCTTGCTCCAAGAGCATCTGCCACAGTGTAGCGATCCCACTTGAAGCTCAATAATCGGCGAATAAACTGGCCGGTACGCACTGTTAAAGTTAAACTCAGCTTTAAAACAGTGCAGATCATGAAACCGCGACAAGAGTCGAAAATCGCTCAGAACTATTTTTAATTCAAATGAGACGACAAAAATATTAAATTTTGAGCCTAGGCCGATCGTAGAACTCAAGAATGAAATCCGGATAACTAAAACCATGCGCAATCCTCGTAGTCCTGTGATTATAATACTTGATACACGTAGTTTAAAATACTTGTAATCCATTTGGGTTTTGTTTGAAGGTATTATTATACGGTTTATCAGATTTTTCGTCCTAATAATAAGTAAATGATATATGTTCTATTCATCTCCACGAACCCTCTAAGGGTCTCCTATCGTCGCTGAACGCGTTTGAATGCGTACTTTCGATCACTGATAAATTGTTACAATAGCTGAACCTATATCCTACTTAGCTTTTTACAAGTTATGTTTTTCCATTTCAAGGTACCCTATTTTTGGATATAAGTGAACATGTCGTCACACAATTTTTTCTTCTTGAAATAAATATAAAAAAATCGTAAACCTCACCCAATGAATGGCGTAGTGGTTTTGAAACGTGATTTCTGATCTTAGGTGCTGTTTACCCTGTTGTAAGCCACTGGGCTTGGACGGAAACTGGTTGGCTGAGCACGTTTGGATACAAGGATTTCGCGGGTATGTACCTCCACAGTCAAATGAACGCACAAATCACACACCCCTGTTATTTATTTATTTTTTTTATTTTTTAAATGTTAAGTCGACTATTTAAACAAATAGGTGTATTAACAGAAAGGGAACATTTTACAAGCGACAAATTTAGTATGGATATACCGTCGTCGGTACATTTTCGAGCTCAATACCAGATTTGAAGACAGTTCCGAAAAGTTCATTTACAGCGTAATGTCATGTTGAGGCTGGGAACGAGATGAAATGGGACAAGTTCATTGGGTTGGCGGGCTCAGTGGTTGGTTGGTGGGGGGGGGGGACCTTATTTATCTAATTAGGTGGCCATTAGGCCGTCGGAAAAACGGAAAGGAACCGTCGCTGAAGGTATACAAACACACAGACACACAACCCACCTGCGCACTTTATTTTGTTGGGAAAAGTCCTAACTTGTTCGCCTTTTAATAGTTTCACAGTCAACACTGGTTTACCAGGGAAGATACGTTCGTGTCACGTCTGCTTTCATGAAAATCCCATCCGAAATATTGATTTTGGTGACGTATTAAATCACTGATCAGTGCCTCATATGCTACGTAAAACGTAAGCATAACTCTTCACTTGCTATCAAAATCTGAAACTAAAGAGCTATCTAGTTCCTGCTTGTGTGTCAAGCCCAGTATGGCCCAAATGCCAAAACCACTGTAGCTGCATCATTTATGTTCTAATCAATACTGCTCTGTCACCTCTGTTGATCACTTTTTAGTGCAAACAAAGATGCCATCAATCTCCAATTTAAATCTACGAAGAGAATGCTGCTACCTGAATCTGAGCACCTGACCTGTGCTCTGAGCAGTTTTCCAAGCAGAGATCAAATTGGGGCAACTCACTTGGCGACTTGAATCTCTAATATAATGCCTATTTATGATCATAGTGATTGCACTCTGTGGAAAAAGTCTTTCATCGGTCTTTTTCATCGTTCTAGCACCTAATCAAAATTCCCCACCAAAATGTTATACTGAAATTCCCTCAATCTGGTTTCAAATTGTTTCTTCGTGAGTTTTTACATGTACATGTTGCCATGTCGCAGGATGCGGGGTCGTTCACGCCTTAGCCGGGGTGTGCGCATTCTGCGGAGCCGCTTTCCTGGGTCCTCGGAAAGGCCGATTCGACGACGACGGGAGGCCACGTGACATCCAGGGTCACTCATTGCCGGTATGACAAGGTCACGAATAACGTATCATACGAAACGTTTTACATTCTAAGATAGGTAGAATCATTACGGGGTTACAATTAATTATCGCGAGTATGTAATTCAAAGGACGAAAACACAATTGAAAGCGGCGACCACGTCATGGCCAAATTACTATTTTGTAAATTTTTTTTCTTCTCAAGAATTTTAAATGACATCGTTCTAATCAAATTGAGTAGTTTAATTAAGCGAGTGGCGCCCAAATATCAATAGGTGCACCATGAATCAGGCTCACGTGCGGTGAGCAGAGGAAAGTTACGATAAAAAGAACACCTCGATAATTACCTACTACTTTTCTGGTGAACTTGGAAGTTTGTCTACACAGTGTAGGTTTTGAGGGTCGGATACGATTTTGATAATTGTGTGATAATTTCCACTCGGGTCCCTGAACGCTGAAATTAATTACGCAGTTTGTTGAGGATTTGAGTAAGCTCAAAGATTGGTAATGCATGTGAGCATAGTTCTTTAACTCTCTTACTTGAACAATTATTGTGGAGGAAACAACGTTTTTGAGTTCTAATTGGAAGGAGCAATCGGTCTTAAATGGGGCGTAAATGGGTAAAAAACGGACGGATTTTTGGCTTGGTTTCCTTCTAGATGTATCTTTTCGGCAAATGATAAAACTGGTGAAAGATTAAGGTTTCGAAAATTACCTTTACAATATCACCTACATCAAGGAGGGATAGGAATGAGCAATGAGCTTGATGATGAGACGAACCTCAGTGATGGACCGTAAAAAAGTTGACATAAGTGCGCTCTAGGGTGGTTGCGCATTGGCAGCCTTCCATCATTCTGCTGATGAAAATGAAGAAAATTATCAAAAGAAGCCCTTCTAATTGACACAAACACTACTGAGTCACTCCTTTCAGAACTTGCTGATAGTGAAAATACACAACTCAAACTTTTATTGATTAAAAAAAAAAAAAAAAAAACGCCTTACAAGTCTAGGTTTTACCCAAAATCAGTAGAGAAACCTGGCTACCTATCTAGTTGGTAGCCATGATGGCGATCTCTCCTAGGAAACCTGTAAGGGATTAGTCATCTTTTGGATGCCTTGAAAACTCGAATTAGACGTGCAATCATTGAGTGGATTCATTGCTTTTATTTGCCCGTGCAACATGTTCATCACTCCCACTGGCAGCAGGCTCTTTAGGGTTACGAGTGCAACGTCTTCAAAGGCTTATTGACCATAAGGGTCACAAAGCTGTAGAAGAGAAAACATTCTCCAGTGGACGGAGGGATGACAAAAAAGGGCACCCTAAGTGACAGTGGGAGCATCAATGTCTAAGGTGCTGGGTGGAACGAAGGATACCACTTTCCTCTCATACCTAATATAATTGTGATCAGCTAATCAGTAAATTACGCTTCAATATATCGGAAAGTGGTAATTATTGGCAGTTGTTGAAAGCCAAAACCGCCCACCTGAAAGAGGTGAAGGATGGCACGAAGGAGGAAAGGGGGTGGAAAGAAGGAGCCAAACCATCTGCACGCTACAAGTGGCAATGGGTGAGGGAAAGATCTCTCCTCCACAAAAATCACATAACTATAGAGAAGGAATCATGCTGTAATCATAATCATGCAATGACAGTTACGGAGAAGTGGCATGCAGAGCACAACGCCATGAGTACCAGAGCATTAAAATGTGAAAGTTTGCCACCCTAAATGGCTGCTGCCAGTAATGACTACTTTCCTTGCATACCTAATATACTCGTAATTGTAATCAGCCTGCCCTTCTGGTGAGCTGATCAGTAAATTTTAACTTTTGGACCAACACCATCCTCGTTACTGCAATAGTATGATTCAGCTGCATTATTGTAAATGATCATCTCTTCTGAAAAAACTGTTCACAGCTCGTGGGTGTTGGAGCCTTGCTGCTGATCTCAGGGTTTTTAGCGTTCAACGGCGGATCCTTGGGGCACGTGGCGTCGAAGGGGGATGGCCTGATCATTGCTAGGAGCATGTTCAGCACTGTGATGGGCGGCAGTGGTGGGGCATTCGTGTGTCTCATCCTCGGACGCGCGGGCCTGCTCTCGGAAGCGCCTTGGCCTTTCTCGATCACCCTGAACGGTACACTGGCTGGCATGGTAAGTCGGCATTGGATATATCAAGTTGGAGCTCTATTTAGCCGTTTGTTTTTCCTCCTTCATCGTCGGGCAGGAGAATATTGTGCATACTGCGATTAGGTGGGTACCAACAGTCAATCACCGTTATATGCACAATCATTGATCAAGTTTTTATTCTCAGGTGAGTATTTGCGGGTCTCCTGACACATACACAGCTTGGGCAGCTTTTGTCACTGGTGCAATCGGCGCACTTGCGTACATGGGCCTTCGTCGACTCGTCCTCCTTGTTCGAGGTGAGGATGGACAGCTTAGAGACTACGAGACTAAGACTATTAGACTATTGCTACTACTATAGTTTATATAAGACTATTGCTTTTATATAAAACTTTCATTTTTTCCCCGCGGAACTCCTCTCTCCCAGCCCATGCACGTTTTTGAAGTCTCTTGTTTCATTGATTGGTATGAGCTAAAAAACCTACAAAAGTGATGGTCCAACACTTAAAATTGCCCTAATCTAAGGAAAACTAAAAGAAAAGGGTGAGTATCAACCTTCAGTCAAGATAACGAGACTTACAAGAGGTGCTTAACGTGACAGAAGCCTTGAAAACTCAGCAAATCGAACAGTATAGCTCCGATTCTCCAGATTCAGGCCTGTAGGTTTACAACCCGTCCAGGATTATTACTTTAACCTTTTTGTTTAACCTATTGCATCAACGGTATAAGTTATACTTTTTAATTTTAGTTGACGACCCGTTAGAGGCCACTGCTGTGCATCTTGGAGGCGGATTTTGGGGAGTCATCGCGAGGCCAATATTCGCTCCAGAGGGACTTGTTTATCAAACGACTTACGATGCTCGAATGGTATGCATTCACGTTTGGTTATTGCGTTTAATGTTGTCGTAGTCACGTGAATTATACCTACACATATTTTTCTCCTTTCGCATTTATAGGGTTTGTATCAGAACTTCGTAGGAGTGTGCGCCATCATAGCTTGGTCCGCTGTGTGCAGCTGTATCATTTTCGGGGGTCTCAAACTTATTGGATTCTTGAGGGTGTCTGCTGAAGAAGAGCTCGAAGGTAAATACGAAACTCAAACACTCCTAAAAAGATCGTTCTTTTATCCGGCATTCCACAGTATAATTGTTTGTTTACTCATTCATCCCACAAAAGTGCGTTTGGTTTATAATTTGACTTCTTTCATAGGACTCGATTTAACAAAACACGGAGAACAAGCGTATCCGCAGTCAGCTTGGCGAGATAGCGGATTTTGGACCGGTCCCGGTAAGTAGTGTCCCAAGTGCTCCTAAAAGAGCAGCATCAGCAATTGTAAGCCTTTCGTATCTTAATGATGTGGCGAAGCAAGGAATAAGTCAATCCAAAATTTCTGGAATTGACGTGGAAACGAAGCTAAATGCGTCTACATTATCTACCTGAATGCTGTGTTATTGGCTTGTCAGTGCATCCTTTGTAAAACTAACTCCAATTTTAACTGTGTAACTTCAACGACTGGGTACAAACACTAATTAAAATTTTCTAACGACTGTTTACAGGTGTGGGAGATGGAATTGAGCTGGATGGGACTTACAAAGTGAACAAAAATGACTACGACAATCACGGTTATCTCAATGACAGGAAAACAATTAATATTCCTTTGTAGATCAAAGTGCTATTGTTATTACGTGTCACTCGTAGCAAAATGAACAATTGGAATGAATCAAGATGTAGATGAAGGCTTGCAGATGAAGGAAATGATCTGTTACGCTCCAAATATTCATCTACATGTTTGGTGAATCTCCAAACAGCGATCTCTCCCAGTCAGCAAACAAGATTCATCGGGGAATCTTCAAGCACGAATATCATGACATCTCAAGTTGGAAGAATTTTGGAAGACTTTCCAGATTGGGAATGACACACTTGTTCTGGCGCTCACCTTTGACATGATCTATTGGGCAAAATCATCCAATTTCTAGTGCAGATGGGTTTCGTTCTTCTTAAAAAGCGATTATTGTTTAGGTTATTTGATTTTTCCTGCCTAATTTTGGAACTTATTTGATAAACCTATTATCTGGTTCGGAGGTAAACGATAGGCTGTCCGGCATAAGAGACGTGAATATTATTTGTCAACCCTCTCATTCGAAGGAAAGGAACTGTCCTCGTTCTCAAGAGTAATGCAGGACATCGTCCGTTGCGCTCATATCGGCAGTATTGCACTCATGTACACGTGAGCGTACATGAACATGAGCGTTCCTGGAACATCTCCATTTTACAGAAGTAACTGTAGGGCCGTGGGCCGACTCTGCCTCCATAAACTTTGACTTCTTATGACGTATTCTGTCATCCCCATCAGTGAGGTGCTATGCAAGGAAGAGGCCGGTCTTTGTGGTGTAGTTAATTCAACGTCATCTTGGCTGGTCATTCCCAAATGTGACTTGGGTACAAAAAAGTGATAACTGCTCTTTTATTAAAACCAACATCAGTGTAAAATGAATGTAACGCAACCGAAACTTACCAAAGAATCGTTCTTTTCGTTAGCTGTCTAGTAAGCATTGGGTGTGGTTGTATTCCTACAGCCCAAGCAGAGTTTTGGATTTCTCTCGGGCCAATTTGCTAATGCTCGTTCATTTTTCTTTTCCTACCTGTAAGACGGAATGACGGTGTCGGCTCTTAATGATGTCACGGGGCGAATCCCTTTTCCACCTTTCTCTTCACAGAGATCGTTATATCAGAACGTGGTGTAGGTACGTTTTTACTGGATAGCAGCGGAAAAACAACCGTTGGAAAACACAACATCGTTAGAATGGGGAGACAAACACCCTGACAACATTTTACAACCAAGACCAACCCCTTCAGCTAACTTCACATAACCTCAACTTTTTGCCAACATGCGGGTTCGCCTTTTTTTGAGAAACCTTCCTTCATGTATTTCATTTTTTTTTTTTAATTAACGACTACGAGCATTTGAAGAAGTTCATGTTCAGTGATGTTGCTAATGACAAGTGATCACGAGATCAATACCCCAACATTGCTGCAAAACTGCAACTGCACGTTGGGACGTTTTACTTCCACTAATACGGCAAAATCACCAATTTACGTGTATTTGCATTCCCATTTAGCCTACAAGCTCAAAATTGTAAACGCCATTCAATATGGATATTTCAATTAAGACAATTTTATTGGTCCATTCAAATCTGCCCTTTTGTTTTTGTTCTACCAAGAAGAAGCCAAACGATATGAAGATGCGTTAGGCCAAGGCTCAGTATTCTGTCCTATGTTATATACTATTCTCTGTTTCTTCTGTGCTGAACCATTCTCCAGTACTAGGTTGTGCGGTGCATTCATTAGTTTCTAAATTGACTCTCCAGATTGTAAATAGCAACAATACTTTTACTATATTGTACATAACTCAAACCTGTGCATATATTTCCCACAGTGAACGCATGTAAATACTGTCAATTAACAACTATACCTAATATTTTCTTCTGATCTGTATTACAATCTCTTCCTATGCCCGCTGTAGGGCCAACGAATTGTAATATTATCTTTGTTGTTGAGCTAATTTTAGAAAATACACTTTTTAGGTGACTGTGCCAAACGAATGAGTTGTGTCGTTTTATTTATGCTTCCTTTAAAAACGTCTGGTTGTAACATTATTTCAAATCTGCAAATAATTAGTTAAGTATCGTGTTTTGTGTATTTTTGGTTGTGTTGGAAGATGTACTTTTTAGTTCTTCAGGTTAGTTATGAAAGCCTCTCTCGAATTAAAATCTGTTTGAATTTACTATAATTTAATTTGGGTTTCTTCGGAGAATTTTGAATGCACCTAGTGAGAGGTCACACAATGTAAGTCCAAGACTTACGACTGAGCGTTAATTAGGGATACCAAGGATGAGCATAAAATACGTTGAACCAAAATGAATTATAATTGAAAACAAGGACACGCTGCAAAGGAGGATATGCCTCAACCTAGGCTAGAATTGATACAGGACAAAGGAATTTGACAAAGTAAATTAGGCAACATGTGGAGCATAAAATACAATTAATACATGATACATGAAATGATGATATACATGAAGTACAATTAATGAACAAGCGCAATGCCTCGACGTTGAAGGGAAAACTAGAGGGGGCATGCTGTCCCATAGGTGTGAGACTGAAGTGAGGCTTAATTAACTTGAGTCTTTTATCTCATGGGGAACACAATGTTACAGCTTTGGTCAACTTCAGCAGAGTTTACTTCAGAGCAAGCACAGGACAAAGCCAGGATGGACTGAGTGAGATGCACTTTCACGACAGGGTTACAAAAATATATATATGACTCCGACATGTTGGGCCCCTGGGCAACGAGTGACCGGTTGGCCTCCTCGGCAATGAGTGGCTGCTGGAGCTCTCTCTAAATGCAATGTCCGAGCAGGAGCTGCGCGCGCATCCTGGCGCATGCTCCCTCCCTTCTGGTTTTCTGGAGGCAGTAAGCCTGGGGGCTTACAGTTAATTAGAAAATAGTTGAATAAAATACCTGTATATGATAAATAGGAAAATCGTAAAGTAGTGCACCCACAGGGGTTGATTGGGAACTCGTGGGTCATTAAGAATGAGTGCAAAAAGCAGATGAAGCGAATGGATGGAATAAGTACACACTGGGGGAAGGATGAAATGTCTATGATAAATGGATTTGAAATATTCATTCAGCGTCCAACGTATAGTAATGTGGGCAGATTCTATAATGCTCAAATGTCACTAAATTCTGCGACAGTGCCGTGCCTCTCCGCTGCTGACCTGACCACACTACCACACTATAAATTAAATTAATTGGGTTTTTTTGTGTGTGTGTGTCGGTTTAATTTTTTTGCTGACCTATATGACGAATCAATGGGCGTGAACCATTTCGAAGTCTAAAACCTATATCATATGAGAGGTCTATAGTGCAACTCTGCGTGCAACAGCGCATAATATTACTTAAAAAAAAAAAAGCGTTTGACACAACAAAGGATATAACTCTTTGTGTGGCAATCCAACGCCCATAGCCATGGCCTTCAAAGCCATAACCCATGTTGGCAGAAAGACAAAGTCGGGTGTCCAGTGTCCTTCCTCTCACAAGGTTGCGCATCGATGTTCAATTTTATCGAAACATCGATTTTTTCTCCGCTGTTCGATAAATAGATGTTGATATTATTGGACATCGGTGTTTTAGACTGTAGTTTGTTTTTCTTTTTGAATTCAGTGTCAATTGGAAGATTTTGCACTGTTTGGGGAAATTTCCGTCCGTGAAGTAAAGGCGCTTAGTAAGTAGGGTCGATTATGCACTCTGACTAACGTGTTGCTTTAGAACACCAAGAACGACCGAGATTTGCTCCTGACATTGGCAATACCATTTTTCAAGGCCAAAATAATGTTTATAAATCTCGTCAATGAGGCAAAATTAGCTTTGTGCATGCGGGATCCGGTGAATTGATAAATAATAAAGCCTTTGAAATAACTCTTATATTCACGAGAAAAACGAAACTCACATAAGAATTTTTAAAAGAAACCAAGGCGTTACAACTCGAGTGAATTTGAACCGATATCAAGTCAATGTGTGCACTATCGATACATCGAAAACTTGATCGATAGATCGCATTGGTACTGAATATCGAACTGCTATAAAGTATAGGAAGAGAGTACCGGAAAAAATATTTTACAATTTATTTAAAACTTATGTAACATCGATGTTTTTAGGGAAATGTATTCCACATCGATACTGTGAGTGCGATGTTAAGATCGATGCCCACATTTACGTTTCGATCTCAATGTCGCAAGAAGGCAAGGTAATATTAACTTAAATCTACTTAACTTTCTACAGTAGTTTCCAGTCGTCGGGATATGAACGTTCAAAGTTCAAACTGATGAAAAATTCAATTTGATCTGACGTAGACTAGAAGCGAATAGTCTAGCTGATAATTCACATCAACCTTCGTCTTAATAAGAATTCTGGGGTAGAAAATGTGAGTTGGCTCGGTAATCTCTTACCGAAAGCCAAAAGCATTCACCATTGTACTTGTTTTGTACCTTTTCAAGGTACATAATTATCAGGGGGTCGCTAAAAAGGCCATGAAACGTCAGGTCGCCAGTAAGAGTGAAAACGAAGAAGAAGTGACTGAGTGACGTCACCCGACGCGATTGATCTCCGACAGCTGATTGCGTTGTTTGCATCACGATCACGAATCTGTGTTTTACTGCGAGTGCCAGTTTCTTTTCAACATTGTAAACCCCAACATCTGGGGTAAGTTTTTTCACTTAATCTCGTCAGATAACATTCGCAAATTGTTTTTATTTATCAAAAGTACTCTAAATACCGGTGAATTTAACTAGTTTGTTCTTTTCTGTGTTCGAAGGCTTGTCTTTAATCGAACCTCTACGACCTCCTCGCCGAGGTGTTGCGCGAGCTGAGAAGGGTCTCAACCCAAAGTGAGTTGTTTTCTCTTTGTCAAGATCTGATTTCTTTTGTGATGGAACTGCCGTCGTGGATGGCTGATGTCTCGTCAGAACTGTTACTACTTGATAAGCGTCCATTTCCTCGTTTGTTGTATCGAGCTGTCCGATGGGCTGCGTGAGGTGGTTTTGGGTCGGTGGGGTGTTGACACGTCTGGTCCGTTGCTTGTTGAATCTTCTCGCCTGATGATTACGAAGTTATTACGACCCGACTGATGGCGGTTTCTCAGCTACACAAGAACAATCGATGTACTCCGGTATTCAATTCAACGAAAGTTATTTAGTCACTACTGTCGTTAATCCCTTTACGCGCCTCATTTGCGATTCCGGGTGGTCAGGTGGTCACATCAACCTCAGAGGGACGGAAAAGGTATTTTATTATTCCGTAACTACCACGTCAAGAAAAACTACCTTGAGGGCGACAGGAGTTATCAAATTTGCAAATGAAAACCATTTAACAAATAATTAAATCAATGAGAAAATGTAGTTTTTCATCTTGATTTGAGATTGGATCTTATCGAGACTCACCAAAAATTATTTGTTCTGTGAAAGTCTAGGGTTTTTTTTTTTTTTTTGGGGTTGGTTATTCTTTGAATAATTGACCTATGTTTTCATACAAAAAAATCAATCTCTCCGATTCGCCCCAAATTTTTTTTCTGGACGTTTCAAGGTGTCTGGATCAAAATTAGCAAAAATTGTCCGTCCGCTGTCCACTGCAACTTTGGTGGAAGCCAATGTTCTAAAAACCTGAAATTTGGGTCAGGGGTTCGTTCCCGGCTCTAGTTGGTCCTCAAAACTTTTCAGCCCAATCGGACCAAATTTGGTTGGAGTAGAGCTCAAAATGTGTTTTTTCGAAAAATGGATTTTTGAGATTTTTGCAATCTAGGCGTGTGGGGTATCATTTTCTACTGAATTCTGGACGCTGAATCCAATTAAAAGGGTTCCAGAACGATTGGCACACTCTTGAAGAGATTATGGGTCAAAATGGGTATCTGTTACCCATTTTGAATATGTATTTTTGAGATTTCTGGTACCTAGGCGTGTCTGGTTTCATTTTCCACTAACTTTTGGTCGCCGAATCCAATGAGACGGGTCCCGGAACGATTGATGGGTGCCAATCTACCCATTTCGAATGTGTATTTTCGAGATTTCTGGTACCTAGACGTAAGGGGTAACTTTTGGAGCGTGAACCGATTGGAATAGATCTGGGAACCACCACACCAACTGTTTTCCTCATGTTGAAGAAATGAATCTCCATGTGCCTGGTCCGAGGAATATCCAACCTGTGTGTAAAAATTTGCAGCGTTTTTTCTAATTAGTGGGACTAGCTAGATTGAATGTATGAGGGATGAGCCTAACGTTAGCCTATGAGCTGTTATAATCCTCAATGGAGCTATATAACTTAGACTCGGAACGATTCTGATTATTGCCTAGAATCTGTGGCAATCCAGACAGACTCCACGAGGAGCAAACGCAGAGTGAGTGGACAGTTCTCATCTTTCCGTCCTAAGTCCTTTAAATTGTTTCCACCAAGACTACTAAAAAAATAACTAAATAAATCTATCAAATTGAAATACACTGGCTAGACCGATTTATTATGATTGGCATGGTTAAAATCCTGTGTTCATTCGTGAAGTTCAATATTCCTCTTGAGATTTTGTTAAAATTGACTTGAAATATCGGTTGAAACTGAACTTCAGTAAAATGTATTCACATTTAAAATCTAGGCGCTCCCATTTTACTTGGGATAAATGCATACAATTATTGCTCGACTACTTTCAGAACCCGCGCGTCGCCACCTTTTAGGATATTTCGGCTTAGGTGAGTTGGAAATAGATCCCATGTATAGCTTTTCCAAAACAATTTAAGAATTTTGTAAGAAAGAAATCTAAGAAACTTACACAACTAAAACGGAAAAGGGAGTTTTTTCAACCGAATTGACAAGTTTTTGAAGCAATTCAAGACTTATATTGGAAATGAAATTGCTGGAACGAGATGAAAGAACACCATTTTTGTAACAAATCGATATTAAAATCAAAAAGATGAAATTTAACGAAAAATTAGGCTTTAGGGGTTTGTAGGCTGCCCTCTTTACTGACTTAGTTCCTAAGCAAATGCCAAATTTTGTATCATTACATATCATATTTATGAAGTGTTCTCCATTTATTTTGTATCTTTGATTTCAGGTGTTCTCATTTTGTTTCAGTAATTTTATTTCCAATATGAGTCTTGAATAGCCTTAAAAACAAGTCAATTTGGTTTGGAAAAAAATCTCAAATTGGTTCGGAAAATTCTCAATTTGACTTATAAATGCTATATATACGGAAATGAAGGTGCATTCTAAGGTTAATGAACCACAGATGTATTGGTCTAAATTGAAGCTTTGAGCTGGTTGTGTTTCACGACTGAATTCAGTCTCTTAATCTCCAAATAGGGTTGGACTTCATCGACCGCCTTCAGTAACACTCAGTATATTGCGCACAATGGCCTGTTTTCTATCCTTTCTCCGGCTCTCTTCTTGATTTGATGTGCTTGAGTTGTGTTCTCGGCTTTCGTATCGCTTTTTACGAGAACTTCTATCTTTTTTCCTACAAAGAAAAAAAATTTTACGAGCAAGATTCTTCGTCTCTGACTCATCTTCTGATTGTCCGACTTTGAATATGAGGTCTCTGCTGTCATTGCTTTCCTTGAAGTCAACGTTTGAGGCGTATTTGAGTTTTCAACGGCTGCGAGCGAATCAGAGAAGTGATAGAACACGGTTGTGAAGTCCTTTTTTGGTGGACCTGATCAAATAGCCTCCGTATACCTGGCTGAATCGTTCGCCTGTCCCAGAACGTCCAAATCTCATCAAAGTCAAAAGTGTAAGTAGTCAAACCTTAGTCAAAAGTGTAGGTCAGAGGTACAGAAGTGCCGAATTCCGGACTTCTACGGGGAATTAAATCTTGAAACCAAAAAAAAAAAACTTGTACGATCTTTGCTTTTTATTTGGTGGTGGAATGGAAGGTCAACCCAAAACAACTGAAATATTTTGCTTTATAAATGATGTACATTCTTAATAAGGGTCTGAGTTAGGCTTAAATAGGTGGACTCGTTGACAATGAATTCAGTGAAGGTCTGAAAATGGTGCTCTGTCACTGACAGATTTCTAAATTATACTGAGAAAAAGGCAGCGAAGTGAGCCAAATAATTGGTTGGATCCCACTCGAGTTCGCCAGTTTCTGGTTTATTAATTCCTGAGTGATAAAAAACTCTGCAAATTCTTCCTCAACGGGTTGTTGAGCAGGAGGAGTATGGGGAAAATAGCCAGAGTGGAGTGTCCAGGACTCATTCCAATCGGTAGGTAGGCACCCATTTTTTACCCATACCCACCTCCGGAGGGCACCAATCGGTCTGGGACCCATTTCCATGGATTCATCGTCCAAAATTTCGCAATACAGCGATTTTGAATCATACGGCAGAAGTTCTGGGGATTTTTTCCCAATATACACGATTCAAGGGGGTGAACTGAGACCCATCTCTAATCGCAGAAAATGATCAATCCACTCGGAAATTTCGAACAATAAGCCGACTATGTCAATCTTACTTAGTATTTCAGTCAGACAAACTCCCTTTCTGATAGTGAGGGACTTCTTTCGGGGTTACATCTTGAACCAAATCGTTTCGTTTGACTTTTCTGAAGACGAACTGACAGACCGAACTTTGTATCTGAGTCGAACGATACCTCTGTCACGTCCGCTGGAATCATACGGGATTGATAAGATTCCGTTTCTTTGTTGTCTATCACCGAACCAACTCAGCTTCTTCGTTTCATTTATTGGATGGCTCATAGGCGAAGAATCATTTTAACCTAAACATTCGACGTGATGGCGATTAGCATTGAAATTGGCTACCTGATAACCCCCCTGGAAGCAACCCACCAGAAGGAGAGATCGGATAGGGTGTACTTAACCCTGGAGGGTTAGGGTTATGTAACCCTCTCTCCCACCATCTATAGGAACAGAATTTAGCAAAATTCAAGTCCCTCGTACAATTGAGGAAAAACAAAACAATGGTTGGGCTCTCCTTGGAGCTGCAGTATGGGGAAAACAGTGAGTGTGGAGTGTCACGGACTCATTCCAATCGATTCAGCTTCAAACATTTAGTGGAAAATGATATACCACATTATGATACTCCATTTTGACCCATACCCACCTCCAGCGGGTGCCAATTGGTCTAAGACCCATCTTAATAGATTCAGCGTCCAAAATTAAGTGGAAAATGGTACCTCAAACGCCTAGATCCCCTAAAGTCTTGAAAATCCAATTTTCAAAAAACTCATTTTGACACCCCCCCCCATGCCAACTTAAGCCGGAACGGGTCCCTGACCCAAATTTCAGATTTTTATAAAACTTTCTGTTACCAAAAACGGCACGGAGGCCGGATTTTGCTTTTTGGTTGGTTATTCCTATAAATAATCAATTATGCCCAAGCTCATGAGAGAACAGCCTCCTCCGATTGGCCCCAAAAAATTGTTTTTATACGTTTCGTGATGTCTAGGTCAAAATGTCCGTCCGAATGAAATGATTGTAGTTGTCATCTGAATTTCAACACTTTGAAAACCAGATAACAGCAGCTTCTTGTGCTCCATGTATCCTGTACTTCTTATAGGTAAGGGTTACATGGTTATTTGATCTCAAAAGGGAATGCAGCATTTTGTGCCTTTTGTAGCCTAACAATATTGTGAGGTCTAATCCCATCGGGTCAGATCAGCCCCACTCACAGAGACCTCCCAATCGAACGTCAAATGTCAGCGATCGTCAGTGAACTACAACAGCAAGGAAATATCGAAGAAGGGGAAAAGAATGACGCATTTTGCTGGGCGCGAATGAGTTGGATGAACTCATCTGGGATCAGTGAAGGCCAAGCCACAGGACTTTCCTGATCCCAGGTGGTGCTTATGTAACCAATTGTCGTTCTAATTTAAATTGCCTACCTTGTTGCTCTCAAAAAAGTGAACTCTGCATCACTATCTCCAGGTTCTTATCGTCTAGGAAACTCCTTCGTACAACAAATGAGGAATTGGACTCGTATAAATTTCAAATACAATTTTGAGAAAGAGAGAAAAGAAGATTTATTCACCAACAAATCAGAAAGAAAATGAAATACGTAATCAAAACTTCTTGATTAATGTAGCCCTTCTGTAGGCAGTGCCTGAGTTGACTCCAAATCAAATAGTCTGACTTGTTAGGTATCAGAACTCAGAGAAAACGCTGTCCAATACTACCTCTCTTTCATTCTTTTAAACCTTTGACCTTGTTTTCTAACGTACTAACTGGTGTACTTTGGTTTCAGGATCCACCATGCAAGGGTTAGCATTCAAGATAGGCGAAAGTGAAGATTGGAGGTGCGGCGTCTGCTGCCATGTTCGGACGGCCACAATATTTCTTGGAGTGTGGCATTTGGTAAGGTCGCTTTGGTTTCAGTATTTCTCGCCACTCAGACTACAATTTAACAAATACCAACCAAATATTTGGAAAATGACGAATACTTTGACTACGGTTCAGGCTAATCTTTTGATGTAGTTATGTTCATTGTAGTAAATCAATAGCTGATCCTCCTGATTGAAGGTAGGTAACATTTCCGCTTGTAGCCTCTTTTTGGACGGTTATATTATTGTACTCTTATGTGAAACCCCCTCCCCTTGTCTCTTCATGTTTTTCAGCTCCAATATTAAGGTATCATTTTGTCAGTCAGTTGAATGTTCTATTCTGTGACTGATTCAATTTTCATCAAACAGGATGGGGCAATAGATATAACCGGTTTTTAAAGGCAATTGAAAGAAAACTACCCAACAAAGAAAAATGAACCATGGTTCATTTGAATCAGTAGGTTATTCCGTTTTTTGAATATGTGTTTTCGAGATTTCTGGTACCTAGCCGTGTGAGGTATGATTTTCCACTAACTTTTGGACGCTGATCCAATGAGACGGGTCCCAGAACAATTGGTGCCCTCTGGATGAGGCTATGGGTCAAAATGGGTATCTATTGCCAATTTTGAATATGCGTTTTCGAGATTTCTGGTACCTAGGCGTGTGGGATATCATTTTCCACTAAATTTTGGACCCTGAATCGATTGGAATGGGTCCGGGACCCGCCGCACCCACTGTTTCCCCCATTTTCCCTATGTTGAAGAAATGAGTCTCTATGCTTTCGTATCAAGTTTCGAAAATTACATCACCAGGATGGCGGCCTTCAGCAGCAATACATTAATAAAGGCGATTTAGCCAGCCTCCTTTTCCTGGAGGGCTACCTGAAGGAAAATGTTGTTAAACATAATTACATAAACAT
The DNA here is from genome assembly GCA_019603395.1 of Cyrtorhinus lividipennis. NCBI lineage: Eukaryota > Metazoa > Arthropoda > Insecta > Hemiptera > Miridae > Cyrtorhinus > Cyrtorhinus lividipennis. The sequence continues at coordinate 18,104,367 of CM033998.1, read as the reverse complement.
CCATCACACTCTGGATAATCTAGAGGTGAGAAACAGGGAAGAAATCAGGGCGATACCTACACAAATGTGCCGAAAAGCAGAGGAAACTTCCTGAAATCGCCTTCATCAGTGTATTAAAGACCGCCATCTTGGTGATGTAATTTTCAAAATTGTCGAAACTTTCTGACTTAAGTAAATTATCTATTTCTTTTCAAAACCCATTCATGACTCTTGCCCCACCCTGTACTTTTGGGGAGGTTTACAAATGTGGACTGAAGCTTGCTACAAGACTGGAAAAATGGGGAATACTGATTTTTGAGAGAGTTACAGCCATGCATGTGAATCGTGTCCCAAAACTCCTCGTGATCTTTCCACTCAAGGGGGTGGGCCGTCTATTTTAGCAGCAATGTCTTGTTGGCTGGCTTTACATAGGGAGAGGGGGTACTATAATCACTCATAGAAATACATAGAAACAATGTCTTCCTCTGACGCAAAGCTGTAATTTCGCCCTCCCGCCCTTAAGCCCATTTGACCTTAACTCTACCATAATCTTCAGATGCTCCACATCCTCACGCTCTCCGTCATCGGCGTCGTGCTCCGAAACCCGGAGCTGGTGAACACTCAGATGTCTAATTCCGGAGTTAAGATTCCTGGGTACACCGGGATCGACCATCCGTTGCTTCTGCCGTCACAGGACAAGCCTGAAGAGATTTCGGACCGACCCATCAACGACTACAATCAGATCTACTTGAAGAACGCAGAACCTCCGATATCACCGAAGATGTACAACCCAAGTGAGTTAAGAATAAAAAATAATGGTCTCAAGTTGTTTTTAAAGAAGTCACAAACAGGAAATATGAGAATTGCTGTTAAATGTCCACAAAAATTCCTCAACAATCAAGGTAGTTTTCGAAATCAGCCAACTCTTGGGCTTGAACAGTGTCCAATATGTTCCTTGCAAGGAATGCAACCCAATGCTAGGAAATGAGTCACAATGTAGAGGAGCATATTTCATCAATCAGAAAGGCTGGAGAGGAGAAGATAAACTGCTTCCTCCTAGTAGTTCCGGTTATTTCTGGTAGTTCGTGTTTTAGCTCGCACTACCACTTGAGCAGAGTGGTACCCGAGTATTCCATCTCAACTCCCAGAGGTCACTATTGTTACATTTTACTCGGATGTATGCACCATGTGCCTCCTCATTATTGACACCATCATAAATATGGTGAAGCCCTCCAGCCAGGGTGCGCTACAACCACAACCTCTGCGAATAGTCCCTATATTTCTGACTGGTGAGGTTTTTCAGGTATGGTGGCCAGAGGCGACTCCTGCCACTGAGGACCACAGGGGCCCTTCTGCAGTACCAGTCTGGAAAGATACAGGAAAAGCCAATCTGACTTCCATGACTTTCTGTAAGGGTTAACTGCCAGAGGTTGTCACTTTGTACCTGTCACTACTGTATTGTCGAGTGCCAGAGGAGTGCAGTTGCCTAACTACCTTGGAGGGTGGCATGCGAGTTGTTGGGTTTGAACGATGATTGATAGGAAGGGCAATGTCTTTACTACATCGATAACAAGACAAGAACTCGGCATCAAGAAGGATTCCGACCTCAATGGCTGCCATGGCCTTTTTTGGTGTATCCTCTGAGCCAACTTACTCGCATTGAAAGACCTTGTATTTTGACGGATCAACCATTATCCTGTGTATGATTCCCTTGATGATACTTCTCATACCTAAAATAGTTGTGACCAGCCTGCCCAAAATCTAGCATCTACTACTACTAGGCTGGTTATTACGAAAATCAACGTTTCGACCAGGTTTCGCTCACACAGCGAGTTCCTGTTCAGATTAGCCAATCTTCGCACTCATCACATGCATGCAAATTGCGTGCACTTCAATCTAACGCCAGTCCAAAGCTGGTTCCAAACCAATTTTCGCCAGCATTGAAATCATCCCTTTTGGAGATAGTTAAATTATTTGCTGTCAAATCCTCTACAAGTGATACTCTTTGTGCTTCATACAATTTGATAGTTTTCTGTATCCCGTTTTCCAGAACATTTGAACGTCAGCGTGGTCGTCATGTTCTCCACGTTCACCATCACCCTAATGATGGTCTATGGTGCGATCAAAGGCAAACGTTCCTATCTACTGCCGTTCTTCTGTCTTCAACTGTTCGATTTCTGCATCGCCAGGTGAGATTTTTCAATGAAAAATAATGGTTTCCACATTTACCAACAATGCGCTCATGGGCAATTCTTGAATTGATGCACATGAAACTAACCCTCAGCAAAAGTTCATTCGTATGTTAATACGTACACTGCATTCTCTCAGTGTTTGTATGGTCAGCAAAAATGGTGGAGATGTATGTGGCGTTTTGTTTTTGCTTCATTGTTCCTCAAACGCCTTTGTTTTCATGCCAGAGGTCAGTATGGACAGTATTTTTTTCATGATGTCGACTTTAGGAGCCAACTATAGCAGGAAGGAGGTCCCTGGCCAAAATGGTTTTTTATCAACAACGCTGAAAATTCATTCACAGGGGATCTTCGAGATTTATGGTAGCTAGGCGAATAGGGGGTATAATTTTCTGATAAATTTTGGACGCTGAATTGATAGGAATGAGTCTTCTTGCTCCTGGTCCGAGGAATAACCACCACTGTGAATGAATTTGCAGCGATTTTGGTTAGTTATTCCTTGAAAATCAACCTATGTTTTCATGCTAAAAGTCAATCTCTCTGATTTGGCCCAAAATTATTTTCTGGACGTTTCAAAGTGTCTAGATCAAAAACTGTTAGGTAGTAGAAATGTTCTAAAAATCTGAAATTTGGGTCTGGGGTCTGTTCCTGGCTCCAGTTGGTCCTCGAAACGATTTCAGCCCGATCGGACCAAATTTGGGCAGGGTAGGGGTCAAGATGTGTTTTTTGAAAAATGGATTTTCAAAATTTTTGGCGATCTAGCCGTGTGGGGTATCGTTTTCCACTAATTTTGGGCGCTGAATCGATTGGAATGAGCCTCCATGCTCCTGATCCGAGGAATAACCAACCCCTGTGTAAGAATTCGCAGCGTTTTTGTTCTAGACATCATGAAAAAGGATTTGGGTATCGATTGTTTAATAATCGATTCAATGAATTCTGCCAAAACTGTGTGCAGGTGATTTTGGAAAGAACAAAAGCAATCTGTCCGTCAACTTTTCAATGTCTCTCGCGTGGAGTGCGGGGTCTTAGCATTTTTCACTTTCTACTGAAAATTACTTCAAAATAAGGGCTCTAGTGGGCGAGTCTAGTGGTATAGACGAAGGTTTGGGATGGTGATCCGAGTGACCAGGGTTTGAATACTGGATAGAGCAACTTAATTGTTTGTCTTGACCCTCATATTCGTCCTGTTCACTTATAAGGGGTGAGGCAATAAGTAGCCATGTCTTTGGAGGACGGCTGGTAAAAGTCCTTGCTTACTTTACTTTTTTGTTTTGCTTTTTCCCCTTTTTTTACTTCAAAATAACAGGAAATTGTAATTTACAGTTTGACGGCGCTGAGTTCATTGTGCTACCTCCCCAACATGCACCGTCTGATCGCCGAAAGCCCGAAAATGCCTTTGCAAGCTCAACTCCTCAAAATGGACCCTCAACTCCTCGCTCTCGTCGTTCTCGTGACATTCACCACCGCCATGGTTGTCAAGGTAGGTCGACCAAATGGAGTTATCAACTGTCCTGTGGGTTTGTTTCAGCTTGTGGATTAGATAAAGTCTCGTATAGTGCTTAGCTTAGCTGGCGTGCGTGAACAATATGCGGATCACATCCAGGGAGACATCAGGATAGCTCATGTGTTTGTTCGTGGCTTGAAATGAGCTCAGAGTCAGAGTGGAAGGGAGCCAGATTCATGGGAGGGGGGATGATACATTTGTGTGGGGTCGACCGAGCTCGTCACAAAAATATTGCTACTAAGTTCTCAACTTGGTGCATTTCTAATAAACAGAGAGAGGAAAAAAAAATTCTTCCAATTTTTTTTGATAAACCTGTCTAAAACTAGTGTCGACTGCAGAGTTGAGATAATTTAAGCTGACTAATAGTATTTTTAGGAAAAATTAAACTATTAGCCCTGAAACGTACTAGGGAAAAACCATCGGTTCCAATTGGAGTATTTTTGACAAATCCCGTTGTGAATGTTCCAAGTCAACTTTACCCCTCGAAAAATATAAAGTGTCCCTAGAACCTTAAGGGAACTCCTTGTTTGACAAATAGGATAGTTAGAACGTTATTTATGTTGAGAACCAATGTGAATTTGGTGATTGTTGCTTCAACGGGGATTCCAACTAACTTTTTCTTCACGGTTAGCAGAAACACAATCACTTTCCATTATTGAGAAAACACTATCGTCCCTGTGAAACAACCAAAATTACTGGAATAGATAAGATAAGATAGGATAAGGTGCGAGAGTTGGTGAACTGCGTTCTCTGATTGTTCTTCCTCAAAACCGCGTGGGCCCTGATTATTCGTTCCCAGTACGGGATTTCTTTTTTTGTGTGATACAAGTAGACATTTTTACCCGCAGACGTTAGTACTCTAGATGGCGTTATTACCTAAATCACAGGGGTTGCTCCTCGAATCAGGAGCATGGGAATTCGCTATAATCGTTTCAACGTCCAAAATTTAGTGGAAAATGATATCCCACACGCCTGGGTACCTGAAATATCTAATGCACACTTTGGAAATAGGTAGATAGATACCCATTTTGACCTATAACCTCTTCCGGTGGACGCCAATCGTTCTGGGACCCGTCTCATTGGCTTCAGTGTCCACAATTTAGTAGGAAAACTATACCCCACATGCCTAAACCGCCGAAAATACAATTTTCGAAGTACACATTTTGACACAATAAATTTAGTTCACAAATAATCTCGAAAATCGAATTTGATAATACAAAATATATTTTTCGGAACCCCTACCCTCCAAAATTTGGTCCGATAGGACTGAAATGTTTCGAGGACCAACACTGGAGCCAAAAACGGGTCCCCAACCAAAATTTCAGATTTTTAGAAAATTCTACTAATAAAATCGACGGACGGACATTTGCTAATTTTAATCTCTTGAGACACCTTGAAACGAACGCCAGAAACAAATTTTAAGAAATTTTGATCTAGAAATAGAGGTTTTGGCCTCCTCATTCCCATTTTGTTGAAATTTAAACGTAGAGCAAACAGAAAAAAGCTAAAAAAAAAAAAAAAAAATTAGATAAAGATTTTACGGACGAACTTCAGAGAAGAATTAAAGAAGATTAGCAAATCGTAGAGGTCGGGAATGAGTGCGGATGAAGTATATACAGTCTTCGTGGATATTTTGGGGGCTGTCCTTCGTGGAGTGGTTCGAGAAGCCCATCAAAATGAGAGAATCCATTCGCTTCTTCAGCCATTCTCTGATCCTAATTTTCCTTTCGATTGGTTATTCCTTTAATAATCAACCTGTTTTCATGCTAAAAGTTAATCTTCCCGATTCAGCCCAAAAAAATTTTTCTGGACGTTTCAAGGTGTCTAGATCAAAATAAGTGAATGTCCGTCCGCTGTCCACGCCGATTTTGGTAGTAGAAAATTTCTAAAAATCTGACATTTGGTCAGGGACCCGTTCCCAGCTCTAGTTGGTCCTTGAAACTTTTCAGCCCGATCGGACCAAATTTAAGGGGGGTAGAGCTCAAAATGAGCTTCTCAAAAAATGGGTATTCGAGATTTTTGGCGATCTAGACGTGTTGGGTTAATTTTTGACATTTCAGATTTTAGCCAATCGGACCAAATTTGGGTGGGGTAGGGCTCAAAATGTGTTCTTTGAAGAATGGATTTTTGAGAATTTTGCAATCTAGGCGTGTGGGGTATCATTTTCCACTAAATTCTGGACGCTGAATCCAATGTAAAGGGTCTCAGAACGATTGGCACACTCTTGAAGAGGTTATGGGTCAAAATAGGTATCTATCTACTAATTTCGAAGGTAGGTTTTCGAGATTTCTGGTACCTAGGCGTGTGGGGTATCATTTTCCATTGAATTTTGGATGCTGAATCGATCGGAATGTGTCCAGGACACGTCACACCCACTTTTTTCACATGTTTGATATTTTCGGCGATGCAATAACCGTGTGGGTTATTGTTCTCCACTACATTTACAGACGCTGAATCTGTTTGAATGAGTCTCCATGTTAACACACCCCGATAGAACAATTTGATGTGGGGGGGGGGGGGGGGGGGCTGCGTCATTTCTGACATGAGTATCGAAACCTATAGTGACTATCCTAATATTGTCAATAATAATAATGATAATAATCAATTAATTTCTCTGTGTCCTCAGGCTTACTTCATCGGCGTAGTGTGGTCCTGCTACCGATATTTGACCTTCCGCCTCATCGCCGCCTCCCGCGCCGTCCACTTCAACCCTGAATCTCCATTCCTGGATCTCCAAGACCTTCTTCCCGACTACGAAACGGCTTGCGCCAAGTACCCCGCTCCTCATCCACCGCCACCGCCATCTTACTCTCAGGCAGTCGCCGCCGCCGGAATTCCTCAAACCGCTACCGTTCCTCAAGTCGCCTCCGTTCCTGCCCGCAGTGTCTGAGAGGTTGAGGCGGAGAGAGTGCCTCACGTCGGGGATGACACCGGGTGGCCCTTCCTTCCTGAAACCCTTGTCTTCAAATTCAGCTCAGTTCACCCCTGTTTCCCTTATAATCAAACAAATTTAAATATAATATTAATAACGTATTAGTTAGCTGCGAAGGGCATCACGCTGCTCGTGTCCCCCTCGAGGACAGAATAATTTCCTCAACATAGAAATTCTGCATTGAAACTAACTTTACGCCCTTTTTGTAGTGATAGCCCAAACTTTGGAGACCTTTAATGGTACCTACTAACTAAGAATACAAAATCGCCTATTGTAGGCTTGCGTAAGTGGTGCTTACGTCCAACTGAATTTTATAAAAATATTTTGTTTTGAATTTATTTCGAAGACACGCTGGAAACTGTATTAAGCGAGGTACGTTCGTGGCCTGTATCAATTTATTTTTTAAGGCTTCTCCTATTCTGTCCGTTGCTTAGATCTTATTTTCTATAACCAATTTATGTGACGAATTCCTACCACCATTTGGTTCGGTCTCATCCGTTGGCGGTCACCGATTTCATTCAAGAACGTGGTTTAAAACACCTGCCATTCACTCGGACTATCTCTTTAGAACTGCGATTGTGCTGGTTTTCCTGACGTTCTGAATAATTGTGTTGCACTGCAGGTTGGTGGCTGCTATCTGCCACTTTTTTGGACGTCGCCCGTCTGATTGACGAATTGTGATTAGTGTCAGCAAGTGCAATTTATCTGTTCAACGGTGTTTCAAATTTCCGCTGCTGAATTGTAGTAGTATAATAATAATTGTTGGTGTTCAAACGTAATTTTATGTAAATTTCGTATATTCTTCGTTTTAATTTTTCTGAATAAACGTTTTGGGTTTGAAACACGTCTTTACTTATTTATCATAAGAACGAGCAATAGGTCGAATACTCAAACATGCATAGATGCACTCGGGGGTACATGATTGAAAAAATGGCACAGCGATTTACTCAATAATATTTTGAGCAAGTGGGATCGGAGTTTAGAAATATCTGGGAAGGTCAACCTGGCCGGATCTCTACCAAGAGCAAGTTCGACTGCATATATACTAGCAAAAACACCACATTGAATGCCATCACTTTGTTCATGTAGGACCCTGATGAATCTGACATCTCTAGTAATATTTATATGTGGGTACAATGTTTGGATTATTACTATTTGAGTTGGATCAAAATATTTTCTATTTAGGCTGTCATAAACGCTCAACGTTTTTGATGATGCTTCATAGAATATTGTTTGCCAGTGACCAATGCCTAAGGGAAACTCACCAGCTCGGTGGGACCCTTCGAAAATTATTTGAATATCATCCTGATTCTCAGGCACGGGTTGATATCTGTCAGGTCGTTGATAATAGATTGTGTCTTGGGGTTGAAATGGGGTGTTTTGTCTTATTACTCCCAGAGTATAGTTAATTGTGTCATCCGTAAGCATTTCTCCTGAGAGGATTTCATTGATGACAGAGTCATTTAATTCGGCTGTATTCATCATTGACATGACCAGGGAACTGAAAGCATTCGATGGAATCTCTATGGTCTCTTGCACTGGAGATGTGCTAATCCTTCCTATTTCAGAGGCATCAGGAATAGAAGGTAGCCCAATTTCTTGACTTGGTGGATCTTGGCCATCTATAAAATCCGAGGAAGATCACAGAGAAAACGACAAACCAAAATTAGCACTGTTAGAAACGGGAAAATCCATCTTTCTTGACGCCTCACTGGGGTTTAATAAAATTAGCACGAAAGGCTGAACTACAATGCAAAAGATACGTCAAATGCTGCCAGTGAAATTTGCTGAGCTACTACAGTCACACCTAACTGACCGATATTTTCGTGTTATTGCCACTGTCAACAAGCAACTGCTTATTACATGAGGCTACAGGTTTGTTTCAACGATGAGAAAGTTATTTTGAAGGATCTGTTTGATCGTTATGCAGTTCTGTGGATCCTAGATGGTATTGTTTATTTTTTAATTAGTTATTTTCAAGTATTTATTGAGTATGGACAAGACGAGCCCAATTACAGAAAAGAAAAAAGAAATACATTGGCACGCAGGCCACCAGTATGTGATGAAGGTTCGACATTGTAAAGGGAAACACCAAAGACAAGTAGGGGGGGGGGGGTTGATAAGAGCCGTAGGTCCTTACTGCGCATGTAATTGGTGGGAAAATCTTTTTTTTTTTTCCAATTGACAATTTTATTGCACCGAGTTGCCTCATTAACAATATTGCGCTGACTTAAATTACTACTACTGTTTATTAGGACAAAAGATACATAACTTAGTCCCATGTCCCTATGAACTTCGTCACATTCACTACCTACACTAGTTCATGTGGTTTCCGGCGCTTTAACCGCCGAGTGAGTTCTTGTACGTCAAGAAGCTTTGCAGCTTCTTCGTTTATGTGGCATCTGAGTCTTGCGAGATGGGCCGTGGCCCTCTGCTTGATGACGTCGTCTACACTGTCCACTTCAAGTTTGCGGTGCAGAACGTCATTTCGGAAGTACCACGGTGCATCAGTAATACACTGCAGCACAGAGTTCTGGAATCCCTGAATGATTTGCCGATTGGTTGGAGCGGTACAGCACAACTGCGCTCCGTATGCCCAAACAGGCTTCAGTACTTGATTGTACAGAAGCAGTTTGTTTCTGATGGTCATGGAAGATTGTTGGCCAATGAGCCAGTACATTTTCTGAGTTTAAAACGGAGTTCAATTTTTTTCTTTTTGACGTGCTCCTTCCACTTGAGCTTGGCGTCCAGCTTCATGCCCAGGTATTTGGCCTCATTCGTGTAGGGGATGGCTATGTTGTTGAGGAAAGTCGGGATGTAGACGATATTGAGATTGGTAAAATCGACATGCACTGACTTGGCCTCATTTAATTTTATTCTCCATTTCGATGTCCACTTACTGATTTTGGTTATTGATTTATTGAGTTTTGCTATGGATTCTTTGTTGCTATTGCCAACTGCCAGGACTGCAGTGTCGTCTGCAAACGTTGCTGTGGTGTTAAATTCGACTTTTGGTAGGTCGTTTGTGTACAGAAGGTATAAGAGTGGGCCCAATACACTTCCTTGGGGTACACCAGCGCGGTGGGCAAATAATGGCACAGCAAACAAATCGCAGGAGTGCAGGCTAACTTGGAGTCCCTGCAGGCCAAACTGGGCAAACAAGGATTGGGCATAAATGCGCCCTGAGAAGATGCCATGCAGCATGTCGGCGAGAGCCTGGCAGGCAGAGTGGCTGAGCAGGTGAAACTGGTGACTCAGGGCCCTGTAGTCCACGTCCTCACGACAAACCCCAAGCTTGAAGGCCTGGTCATGGAAGAATAACACACTCGCCTCACAAGAATTCCACATGGCATTCGTATGGGGGGCACCAGACGACGGAAGCATACTCTAGGTGAGGCTGGACAATAGTCCAATAGAGTGGTGAACTCCCTGGTGTTTTGCTTTACAAACCCAAGGGCATGCATAGCTCGAGAAGATGCCTGGGCAAGTGTTCAGTTCAGGTCAACTGCCTGTCCAAAAGGGAGGTCCAGATGGACGTCCAAGAGCAACACTGTTGATGGTATGTGGGTCAGCAAGCGGTGATACATCATCACTGAACATTTGTCTGGGTCGAGGGAAAAGCCAATATTCAACATCACATCAAGGCAAAGCTGAAGGTAATGGAGCCAGAGGGATCAAGCACCTGAAGGAAGAGCTTCATATCATCTGCAAATCTGAGAAAATTGACACCATTGGGGACAGCACCAACGCCATTAATAGCCAAGATGAAGAGGAGGGGGCCAAGATGGGACCCCTGGGGAACACCAGCCATACAGATGAGGGCTGCAGAAACAGCCCTGGGCCCTCCAGCCCCTGACTGAGGACAACCGACCCATAAGGTAACTCCGCATCCAGGCAAGAAGACTACCAAAGACACCCAGAGACTCAAGTGCACTAAGGATAGTGCTATGAGAAAAGATGGTGCTTTGTTGTGGTGCGTCTTAACCAAAGCCACTTTTGGTTGGGCTCTCCTCGGATATCTCATTTGTAGGTATTGTATTCCTGTCAACATTACTTCCAGTAAGTACTTATCATAAACCTTCGCAGGTTTAGAGCTAATACATTTATTTTCTCCAATAAAAACTAATGGAATTGTCATCATTGAGACCACTCATGGATTGAAATCATCAAGAAAGACAAGAATTTAGGGATGCACCTTCGTTTTATGAGTCAAATATTTTTTGACAACATTTTTGTACCTTTTTTCCATTTTTTCGGGGCCATTTTGTTTGGTTTTCGCCATGTAGTAGAAGGGAGCGTTGCGGTAGCACAATTCATCTTCATTGTCATCCTCACTGTTAAAGAATGTCAATGTCAGTGGTTACATTATGAGGATATCCATTAAAAACAACGTGGTATTCAACGCAATCAATTGATGAACCTAGTGACAGTGACTTCAGAAAGGAGTCCGGATCATAATGTTAGCAATAATATTTGTATTGTGATGGGAGTTAGCCTTCTGTCGTTACCACCTTGCTAACCATAGACTAACTAATCAATTCTATCACGAGTTGACAAACTATTTTCCACGAAATAAGGATGAAAAACGCTGCAAACTCTTTCTCAGGGGTTAGTTATTCCTCTGACCAGGAGCATGGGGAAAGCAGTGGCTGTGCAGGGTCCATTTTGTATCGATCCCCCCTCCAGCGGGCTCTAATCAGTCTGAGACCCATCATAATACATTCAGCGTCCAACATTTAGTGGAAAATAATACCCCACGAGCCTAGAACATATCCACCGAAATTACCCATAAGCGAAGTAACCTGTGTGGGTTGCCGTGAAATCATTTTAGGCCTAGCAATATTATTGTTGCTATTGTAACAGAGAAATAACTCAACTGGATTCTATTAAATTTGAGCAGAAACGCTTATTTTAGTCAATTTTTGAGTTGGCGCCGCCTAAGCCAAGTGTAATACTATTTGGTGCGAGTTCCTCATGACATGGCTGCGTTTGTATCTCGCATGTGAACGTCTTACTCTTCTAATTCGTCCAAATCGCAAATGGCTTCTGATTTCTTTCTCTTGATATCCCTTATGACCGAGCAGGAGATGATGGACACCAACAAGGAGAAGAACGCAGATAAGGCGAGAATTATCGAGTAGAGCAGAAACGTGGGATCCGGCCCACTTTCAACGTCCATGTCTACCTTTAAGAGTGCATCAGGACAATCGTAAAATATTCATTCACAGGGGTTGGTTATTCCTCGGACCAGGAGCATGAAAACTCATTCCAATCGATTCAGCGTTCAAAATTTAGTGGAAAATGATGCCCCACATGCCTAGGCACCAGAAATCTCGAAAACTCACTTTGGAAACAGGTTGATAGATACCCATTTCGACCCATAACCATAATTCAAGGAATAACCAACTAAAACGGACATTATTATTTTACAAAAGATTATTATTCTAGGTGATTCTCAATTTCAGTGGGAGACCAAACATAGTTTTCAGTCTACGGAAAACGAAACAACGTCTGAAAATAAGGTGAACAAATGACCCCCCCCCCCCCCCCAAGACACATTTTGACCCAATATTTAGAATGATGGGTCTTGTTGCTCCATAGAAATCCGCGCCATCCATCTGACATGATTCAGTATTCCAATATTGAATGCAAAATTACTACAAGTACCTATACACACCAAAACGTATAGGTACCAAACCAAAATAACGATTTCCACCCGTTCTCCGCCACAGTTCGTGGCAATCGATTCAAAACTGATCTAAATCGATGTATCGTTCGAAACTTAGTGAAAAATGATACCCTACGTGCCACGGTCCCTGAGAATTTCAAAAAGAAATTTTCGAAATACCACATTTTTACCCGCCTCAGGGTGATAGGAAGTCGTTAATGTTGATTTGAGTTTCATACAAAATTAAAATATTATTAATAATTTATATACTAAATATCTGAATAAATCTTTTTTTTTTTGTTTTTTTTGGTTCAACAAAAAGTTATCAAAACAATGACTTACTTACGTTCAGGATCAAGCTATTGGACATGTTCGTTCATGAGCGGCTGTCAAAAAGCTACAGGTTAGGTACCTACTGTGAGTAATAATGTGATGGTTTCTGCTCTTGCTGCTTTCCAAGAGGACTTTAGACTCGAACCTACACATAGGTCAATTTTACCAACCTGTATGTACTGAAGGTATTTTGTAGCGGCATTTAACGTCGAGATTAGTTAGTTTTCACATTTATCAAGAGTTCGTATCTACCTTCCGTTATCACTGTCAATTTTGCTCACAGCTTGCTGTTTTAAGTGGTAATCACGAACTTTTAAGACTTCTTTCAGATTCTGGGTCTCAGTAAACGAAGCCCGAAAATTGAGGCAGGTTTATAGTAAAAATGAGACATTTGAAACTATTTTGTGCAATTTTTGGGGACCCCAGACATGTAAGGTATCATATTTCATTAAATTTTGGACGCCAAATCAATTTAGGTGTGTCTTGAGTGGTCATATTTAGAAAATTAGTGCCTAATTTCATTGAAAAATCAATAATGCAAACAATTGTTCACTTTCTAGGAGTAATTCTTTCTCACTCGAACAACATCTACCCTTTTATTCGGCACCCAAGAACCCGAAATCCGTCTGAGAAGATAAATGAGCACAAATACCAGTCTTTTCCGCGTTCGTCTACTCCCTAGATCGATCCTGATGGTTCCAAATGGGTTGTCAGCAAACGTAATAGTCAATGAGAATGTTTGTTGTACGATCAATAAGCAAATACTGATACAAACTCGTTGAGTAGATGAACGTTGTTGTTTACTGAGATCATCAAGGCGATCCATTTGTTTCTAAGCGTTTTCAAGCTCAGAGTAGTGCTGAATCTTCGCCAGAGATACTCTAGATGAGTACACTGTGTAATTGTGGTGGTTTTGATTTTTTGTTTTTTAAAAATTCCAAGGTTTGCAACAACGAAAATCTTGGGTCGCAATCAATGAAATAATATTGAAAGAAATGCTAATAAAAGGCCGAAATTCGTGTTTTGACTGAAAATCGGCCACAATAAAATGTTTGAACCTGTAAACGTGTTCGAGTCACAGATTAAGGTAGGCCTACAACCAGCTTACAAGCTAAACTCACTAGGTTTCTTCCTCACATAATTTTGGTCCACCGTGTGCTGACATTGTCTCTACTAGTGATAGTATCCACCGAAGTAACGTTTGGAAGCCACAGAATCAGGGCCGTTTTTACACATTCAGGGGCCCACGGGCCATGCTGATTTTGGGGGCCCTCGAAATACGCTAGATGAAAGAAGATTGCTTATTAATATTTAAACAGTTTATTTACATTTAACATAGGATTCAAGAACATTCATGATCAAAATACTCTACCTAATCAAGAAAAATTGCCATTTAACAATTCTTATAAATCTTAGAGCTGATTTAGTTTACGTAAATGTTACCAAAGAATATAGGAACCTACCTATAATATATACGAAAAGGCGAGAAACACTTACAAATTGAAATGCCATGGAAAGTGTTGCCTTTTTTTTGTACGTATTATACTTTACATTCGTTTTTTTCGAACTTTTCTAAACGTTTCGTAGAACTTTCTGGACACTAATACTTGTTGGCTCAATGGGTATGTTACAATACACAAACAACAGAATTACCACATACAAAACTCACACGCGAGTGTGAACTTTTTTCCCTCCCCAAAAACGCTGCAAATTCTTGCGCAGGGGATGGCAATTCCTCGGACCAGGCGCATGGAGACTCATTTAAAAAATCTGCAAATTCTTACACACGGGTTGGTTATTCCTTGAATGGGGGAAACAGTGGGTGTGGCGGGTCCCAGACCCATTCCAATTGATTCAGGGTCCAAAATTTAGTGGAATATGATACCCCACACGCCTAGGCACCAGAAATCCAGACACATACAAAATGGGTGGATACATACCCATTTTGACCCATAACTTCTTCCGGTGGTTTCTAATCGTTCTGGGACACACATTATTGAATTCAGCGTCCGAAATTTAGTGGAAAACTATACCCCACACGCCTAGGTAGCAGAAATCCCGAAAACACATATTCAAAATGGGTAATAAATACCCAATTTGACCCATAACTTCTTCCAGTGGGTGCCGATCGTTCTGGGACCCGTTTCATTGGTTTCAGCGTCCAAAATTTAGTGGAAAATGACACCCTACTCGCCTAGATCGCCCAAAATCTCGAAAATCCAATTTTCAAAAAACACATTTTCACCCCCCCCCCCCCTCCTAAATTTGGTCCGATCGGGCTGAAAAGTTTCGAGGACCCGTCTCGGCCGGGAACAGACCCCTGACCCAAATTTCAGATTTTTAGAAAATTTTCTACTACCAAAAACGGCGCGGAACACGGACGGCGGACGGACATCGACCTTTTTTGATCAGGACATCATGAAACGTCCAGAAAAAAAATTTTGAGCCAAATCGGAGAGGTTGACCATTATCATGAAAACAGGTTGATTATTCGAGGAATAACCAACCAAAATAGATTCAGCGTCCATAACCTCTTCTGGTTGGTGCCAAGCGTTCCGAGACCCATCTCATTGGATTTCGCGTCCAAAATTTAGTGGAAAATGATATTCCACACGCCTAAGCACCAGAATTTTTGAAAACCCACTTTTAAGGTAGGTAGATAGATGCCCATTTTGACTCATAAACTCTTCCGGTAGGCGTCAACCGTTCTGGTACCCATCATATTGGGTTCAACGTCCAAACTTTAGTCGAAAATGATACCCTACGTCTAGATCGCCAAAAATCTTGAAATTCATTTTTCAAAATACAATCCTTAACCCCCACCTTCCCAAATTTGGACCGATCAGGCTGAAACGTGCTAGAAATGTACGTAATACACCTAGTAACGTCAATTTAACATCGAAGTGCCGCACCGACGAACCCCTGTTACGTCACAATCCCTCACTGAATTATTTTGAATTCTTCCTCGAATGGTCCCAGTAATAACAAAATCAAAGTAAACCAAGCCTCTAAGATTCGACTTTTTGAGTTATTAGTAGAGTAGTGATGAAAATTGATGCGGTAATGTAATTAGTGCTTGATGAAACTTTATTTTATCTCAAAATAATGTAAGAAATACAAGAAAATATTGGAAGACAATGAATAGCCTTCTGTGCGTACGGCAAATTACGTGGGGATGGCCAGCACAGGGCTGCTGCACTGGCAAGAGGCAGGAATCCCCGTCAAGCTTGTAGGCCTTGTGGGATGAACTCTCTGGCTGCCTCGTAGTTCGGCTTATAGTTTTCTATGTCCGCTATGAAAGACGCCCTGTGCTCGGCTGCACTTTGGTACGCGATGAACTGCAAACCGTGCGAAATGGTGTACCAGGTAGGACCGCTTCCGTCCACAGAGACTTCTTCGTGCACAGTAGCGACGCCAAAGGGGCGGTTGTTGCACGTCATCGGACTACCTCCGTCTTTGTCACCGATAAATGCGTAGTTCTTACCGAAAGCCCCGTGGCACGACCAAGTTTTGGGTAGCTGTTCATAGATCGCCGGATTCTTCGAGTCCTCTTCGTGCCTGTCCCACACTAACCACCGGCACGTCTCTTCGCTGAACTGTCGTTACCCATCCGTGTCGGAGCTTATCGGAGCCAACCATTTCGAAAGTCTTGGTCTCGAAATTGAACGACCATGAACCAAACCCCACGATAAGACATGTGGATCGTTCCTCAAGAACTGAAGACCATATTCTCTCCAAATGAGCTCTCGTGTACAGTGGTACATATATCCAAGGCCTTTGTGCAGAAGGCACCAAGTCTTCTTGGGTGTCCACTGCGTGCCTCAGGATGATCCATCCAAAATCGAAACTCACCACGAACGGTGGGTTCTTCGTTTTGGTGTAACCGTTAGCGATGAGGAAGAACTTTGAGAAGGCGCCCCTTCGCATCAGGTCCAAGTCACTGTAGCCTACGTAACATTCCATCAGGTTCTCCCAATGGTTCAGCATGACCATTCCCATAAAGTCGTCGTCTTTGTCCTTCAAATAGCCCAAACAATGAGCAGCCGTGAGCACGATCCTCTGAGTCACGAGAGACCCACCACAACGGGTATTTTCCGCCGTTGGTTCGCAATATTGGTGTTCGGTACCCTGGTGTATGATACTGCATCTGTGAGCGTTGCCAATGTACACGTAAAACAGCAATCCGTCATATCCAGTATCCCGATTGGTTATGACTTCCCCGCGTACTATCCTCTTGTTGCGCACAAGTTGGCCCTGCGTTTGGTTGTTGCGCATGTGTTGGCCTTGCGTCTGGAGCTGAGTCCATGCAATGAGAGACACGAGAAAGAACTTGAGGAATAACATAATACGTCAATAGAATTAGGATGGCTCACTGAAATATGAACTTTTTCATAAGACTGAAGTCAAATCAACCAACTTGGTAATGTGATGCGAACTGGTTAGGATGTACGTTGTCAACATTGCCAGGAAACTCATTGTTAACACTATTGAAGCGGTCTGTTTCATACTGTTGAGCTATGCCTTGGTGTTTTTATTGGTTTTTAATGTGGTCAGCATGCATATCAACATTGACGTGGCAACTTGCAGAAATATGGTTAACAGGATAATCCTAAAATCGAATATCAGTGCGGGAGCATCCCTAGAGGTCCTGCCTGTTCATCCCACCTATCGAGCAATCTCCAGGGAGGTCTTACCTGGCATTTATTATATTCATGGAAGTGGGGATGAACAGCCCCGATTAGGTACTTATTACACAGGGTTTCCTGACGAGTCCTCGCATTCAGTATGAGCTCTTAAACAAATCATAGAGGATACTGCCCCAACCATTAGTACGTAAAATAGGTTATTCAAAAACCACCAATCCAACATAATATTTGTTGAAGGGTTGCCTTCCCAAGCCGACCCACCCAACGTAGGACCTTTCAAGACGCCCTCACAAAAATCGCAGAAAAAACACGAATTTATGGAAAAATATATGGATCGCAAATTCAAGAAAAAATATTACATCTATGTTGAATTGCAACACACACTTTGGGTTAGTATCCAAAATAAAAACTAAGAATGCTAAGCTGTTTGGCATTTCAGGAGGAACACAAAACGCTTTTGATTAGAAGAAAAAGGTGAAATGAACTCACAAGGAAGCTAAAGATTTTTAAATTAAATATTCACGAAATTCGTTAACAAGGGCTAGAGTTTGCGAACCAGAACAGTTTTATATAACAGTTGCAAGGAATACAACGAGATTATGGAACAGGTAAAACTAACATGAAAGTACTCGTCAACAGTGATCCAGCATGCATTAATAATCAAATGAAAGCATGGCGTACCATGTTAATCGCTTTCCAGGCATATATTCAGGTTTATAACAATTAGGGCAGGATGAAAATTAGTCTACATCCAATGGATGCCTTGCATGCCTGAACCCTGCTAGGTGTTCAAAAATTTGATGTTCACTAAAACCCACCCATTTATTCCTATAAAGGATTAAGATGAACTTTGCACCGAAACTTCTATTGCACTTGGAAACCCAAAATATTGAAATCAGTTTTAAAAAAGCTTGTGCCACTTTCCAACATTTATTTTATGAATCACATTCAATATAATGTTCTGAAATGCATAAATTATACAAGAGAGAATGATGGGCACGGTAATACCTACGCACAGCTGCAATTTGTCTTTATTTCTTCAATGTTGGCTCATCATTTTTGTTTGTCCAAAGAGGAAAAAGTTCGAGGAGAATGACATATTTACAACAACAACGAAAGTGATGACACTTATGGGGCTAACGAAACCATCGAATCGTTGGCAAGCCGTCATCCTAGTCGCAATTAAATATTTCATGCAATACCTCTCTGTGCACTTTGTCGTCATCACTGGGCTAGCGGTGGTTGGCGATGGGGAGTACTACACAAAGCTCGAGACCTGCAGCGGCCTCGTCCCTGGGATGTCGATGACGTACCGACATTTCCTTCTGGCGTACAACATGCCAACTGTTTGGTCTCTGATGGCAAGGATCAACGCACTGATGGGTGAGCTGGTTGCTGAGTACGGCCCTGCAGAAACTATCGTGCCCTGGAAGAAGATGAGCTCTGCTGTCATGTTCATGTCCTTCGGAATAATTTCCTTTCTCCACATACCAGCCTTCTCGTTCAGCTATTATAAATACTACACCACTGGCAATGTGGATCCACCGTACGCAGTGTTCATACCGTTCGAGATGGAAGGTCACATTCACGGTGTTGTCTGGTACGAGGTGGTGTCATTCCTCTCGCAGTCTGTCACTCTCGTGGTTAGCAACACTTTCGTGGGGACGGTTGTCATCGCCTTGACAGGAGCCTGCCAGAAAATCAGAGAGCGGTTTGAAAGGGTGCATCCCTCGACTGTGGCACAACTGAAGCAAACAATTGTTTGGCACGCGCGGCTAATCGCGTAAGTACTACATTGCCAATCCTTTGAGAATTAATAAGAATTATAAACGGTAGGTATCTTCCCCCACCCCTCACTTCCCTCTATTTCGGGAAACCATCCAGGCTGGACATTGGTCAGAGAATGGTCTGCTCTTCATATACTCACTCTCTTAAGAATAGCAAACACGTACAATTGCAGGAGTTATTTTGCAGCATCTTAATAGACGCCTTGAACATTTCACAATGAGATGAACAGGCCAGTGATTGTATTGACCATTTCTAGGTTAGTGGAGGACGCCAACTCCCTTTTTGGATCCATCATGATGATTGACTGCCTACTATCTGTCGTGCATATCTCCGTCAGTGGATACTTACTCCTCAAGGTATACTTAACCGTGGTAAACATGGACGAGCTGTTCTAAACGGAACGATTTCCCTTTTTTTAATCCGTTTCATGGTAAATGTGTGCCAGGCGGGGATTGAGAACGGCATCAACTTACACAAATACATATTCCTGAACCTGATGTGCGTCGCGATTCCGAGCTTCTTCTGTATTTGTGGTCACATCATAGATCAAGAGGTTAGAGTACATAGGAATCACTTCCAAATGAGTTTGACACATGACCAGCCTGTGCTACGGGACACCCTACTTTAATCAAAATTAAATCATGAATTCATTAGTACTCTTGTTCCAGAACGAAAAATTACGTAAATCTGTATATCAAAACAAATGGCACCTCCTCGCCCCAAAGCAGCGGAATGACTTGATACTCCCAGCAACCATGATGACTAAAGGGATCACTTTGCACTATCGAAGAGCCGTTTATTTCAATTTGTTGACTTACCTTGCGGTATGTTTAACATTTCTGGCTAAAATTATGGTATTTATCAAATTAGACTAGTGCCCCGATATGTCTGTACTACACCTCATTTTTGGACTTAACGATAAATGCACTTTAATCAAATTCCTTGTATTCAATAATATTATTAATTCATAATTAATTTATCAATTCTTTAATTAACTATTATTCTCTTGAATTATCGTATGTACCTACCCTTCACCCAGTTCACTCAGCTTTGATCTCTAATACATGACAAGACTTATCATTCCAGCCTTTACTTTTTTACAGGTCATCAAGCAGAGTTACTCATTCCTGGCGATTTTGAAACTAATGGATGCTTAAGAACTTCAAGAGTGCCTACTTATATACCTGCACTATTTGAGCATAGAACATAGAGGTAGGTATTTATAGGGGTGGTCTGAATTATATCCATGATCTACGTACACCTCTGATCATGTTGATTCTGCACACAAATATAACGCAGATATTAAACGAATATGTGGGCTTATCATTCACATATCAACCTGATTGTAGAATGCCATTGCACTAATCAAACTTGTGAAATTTGGGTAAGTGCAAACTTTGTAGCCTGCTGACAAGCTAATGAACCTCAGGGTCCAGGTTGGAAGATAGTCTGTCAATGATACCAATCCGGGATATAAATGGGGCGCTCAGCATGAGTTGGTGAGCTAGCTGAGTGCTGTTTTGGTTGACCCAGGTTGGCAGTGTTGTCTGGTGGTGGGTCTGCTGGAGGTGAAAAGGAATTGGGAAGCGGAGAGGAATGGTCCAAAAAAGCCGGCTTCAGTCGGTCTGTAGACTGCTCCAAGACCTCTGCAAGCGAAGGTTTCGCCATAGAGGAGTTTAGTTGGGGCTGCTCCACAGCTTGGTATCCCAGTAGAGCGCAATCCCAGCAGTACGAGTAACAGAGCGGAAACCCAGTCACCTGAAAGTTGAGCATTCAGTGCTGCTTTTAAACGCCTGAGCCATCTCTTGATTGCCACAAATGTGAGGAGTTATTAGAACCCCTGTGAAGTGGGCAATAGTCTTACAATGTCAACGTTGATGTGAGCGAATTGTGGGGTACTCGGCTGGGGGGTAGGAACTAATTGCCCTGTCTTAAGAGATGGCCAGCAAAATTGTGATAGCACGAGCTTAACAGACAATGAAATTCTGGGATGAGCCAGGCCATGGACTGAGTCAAATATCTTTTGGCGAAATTGCTAAGAGATGAAAAGGAGGGCTGAATGGCTGAAGGAGGGGATGATTGGAGGGCTCTTGTAGTAGTGTCCTAAAGACAAAGCTTACATCTGGTCGAGGATTTCATATGGCGGAGTTCATCGATTGAGAGTTGAGCTGGGCTATATCCTGCAGCAGAGAGCTCGATGGCTGATAGGCGGGTTCAGAAATCAGCTGGCACGTTTGAGGACCCAGGGACATAACGTGTGTCCATTGTAAATTACCCAATAAAGTCCAAATGCCAGAGTTGTCCAGGAGGTGCCTTCTTGGGACGTCGAGCAAAAGCGTAGACCAGTGGCTTGTGATCCCTATATATCGTGAATGGGCGTCCCACCAGCATAATATCCGTTATATTATAACGGAAATACTTTACTCCACAAAACGCTGCCAAAAGCTCACGGTTCATACAAGCTGTATGAGCGTTCAGCTGAGGAAAATTGTTTTGAGAAATACCCGAGTGGCTCTAACTGGTCACCTCGGAGCTGTTGCAACGCAGCACCAATTGCGGTATTCAAATCATCAACCATCAATTAGATTACGCTTCACCTATTGACCACACGACGATTATGTTTCCTAGGGCTGATGCTCAAATCAAATAACAGGTATTGTAGGACCGCTGCGCGAGGGATAAAACGGCGATAAAAATCAAATAATCCAAGGAAACAGCATAGGCTTTTGGCTGTCTCTGTGCGTGTGTAGTCCGCCACGGCTGCAACGCGCTTGGGGGAGAGGCTTGATCCTTTTGGTATCAATGAGGAAACCTAAGAAGGAAATGGCTGCTACTCCAAAGAACGCATTTGCCGATATTGATGCGTACGGAGTGGGAGTCAAGCCGTACAAATAGCTGGCGCAACAGGAAATGATGCTCCTCTTTTGTGGATGATGCAGGTCTCCACAGGCCCATATAACATGGATGAGCTGTAGCAGGCTATTAAGATCTGCTATTAGTCTGTAAGTCTGACTATTGGATTGAATGCATTTCACTGGCAACTGAACACATCTTACCGACAGAAACCACCAGGTACCGCAGTCAATCTTACCTAACGCTTATCAATAAATATCAAACCTTCGGTAAGTTTTTTTTCTACAGGGTGTATACTACTACTAATTTGCTGTGGGGTCAAGAAGGGTTATGAACTTTTTTACTGTGCATTACAATGCGATTTGCGGGTCGTGTTACAGGAAAACCTGTCAATACCGTTCAAACTGGTACAATTTTAATGACAGTGGTTTGCAAATTGCCAAGGAACGAAAGTTGTTCAAACTTCCTTAGTTCAGATATTAACTTATAACGATGACCGTCGTAGGACTAACTAGTTGTAAACTAAACCTTTTTTCAATAAATTTTCCTATATTTTCCTGCAACGCATCCTGAAGCGTTTCTTTGTTCAGAAAGTTCTGCAGAAAGTTGTGATTATACAAAGGAGGAACTCAAAGATCATTACGGATTGTATTATTCATCCGTAGGAGACCATCGATGATTCATTTCTCATTTTGCGTGCATACTATGCCAGAATCTAACTAAAAGGGGACGATTTGGAAGGTCTAAAACCGTCTCGTGGGAAGAAGTAGATTGAGCAGATTAATGATGAGCTAAGCGGGCGATTCACTTTGAATAATATACGAGTTGGCAGTGGCTGACGTATTCAAATGAAAACTAGGAATACTAAACTGTTTGGCATTTTAGGGGGAAAACAAAACGTTTTTGATTGGATGAAAAAGGAGAAATGAGCTCACAAGTAGGAGCTAAAGATTCGTAAATAAAATATTCACGAATTTCGTTAACAAGCGCTAGAGTTTGCGAACCAGAACAGTTTTATATAACAGTAACTGTTGCAAGGAATCCAACGAGATTATGGATCAGGTAAAACTAACATGAAAGTACTCATCACCAGAGTCACTCATCATCCAGCCTTTTGAAAGTTGCCAAACCACCTTGATAATAATTCTTTAATCAGATCTAATTAAGTCTCTTCGCTTAAATGCAATCACGTAGGTACAAGGCCACCCCTTTGAGGAATTACGTTCATCCCAGTTACCCTGTAGGAACTTCTTGAGACTTCCACGTACCAAATACATGAAATGAAAATTTTGATTCGCAACTGCCCCCTTTGGATGAATTTGAAGATATGATTTTCCTTCGGGATGAGACCCGTTTCTTGGCTGAGACTAGAAGTTTCATTTTAGGCCAATTTCAATAATTTTCCTTCACCCTTTCGGGT
Source organism: Cyrtorhinus lividipennis (assembly GCA_019603395.1). Lineage (NCBI taxonomy): Eukaryota > Metazoa > Arthropoda > Insecta > Hemiptera > Miridae > Cyrtorhinus > Cyrtorhinus lividipennis. The sequence goes on along the minus strand of CM033998.1, from coordinate 18,081,055 downwards.
CGAGTACGGAAAGTGAAACTGAATCAGTGATTGCCTGAGTACCAGAAATAGGTAATGAGTTATGTTACCAAGTACATTTTAGATCACTGGCTAGCTGGACTAAGGCTCCTGGTAAGCAGGCCACTAGTCATATTTATGTAGGATGATTATATTCCATTACGACCCCACGTTGGAATGTCGGTCGGGCTGAATAAACCCTTATTACGACAAACCCTTTGGGAGGATATACTAGAAAATGAGTTTGTGCACACCTCATGCAAATTCCTCAACCACTGCATTGTGGAACACACTGAGCTCTTTCTCGCGAAATTTGTCATTTACTATTTTGGCATTTCTACTTTTTCATTAGTCCATGCATATATGAACAGCGCAATATCATTCATCCACCAATTAAAAAAATATAATAAAATAAATCACAAATATGATTTTGATATTATCAATGAAGGAGACAAGGCCGAGGGGCCTGGCTGAACGATAATGGAAAAAATCCAGACATTGTTCAATATGCCCAACAGGATGGTTTTTCCCCACGGTAGGATCTTGCACTGACTGCCGACTCAATCGAGAACGATCAAGGGTACTGATGAAACCCGATTGATCGCACATTAATCATTTTTGCCCCAAAACCATTGACACTCATTCAGAGCCTGGTCCTCGAAGCCCCAGGCTGAAGGCAATTCACGGTCCTAAAACCAATTCTCCTCACCTCCTACTGCGTAAAATGCATTTGAGCAGTTCTTCTGTTCCAAAGCCAGAACAACAAAAAACAAACAAATCTACGTAATTTGTTCCCAATTATTGTTTGTACCTTGGGTCGTGCCAATTAGAAGTTGGCAACACCCAAGTCCATATTGCTGCTTACACTGCCCTATCAAACGTCCAGATAGGCTCCCGAGACTTCCGTTCATTACACCGTGAGCAGAGAAAAGCTCATAGAGGCATGAATGAGTATCAATTGCCTTCATTGGCCACCATGGCCAACTATCTTCAACCATGATACAATAAATAGAGACAGTAATAAGCGGAGCGTGCCTTGGAGCTTCAGCTCTTTGCAGGCATACTTTCCGGTTTTAAAAAATAAAAAAATAGTTAAGGATGAAGATCAATACTCATTCAAGGGAGTCCTGACACGCTTGACGTTCTGCTACATGTTCAAAAACTTGTACGCACAGCTACAATTTGTCTTTATTTCTACAATTTGCCTTTAGGAGAATGACATATTTACAACAACGACGAGAGTGATGACACTCATGGGGCTAAGGAAACCATCGAAGCGCTGGCAAGCCGTCATCCTAGTCGCAATCAGATTTTTCATGCAATACCTCGCTGTGCACTTTGTCGTCATCACTGGGCTAGCGGTGGTTGGCGATGGGGAGTACTACACAAAGCTCGAGACCTGCAGCGGCCTCGTCCCTGGGATGTCGATGACGTACCGGCATTTCCTTCTGGCGTACAACATGCCAACTGTTTGGTCTCTGATGGCAAGGATCAACGCACTGATGGGTGAGCTGGTTGCTGAGTACGGCCCTGCAGAAACTATCGTGCCCTGGAAGAAGATGAGCTCTGCTGTCATGTTCATATCCTTCGGAATAGTTTTCCTTCTCCTTATACCCGCCTACTCGTTCAGCTATTATAAATACTTCACTACTGGCCTTGTGGATCCACCTTACCCAGTGTTCATACCGTTCGAGATGGAAGGTCACATCCACGGTGTTGTCTGGTACGAGGTGGTGTCATTCCTCTCGCAGGCTGTCACCCTCGTGGTTAGCAACACTTTCGTGGGAACGGTCGTCATCGCCTTGACGGGAGCCTGCCAGAAAATCAGGGAGCGGTTTGAAAAGGTGCAACCCTCGACTGTGGCACAACTGAAGCAAACAATTGCTTGGCACGCGCAGGTAATCGCGTAAGTACCGCATCGCCAATCTTTTTTAGGGAGCACGTAAGTAGTGACTGTATGTTGCACTTGCTGTCATTTAATTCATCATGAACTGAAGCCCAATGACAATACCGATAATTTGATTTGATAATACAACCGGGTAATTTAGATTTGGTTATCAGCTGACCTAATGCAGGAACACAAGTCTAGGAAGGATAGAAAGAACAATAAGAACTCCCCAACAAGATCAACACTAACAACTTAAAAACCTACCTTAAATTACTCCTGATTGAGGAGAAATCATCTGCAAACGAATCAGTATCCCCCGCCTTAGCTAGTTGCTAGTTTACACGCCTCAGCATTTTGAACGAGGAGCTGTTCACCAATAGTTAAACCCTATAGTTCACCTTAGTTCAATAGATCAAAATCAGGATAGTTAGTGGATTCATTCAAATTTCTCTCAACGACCAGCCACTGCTGCCTAGCATTGAGGGGCCCATGACCAGTAGCAGTCCTTGTAAGTCAATGTAATCACATCCCAACAACCTTCTAGAAAACCCCATTTTTTGGTAGGTAACAGAGAAAGGTATTCTGGACGTTCTCAATTCTGTGCTTCGTCTGAGGGATAGTAATGAAGACCGAACAGGCGCTCCAATTTTGAGAATGGTACAAACCAAATCTGAGGACAGGATGGAAAGAACAACGTTATCGTCATTGTCAAAGTTTGATGAAACTAACGAGCCGCATTACTCTGGCACAGATCCCATCAATGTGAGCGGAGAAGGACAACTGTGGAATGAGTCCGGGACACTACACATTCACTGTTTCCCCCTTTTCCCCCCATCCTTCTGGTCCGAGGAATAAGCAACCACTATGAATGAATCTGTAGCTTTAGAAAAAATCCCCCCCCCCTCCCCTCGTGACCTTGAGCATTAAACCAGAGACCAGAGATTAATTATTCAAGCAATGACCAACCAGCATCCAGTCGCTTACTGAGCAACAGAATAATGAACACCCTCATCAACACGCTCGTGCCATTGCGCGCGCCTTGATAACTGGCAAGCACTGCAGGTGAGTATAACATGAAGTTGAACGGGCGTTGACTGGGGTGAACAGGCGAAACGAGAAGGCAAGGAGACAGTCGATCGGAGATCAAAGATCGGATGACCAAACGGTTGCATTGGTATCACAACGCATGCGCCAATCCACCATTCCTTCGTATTATCAGATGGCAACACTGCATCAGAACACAACAATCTGACTTATAAACAACTGACTTTTCTACCACTTATTGATGTTAATTTTGTTAATTTAACTATTTACATCGAATCTGCGGTAGTGCTCAATCAACATTTCCAGAATTAGCGATAAATGTGCGCAATAGGCCTTTCATTTGTGGAATTTGTTTTGCTCACTCATTGAAATTTGAGGACAATATTGTCTTGAATTCCTTCAACATAACACTACGCTTGTCAAGAACACAGTCCAAATTCCACACATGAATGGATTAAGATCCCTGAGAATGATCTGCTCTAAATCATGAAAGGAGTCCGGCTTCTTCTATGTCTTGATTTACTCTCACTCTTAAGAATAGCAAACACTTACAATTGCAGAAGTTATTTTGCAGCATCTTAATAGATTGCCTTGAACATTTCACAATGAGACGAACAGGCCAGTGATTGTGTTGACCATTTCTAGGTTAGTGGAGGACGCCAACTCCCTTTTCGGATCCATCATGATGATTGACTGCCTACTATCTGTCGTGCATATCTCCGTCAGTGGATACTTACTCCTCAAGGTATACTTAACCGTGGTAAACATGGACGAGCTGTTCTAAACGGAACGATTTCCCCTTTTGTAATCCGATCGATGGTAAACATGTTCCAGGCGGGGATTGAGAATGGCATCAACTTACACAAATACATATTCCTGAACCTGATGTGCGTCGCGATTCCGAGCTTCTTCTGCATTTGTGGTCACATCATAGATCAAGAGGTTAGAGCAATTATTGGGAATCACTTCCAGATGAATTTGACACATGATCCCCCTAATTGCACATGGGCCCCCCCTTAAGGAACACCCTAATTTAATCAACGTTATATCTTGAGTATTACTGCTCTTGTTCCAGAACGAAAAATTACGTAAATCTGTATATCAAAACAAATGGCACCTCCTCGCCCCAAAGCAGCGGAATGACTTGATACTCCCAGCAACCATGATGACTAAAGGGATCACTTTGCACTACCGAAGAGCCGTCAATTTTGATTTGGTGACTTACCTTGCGGTATGTTTAACATTTCCGGCTAAAATTATGATATTTTATCAATCAAGACTTATCATTCCAGCCTTTACTTTTTTACAGGTCATCAAGCAGAGTTACTCATTCCTGGCAATTTTGAAACTGATGGATGCTTAGGAAAGATGCTACTTATATACCTGCACTATTTAAGCATAGAACATAGGGGTAGGTATTTACAGGGGTGGTCTGAATTATGTTCACTACCTCTGATCACGCTGATTCTGAACACAAATATAACGCCGATGTTAAAAGATGATGTGGGCTTATCATTCACCTATCAACCTAATTGTAGAACACCATTGCACTACTCAAACTTATAAAATTTGGGTAAGTGCAAACATTGTAGCCTGCTGACAAGCTAAAGAACCTCAGGATCCATGTCGGAAGGTCTGGGCTAACCAACTATATTGCAATGCATCACTACCGTAAAATATATGAAGTTACCCACACCAATGAAAGAACCAAACAAATATTGATTCTATGCGGCGTTTTGTATAATCGAATCAATACCTAGTCGATTGAAGGAGTAAAGAAGAGGTCTTCTCCATGACCCGAGGACATGGTTAATATTTGATTCTGCTCAGGAGTGATTATTATGAACTTGAGAAGACAGCATAAAAGATAAAGGCGCCATCAGAGCGTGAGTGGGCTGGCCTACATAGAGCAGACACTTCCCTACATGGCCCGAGACCTCTACCTTATATCAACTTCTTTCGACAGAGTTTCCAAGTGTCTTAGCGTCTACTCCGACTGAGTGCGAAACGCTCGAGCATCAATTCCAGAAAAAAGGGTGGATATGGGTTGTTGTAGACTCAGTTACGTGATGAGGGAACTTTTGTTCTAGGGTTACTACCTTGGCGACCTTGGAGTTAACCACCTAGTTGATGCCGGCCGTGGCAAGTGCAACCGCCGGCCTATTTTATGAACTTCTCGTAATTAGCGCTATTCGCGACTCACTGGTGAAGGAAAGAGTTTCCCTTTTGTATTACGTCTTTTGATCAGAAGGGATGTCGCTCAAGTAAGTTATGGGGAAAACAGTGAGTGTGGAGTATCAGGGACTCATTTCAATCGATTCAGCTCAGAACATTTAGTGGAAAATGATGCCCCACATAAGTAGTAAGGTACCCATTTTGACCCATACCTTCCTCCGGAGGCCGCCATTGGTATGACGCCCATTTCAATCGATTCAGCGCCCAACATTTATTGAAAAATGATACCCCCACGCGCCTAGTTCCCAGAAAAATAAAAAATCGGGTTTCAAAATACTTGAATTCATACGTGCTGCTGAATTACCATAAAAAGAAATTGGTGTAGAGAGGAAGGACATCTTGGTGAAAACAGTTTTACATTGTTTATTTGCGTTGATTTCCCAAACTCTGGTAAATTCACTGACGGACTTTCAGAGCCAAAAGTGAACAACAAATGATAATCCGAGCAAAATCCTCAAATTACTGTTTACTTTGCAAATTGTCAACTATTAGAGGGACTTAGTACTTCGCCGGAACCAGAACTATCATTAGAAGAAGTTTGTATGTACACATTCTAAGGCTCGAGCTCTAAAAAGAGCGCTCGAACTATTGGAATGGTCCAACATGAGTTAATAACGAATGGGACTTCGTGGAAAACTTTCAAGCTTACCGCTCCGTTGTAATTTCCTTCGTGGGATGTATTTAGTGGGACTTGGACGTTTTTGGAGCCGCATTTACATCGATGGCTCCAAAGGTGGAGTTGTTCTGGGCTTTTAGGCTCATTTTAAAGTTTTCCGGGCTCCAGCCGCCATGGCCGAACGCACCGAGCATCTTGGTGTCAACGTGGAAGATAATTTTTGTGTACTATGGGATGTTCCACTACCTGGCTATCATGGCTTTGGCTGTTGTGGTGGGCGATAGAGGCTTCCACGCCAAACTGGAAGCCGCGCTGTTCTTCCTGGCAGGTTTCCCGTGTTCTTTCAGGCTGGTGATGATCGCCCTTAAGAAAGATCGCGTTCTTTCGCTCATGAACCGTGTCGACGACTTGATGGAAGATGTGGAAACTCAATACGGATCGCAAACCTTATCACAATGGCAGAAACCGTGCAACTTCGTCATGTACCTTTACTGCTGTCAGATTTCAATGGTTTGCCTGTCTTTGGGCTCCTACGCTTACTACGAGTACTACTGGAACGGAGTCATTGATGTCATTCCCTACGAAACTTATGTGCCTTTCGAAAAGGAAAACCACATCCATTTGGTGCTTTTGTATGAGTTTTTGTCTCTCGTCAGCCCAACTGCAGGAATGATCGCGGGGAATGTGTTTTTTGCGACACTCACCGTAGGGTTCACCGGAGTTATGAAGAAAATCAGCGAGCAATGCGAGCAGATCAACCCCTCCAACGCAGACGAGATCCTGGGACGAGTAGTCAAATGGCATTCAGAAATCATTTCGTAAGAATGTCACGCAGTATAATCACGCCATACAGATAGTTCAGAAGGTTTAATTATTGTATAGCGACTAACCATTCAGGGACTGCCTCATGGGAGGTGAAATCAAAATTACAAAAAAAATAAGATGGTACCGAAAATTAGCTGATTTACTCGGCCAAAAGTATTAATAATTTATACGGCCCATGTAATAATATTATACTGTCTGTGGTACTTGTTTAAATCTGATTATTTTGATTAATGTTTCAGAATTATGGCGGACGCCAATTCGCACCTGGGATTAATCTTTGTAGTCGAGTACCTCTTTGCAACGACTTATATATGTTTCTCTGGCTTCATGCTAATCCAAGTGAGAAAGGCACATTTCAAATAACATATTTGCGCACCCCGTGCAACTGAGCAACCATGCACAAGGGACAATAAGTTTCTCATTTTAAATGGAAGCCCCAATTCATTATTGCGGATTCGGATCCTACCCAAAATTTCATGAAAATTTGATCCCTAAACCAATTTTGTATTTATTTATTGCGCGCAACCGGTACAGTGATCATGCAAATTTCACAACCCCGAAACTGTAAAATAATGGATGGGGGAGAGCTATAAATTGTTGCATATGCATTTTTATTGTTTTTTAACGTGGTGCTGTCAGTTACCTGATTCGGCATAATTAATGCGGTAAATAAATTAATGCCAAAATCTGATTATTTCGCGAAAAAAGTCATCTTTAAATGGTTTTTTAAAATAATTTTTTCTCCTCTATTTTTCTATTTTTTAACCAGATTTTGACAATTAATCCACGTAGAAATTTGAAAACAAGTGCCTAAAATAAAAACGCTGCCAATTCATTCACAGGGGTTGGTTATTCCTCGGACTAGGAGCATGGAGACTTATTCCAATCCATTTAGCGTCCAAAATTTAGTCGAAAATTATACCCCACACGCCTAGGTACCAGAAATCTCGAAAACTCACTTTCAAAATAGGTAGATAGATACCCATTTCGACCCATAATCTCTTCCAGCGAGCGCCAATCGTTCTAAGAACCGTTCATTGGATTCAGAGTCCAAAATTTAATGGAAAATTTTACCCCACACGCCTAAATCGCCAAAAAACCTTAAAAATCCATGCTTCAGAATTTTTTTCATATTTTACTCTCATTTGGACGATTTTAGGATGAAGGGGGGGGGGGGCAGTTCGTAGGACACCCTGTATATCAAAACTTCAAGGGGTCTTCGAACGTCCTATACTTGGATTGAGAACAAAATATGCTTTAAGGTCATAAAATCCGCAAAAATTGAACCTCTTTTCCAAACTGAAGTCAACTTCCACGGCAGTCAATAAATGACAGTTAATATCATCCCCTTTTTGGACAGGTTGGTTCAGAAGACGCCAGTACGAGCAAGAATATTGTCCTATGCATGGCTTGCATTATGTTACCGTTCTTCTACAGCTTGTGCGGGCACGCCATGAAAGTTCAGGTAACAACACAGAAATGATGGCTACACCAATGATGATAGGGTAACCAGAATACACCACTCTGCACTGAAATAGCGCCATCATGCGCCCTCAACTGCTATATAAAGGCACATTCTCCATAACTGAGGGTTCAGATCACGGAAAAATTGTCCATGGTTCGGATATTAGCAGGCTGTCAACATATGGAGTGCACCCATAGAGACTGTTGTGTTCGGAACATTGGTATGCCTGTTGTAAGAGAATAACAATACCATCACCACCTTGGTTAGGGACAATCATTGATAATGATATATCCGTCCATCTTGATATGCTGATGTGTATTTAATATGTTTTGAAGAATAAATCGTTGATTAATAATTATGATATTATACAGGTAAGTAAGTGCAAACACAGTACTTAAGTACATCGGCTGTGACATCTATCCTCTGGAAAAGACCAAATTTGAATCAACATTTTCATCATAACGCTTCGTTTCAGTATACCTACCTATTAGCATGGCTTAAAGAGTTTCTTCGACACTTCCAGAACGAAAAAATGTGCGATGCCTTTTTCCAAAACGACTGGTCTTCGATCGGGTCAAAGAACAAAAAGAACCTCCTTCTACCCTCGATGCTAGCTAACAAGGGGCTCATGCTGCACTACAGGAGACTCGTCAAGTTCGATATGACAACTTACCTCCAAGTGAGTTGAGAGAACTGCCCTTTTAGCCTCTGAAATAGCATTTCATTTCACCACTGTGTCCTAATTAACTGTTTTACGCTGTTCCAGATAGTGAAGCAAAGTTATTCTTTTTTGACCATGCTAACTCTGATAGAAAATAACTAGCAATACCTACATATTTACATGTTATCACTATTTTGAATTTGGATGGAGTCAAAAATGTAGTAAAAGCAGTAGCGGACTGAACCATGCTTTTAACTCAGCTGAGTGCAACCATGCATTATGGGATAATAGCCTCTGTGTGATTAGGAGTAGTTCTGACAAAATTTCCTTTTCCCCTCCTCATCGGCACGAGTACGGAGGGTACCGGCAGTAAAAATATGGAGGTTGCTTTCTCGTAGGTGCTTAAAGATTGAGTCGCGGTTCTTAGCCATCTGACGCGTAGGCCGAATTTCGTTTCAGTTTCCTGAGCCCTCATATTTGAAGTGATGAGAAAAATTCGCGAAAAACTCACGCTCGGATGAATTGAAGGGCGTGGAGTTACAAGAAAGTGAATACGGGATGAGCTCCTAATATGGCAGTGAGACTTGAGTGCCATGCGAAGCTGAGAGGGGCCGGCTTGTGACTCAGATGTGACGTCACGACGACTCCAGACCTGCAGACCTTCGTCCTCCAGGGCGGCCTAGTGCAGGATCTGCATCTTTATGAGCTCCGATCGTCCGATCTTAGGCTGACGAGCTCCGCGATTCGTAAACTAGCGCCTATAGTTCCGAACGCTTGATGCGAAACAGAAGTGGCCGTACACAACTGGCTGTCCTTCACTAGGTTAGATAGATGTAGATTTGACCCTACAACGGAATACCATTGTTACCTAATAAATCGGTTCATACTCTAAAAAAATATATATATAAGTATCGTAATATATTTTTTAAAATCCTGTCAAGCATCCGTGCTAATAAACACGCTGCAAATTTATTCACAGGGGTTGGTTATTCCTTGAACCAGGAGTATGAAAAAAAAATCTGCAAATTCTTACAAACGGGTTGGTTATTCCTCGAACCAGGCGCATGGAGACTAATTTGGACCTCGGACCAGGCGCATGGAGATTCATTTCTCCAACATGGGGAAAATTGTGGAAACAGTGGGTGTGGCGGGTTCCGGACCCATTCCAATCGATTCAGGGTCCAAAATTTAGTGGAAAATTATATCCCACTCGCCTAGATACCAAAAATCCCAAAAACACATACTCAAAATGGGTAATAAATACCCAATTTGACCCATAACTTCTTCCAGGGGGTGCCAATCGTTCTGGGATCTATTTCATTGGATTCAGCGTCCCAAGTTTAGTGGAAAATGATACCCCACTCGCCTAGATCGCCAAAAATCTCGAAAATCCATTTCCATCAAAAAACACATTTTGACCCCTACCTTACCCCCCCCCCCCTCCCACAAATTTGGTTCGATTGGGTTGAAAATTTTTTAGGACCAACTAAAGCCAGAAACGGGTCCCTGACCAAAATTTCAGAATTTTAGAAAATTTTCTAATACCGAGAATGGCGCGGAAGGCGTACGGCGGACGGCGGACGGACATTGACCTTTTTGATCTAGACACCATGAAACGTCCAGAAAAAATTTTTGAGCCGAATCGGAGAGGTTGACCTTTTGCATGAAAACATAGGTTGATTATTCAAGGAATAACCAACCAAAATTGGGATCATCTCCGGACTGAAGTTCTTTGTGAAATGCCTGCAGTTCAAATAACATAAAATTTTAAGTAGTTGTGGTTGTTGTTCGAGGGATTCACAGAAAACTGATGACAGTGATCGATTCGGCTCTACTGCAAGATAAACACGGTATTCGCTGGCCAATGTGGTGTAGTGTACAGAAGCTCTGGATGTATGAAAAAGCATTAAATTCGATCAAGTATCTATTTCGAACATCCTGACCTAGAGATAATTCCGCCAAGTGTTGATACAGTTCTTGTACGAGTATCGATAATATATTGGTTTAAAGTGATTAGAAATCGGGTCACTTCGGTTCGTCTACCTGACGTCAACCTGAGAAGATAAATGAAACGACGTAGGACGTTCAACACAAGAGGATGGAGAGCCGGTGAGCCCAGATATGGCCTCAGCATGTAGGACGCCGGGAAAATCGCCTACGAGGAGCAACTGCCGATCGCATGAATTGCAAATCCATTTGCCATTAAAGAAAAAAAAATGCCTTCAACGTGAACCCTCCGGCTGGAAATAATGCTGAATTTACCCTAGTTCAAGTCTTCGCACGGGTAGTTAGTATCTGTATAGAGGGGCGTCCAGGTATGAGAAGTCGATCTAGTAATATCACATTAATCAATAACACATCAATCATTAATATCACATCAATGTTATTAATTTGATTGTTGTTTGAGATAAAAATATTGTCAAGTATCCACACTGAACCTCAACAGTCCAACTAGGAAAACGCTACAAATTCATTCACACGGGTTGGTTATTCCTCGGACCAGGCGAGACTGAGGCTCATTTCTTCAACATGGGGAAAAAAAAACAGTGGGTGTGGTGGGTCCCGGACCAATTCCAATCGATTCAGCGTCCAAAACTTAGTGGAAAATGATACCCCATACGTCTAGGTTCTAGAAATCTCAAAAACACACATTCGAAATGAGTAGGTACCTACTAATAGGTACCCATCCCTCATCCAGAGGGCGCCGATCGTACCGGGACCCATTTCATTGGAATCAGCGTCCAAAATTTAGTGGAAAATGATACCCTACTCGCCTAGATCGCTAAAAATCTAGAAAATCCATTTTTTAAAACACACATTTTAACCCCTACCTCCCCCTCTCCCCCTCGCCAATTTGGTCCGATCGGGTTGAAAAGTTTTTTAAGATTATTAGAAATTTTTGTACTGCCAAAAACGGCGCGAAATTGTCACCTTACCATTGATGATAGTATTTCATTAAAGTAATCGCGTAAAGAATTTTACATGTTTACTCTTAAGTATGCAATCTGGCTCTCAACCTCATAAACGTCTAAAAGTAAGATTTTTTTTTTTTTTTTTTTTTTTTTTTTTTTTTTTTTTTTTTTTTTTTTTTTTTTTTTGTAGGAGCGTCATTTTTCTGGTTCGTGAAAGTCCAACAAATCATTGTTGGAGGCTGAAAAGATAGGAAATTTAAGGTCTCCATCACAAGGGGACTTTGATATGGTTTCACTCTCCATAGAAGGTATGGCATTTTTATGACCATAGGTCAAAAACACGGAAAAAAATCTTAAATTACATTCTGAGAGGAAGGATTTCCAAATGATGAGTCGTCATTCCGAGGAGCCGTCTACTGTTACTGGTGCCAGCCCACTTCTGAGGGTGACACATTTGAAACCGGGCCATGAATTGATTAAAACTGCAGAAGCTAGCGAGTTCCCTTGTCGAGTTGGAGCTTCAAGTTCTGTACATAAAGGGAAGAGAATGTTGAATTCTGAGTCTCGAAGGGGTTCTCCTTGGCACGGACTTCAGCGTCTCCCAGATAAGGGCAATCCAAGATAAATCACCAACAGGTCTTGAGCTCGGGACCGGGTCGCTCGCCGCGCAAAACCCTTCGGCGCAGGGCCACCGCCTTTCGTACACGTAGTTAGGAACGTCGTACTGCTGAACTAAGTACTAGACGCAGGAACAGGGTCTCCGGCGGCAAATAAGGGTTATTTATTTAACATTTGAGCTTTTGGGGTGATTTATCCTTGATAGGCAGGTACCTATTATCAGCCTCAGCGAAAGTCAGAACGATCCTCTCATCTGAAGGGTTCTAAGAAAAAACGCTGCCAATACGTTCAAAGAAGTGGTTATTCCTTGGCATTGCAGCATGGAGACTCATTCTAATCGATTCTGCGTCCAAAATATAGTGGAAAATGATACCCCACACGCCTAGGTACCAGAAATCTCGAAAACACATTTGAAATGGGTAAATAGATACCCACTTTGACCCTTAATCTCTACCGGTGGGAGCCAATCCTTCCGGGTTTTGTCACATTGGATTCAGCGTCTATAACTTATTCGAAAACGGTATCCCACAGGCCAAGATGGCCGAAAATCTTTTTTATCCCTTGAATAATCAACCTATGTTTTCATAAGAGAGGTCAATTTCTCCGATTCGTCTAAACAAAAAAATTGCTGTACGTTTCAAAAGTCAACGCCGATTCCGGTAATAGAAAACTTAAAATTTGTATTTTAAAAATTTTAATTTCAAAAAAACTTCAAAAATTTGTGGCAATCTAGGCGGTTACATTTTGGACGCAGAATCCAATGAGACGGGTTCCGGAACGATTGGAGCCCACTGGAAGAGGTTAATCGGGCAAAATGGGTATTTATCTACCCATTTCAAATGTGAGTTTTCGAGATTTCTAGTACCTATGCATGTGAGATCATTTTCTACTAAATTTTTTACCCTGAATCGATGGGGATAGGTCCGGGACACGCTACACACACTGCTTCCGCCATTCTCCCCATGTTCGAAATTTTTGGCATGTGGGGTATAACTTTCCACTAATTTTTGGACGCTGAATCGATTGGAATGAGTCTCCATGCTCCTGAACCGAAGAATAACTAACCCCTGTGAAGGAATTTGCAGCGTTTTTTCCTGCATCAGATGGGAGTAACCTAAGTAATCGCCTTTTATTCATTTATTCATTTTTTTATAGAACTTTATGGCATCAGCAGTTACTTCAGAAATATCACAGGATAACTTGAGGAATGTACTTACGCAAAAAACGAATAAAAATGACTGATAAACTAGTGCTACCCGTACAAGGTACAGCAGAGAGGAGGCCGAGCTGTATGGAAAACGACCTACCTCCTTCTTTCCCTGTATGAAAAAACTAGCAACTGTTGAGCTTGAATAGTCGGATTTTCCCCTGTTTTGCTTCACCACAATGTTCTACGCATCATTTTGCATCGAATGACTACCCTAGCGCCATTCAAAACTGATTCCTTTTGGTTAGTCATTCCTTGAATAATTAACATATTATTTTTTTATGTAGGAAGTCACCCTCCCCGATATTTTTTTCTGAGTGTATCAAGGTATCAAAATCAGCAACTGTACGTCCGTCGTATGCCGTAGAAAATTTTCTAAAAATATAAAATTTTAGCCAGGGATCCGCTTTCGCCACTAGTCGGTCCTCAAAACTTTTTCAGCCCGATCAGATCAAATTTTTGGGAGGGGGTCAAAATGTGTACCTACCTATCTGAATGTGGGTTTTCGAGATTGGGGTATAATTTTCCACTGAATTGGGATGAGTCTCCATACTACTGGTCTGAGGAATAACTAACCCCTGTGTAAGAATTTACAACGTTTTCTTGTACCCTTCAGCTGCAAATGGTGGACATTATTAGGTTGGGTCGGGTTGACTTTCCATAATGTTGGTTCGAAGTGACTCAATCAGGGCGAACTAATTGGAAACCTACCCACGAATCGTTGGTTGATGTTCGTGTAGTACGAATTAATCAGTACTTGTGGCTGAAGGTCCAATTCCTCGTGGTGGGGGGAGGGGAAGAAGTAGAGCCAACTCTCCCACCATGGTAGAACTCGTACTCCACTGGTAACTAGATGGTTGAGGCTTACACTCTACTCTACTGTCTACTCTACCCGTGTGAGCTGGGCTTAAGTGGTAAGTGCACGTAGGGAAGTTTCCCTTCAATCTGGATTCCTTCGAAGCCATAAAGATAGGGACGTAAAATAATGTAAACATGGGTTCTAATTGCAGGAGCCGCGATGGCTAATGACACCTGTTAGTCCTGAGAGCCCGTTCGGTCCTTATCAAGTTGAGGCTCGAGCCTGGTTGAGGAGACCCAGACCTGAAGGCAAGACGAGAGGAGGGGAGGGGAGCCTGAGTGGGCGCCCGGGACAAGAGCGTCTTTCCAGCATCAACTGCATTGGTCGCCCTGAACCCCGACTGTTCACAAGGTTTGAATTTCGTACATAACTCGACCTACGCCACATTCCGTTCGTCCAGTGTTTTCCCTTTAAATTCAATTTGAACCATTTCCTCACCGCATTCGGAGTTAGTTTGACGTTTTTCGGTTTTGACGTCGCGACCGGCTTCTGTTCCAAGTCACCGTTGCAGGCACTTGACGGTAAGTTGTACAATCACTTCTCTAGTCACCTGATGAATACTTTCTTCAGCCAAACTGCCACCTGGCATACCAAACCATACCTAAACATCAACTGTACGTGTAATACTGCTCCTTCAAGATGAGCAACCACCTTCTGTCCACCAACTACAACAATAATCTTACAAATTCTCTACAGAGAACAATACTGACATGAAAATCCGATATGAACAAGAAAGTTCACAGATGCTGCGAACATTTCATAAATTTTCATCGCGTGTTCGTGTCATAATACAACAATAATGCCCGCTTCTCAGTAGTTAGCTATACACTATGAACATCCATCTACACAACATACATGAAATTCCGGAAAAAATTGGGTGATAATTGGGGTAAATAAACTTTAACAAATTACATTTAGTGTGTCTGAGAAACAAAATAAATGACATCACTTTCAAATTTAATTGAGTTACAAAATTGGGTGATAATTGGGGTAAATAAACTTTAACAAATTACATTTAGTGTGTCTGAGAAACAAAATAAATGACATTACTTTCAAATTTAATTGAGTTACATGTAATCAACGCCATGGCTTTTTCCACAATGGTCTATTATTCTATAGTGCAAGAGTGCAAAATTTAGAGGAAAATGATACCTCATCCATTCATGTCCCAATCAAGCACAAAACCCATTTTTAAAATAGCTTAAGTTGAATGGTACCCATCCCCACCTACCTATCTCCAGTGGGCTCCAATCGGTCCGCGACCATTTTTATTGGCTTCAGCGTCTAACATTTAGTGGGAAATTATACCCTACGGGCCTAGGTACCTAAAAATCGAGTTAAAAAAAATGACATGGATGGAAATTTTGATGTAGACATTTTAAAACGCAAACTGCCAAATTAGGGCCAATCTGGCGTGCAAATATGGGTTGATTAACCAAGTAGGTATATGAACCAAAATCAGAAATTCAGTTCTATATCTAGTACGTTGTACCCCCACAATCCTAATGAAAATTGTACGATGGATAAAAAATGTCTTTTGAACCTGAAATATAAGCCACAGACGACTATTTTTAGTCCCTGTTCATCAAATTGTTGATAGACGATGATCAGTCAGTTAGCATTTAGTTTCGATACACATTGTTGCTGATTAGAGATTTCGTTATGTTTTGGGATTGTTTGAAGGGTGGGTATCTCGAACAGGAAACCAATTATTAAATTCGATTTAATTAAAAGTCAATGATCAAATCGAACACTTTTTTTCTTATTTTTAAATACAGAAATTAGTTATTATTTATTTATTATTATTGTTGTCGTCACCATCATTTTCCACTCTGTTGTGCTGACGGTTTATCGGATATTTTACAAATAAAAATATAGAATCCTTTTCGCCCCGCACCTTTACTTTTAATTGGCTATTCCTTGAATAATCAACCAATCTATCCATTCCGATGTTCAGAAAAAAGTACAATGTCCGCCCCTCTCCCTGCCGTTCTTGGTAGTAGTAAATTTCTAGAAATCAGAAATTTCGGTCAGGGATCCGTTTCCGGCTCTTGGCTCGATCAGACCAAATTGGGGGATGTGAGGGTAGACATGTGTGATCAAAACTCGATTTTCGGCACTTTTGGGAATTAGTCTTGTTGGGTTTCCTTGTCCACTAAATTTTGAACGCTGAATCCATTGAGATGGGTCCCGGACCAATTGGTGTCTACTGGGGGTAGGTATGGGTCATGTGTGAAACCATTTGAATGTGGGGTTTCGAGATTTTAGGATACCTAGGCTTACAGGGTATCATTTAGCATTTATGTTGGACACTGAATCGATTGGAATGAATCCCGGACAATCCATACTCATTCACCTAGTTGAAACATGAGCAAATAGATCGACGGTTTTTCTTGTAATAACAAAGTAATAACAAACCACTATGGAACTAATAATAGAGATCTCGTTTTTCGTACATAATAAATAATGCATCCATAGACTATTTCAGTTGAGACATCGTGGTCCTTCGCTTGAAAGACTCACTGAGAAACTGTTAATTAGAATAATTAGTTTTCCTAATTGTTAGGAACACACATCGACTTTTGATGGATAAGTAGGCACCTATCGAAAAGCCTGCAGCTCAATTAGTAACGTATTAGAAACCCCATCGCATATATATAAAACACTTATTTATTGGAGGAGAGAACAACGAAAACGAGAGACGTAGTTGGAATAACGGAGAACGGTTCTTTCGAACGCAAGGTTCTGTGGATTTGTGACGTCACAGAAACACTGTATAGGCGCACTGAAGGAACAGCCACCTGACAAAAGTGTAATACTTGGTCCATTTGAATTGTTGCATATCTATTACATCGAGTCCAAGCAGATCTCCATTGCGGTTACTAAATTCATTGGTAGAAATTGGCTACGTGGCAATTTAACTCATGAAGCAATTGATTAGAACACCGCTTCTTCCCCGACCCACATATTCGTGATTATCGGCTTTGTTGGATTGTTGTCCATTATTATCCGTTAATCAAATTATCCCTCTCCCGATTATAAAGCCAGAATCTCATACGGAAAACCTTGGGTAGAATGCGGACACTCGTATTTCCAGCTAATGGCTCACTCGCCCGCGCATTATTCGGTGACAAGTCTCTGCCCACAAGGAAGAGATGGCGGTTCCATAAACAAGTGTGATCAGGCCACCCACGGGAATCACAGGCCTCCCACGGAACCCAGAGGGATCTTGACGGCCACCGGTTGGTTATGGGGTTCCACTTAGTT
Source organism: Cyrtorhinus lividipennis (assembly GCA_019603395.1). NCBI lineage: Eukaryota > Metazoa > Arthropoda > Insecta > Hemiptera > Miridae > Cyrtorhinus > Cyrtorhinus lividipennis. The sequence continues at coordinate 18,063,461 of CM033998.1, read as the reverse complement.
GTGAGATCCAGTATCAATCTCGATCAATCAGAGGCGGTTCCTAGTGTCTGATGACAGCTGACTTGAGACAATCCAAAGCTCTTGGAATGATTGGGAGTGGGATTTGGAACGTGGTTCGGATTGTAACCGGAGGAGAGTAGGTGTGCGTGACGGAACTCGGTACTAAAATTGAGCATGAGAGCACTGGCATATACTGTAACCCGCCGTTTCACCTAACGGGCTAGGGATCCAGAAATAGACCTAGGCGAATAAATTAGTGGGAGACTAAAGACTTTCACTTACCGTTCGGAATGTCGGAGACGGTCGGTCATAGACTCCAAGTACACCTGAATTGACTAAGCTCTGAGGAATGGGGTTTCGTAAGTGAAAGGCAAGAGTTCAATATCGGTTTGTAATAACGCAATTGTTTGAAATATGAAATAAGGAATGTCTCGGCCGAGAAGGATACTGACTATGACTTAATCTACTTAGTGAGTAGGTAGAATGTGAAGGGCTGAAGGCCAATGAATTTACTAGGTAGCTGAAGGCTCAGGCGTGTTTGATTTAGAATAACGGAAAAATACAGTTGTTTTACTAATGTCCTCCCCTAATTCCCTTTTGCTTTTTCTACGACAGACAAAAATACTAAATACTACGGTTACAAGTTACAGTTTCTCTGATCAGCTTTCTAATGACTAAACGTCAGGGCTTGGGCCAGATTTAAGGAGTCGACTTTCGCGTTGCTAGGGTACGAGACAGAGGTATTTCGCCACTTACGTGCACCAACGCCTTCGGATGGAGACAACCGGGTGATTTGCTCTTCGCTGCTCGGCTTCGGTCAGGGGAACGCCGTCCAGGTCGGAGGAGGCGAGGCTCTTTCCGACGGAGATCCGACGACTGGCGGTGCGTGGAGATCCCAGGCTATTGGCCGTCGGTCGGGCGCGAACGGATCAACACTCGGGTCCGACGGGGGATTTTCAGTTCGTAATAGGGGTCCACTGTTACGGGATAGGAATTGGCTGATCTCCCAATTCCCGAGTTCTCACCCTGAAGGAACCACGATACAATCGTTCCTTCAGGTCACTTTCACTTCACTTCGATGTCCCGGTTCACTTCGCCTCGATGTTCCGGTTCACTTCGCGTCGATGTTCCGGTTCACTTGGATGTCCCGGTTCCCTTCGATGTTCCGGGTCACCTGGATGTCCCGGTTCACTTCGATGTTCCGGTTCACTTGGATGTCCCGGTTCACTTCGATGTTCCGGGTCACTTGGATGTCCCGGTTCACTTCGATGTTCCGGGTCACTTGGATGTCCCGGTTCACTTCGATGTTCCGGGTCACTTGGATGTTCCGGTTCACTTCGATGTCCCGGTTCACTTGGATGTTCCGGTTCACTTCGCTTCAATGTCCCGGTTCACTTCGCTTCGATGTTCCGGGTCACTTCGATGTCCCGGTTCACTTTACTTCGTTGTCCCGGTTCACTTCACTCCGTTCCGCGAACAGAGATTTCTACCTTCCTTCTCGTGAGTTCGGATACGACTCCTTGATGTTTGTTCTCTCAGTCCGCTCGTCAAGTCGCCTTTCCCTTCTACTCCTCCCTGGGTGTCTTGCGCCGCCCATCGCCTACCCAATCCAGTGAGGCCACGCCTTCCGCCCAGCTGGGGTTAGGCGTTTGGAGGGGAGAGGGGTCGTTCCATCCCCCGCCGCCGAAGTTCCTTGACGGGGCGCTTGAAATCTGCCGCCCCGTTACACCCCTCCGATCTTCGGAGGCCGAGGTCTACCTCGGCAATTTTCCTTCCGGTGGGGGTGACTGGTGCGATGGGCATTGCGTCAGGTCGTTTGGCTGCTATCCACGCTTGCTCGTACCGCCAGCGTCTGCAAGCGGCACAGGTTGGTGGGCGGTCCTTCTCGTGTTCGGCGATGGAGCAGGGCTTCGGGTAGGCGGGATCCGTGGGTCGTAGGTTCCGGCACTTTCTCACCAGCCGATTCCACATCACTTTGCAGCCACCGCAGCGGTAGGTTGTCGGCGGGTGTTGTCGTTTCGTGCAGATGCAGCACAGGACGCTCCCATTCGTCGAAGGTACGCTGGCGCGGATGTTCCAAGGTGGTGCGATGGGCGAGATGTGTCTTCCGCTGGTCTTATCTTCTACTTCCCTACTATGCTGTGAAACATCCAAACCGGCCCTTTCCTTAGTCTACTCTCACACTCCAACTCACACATTTCACACCCTCGATTTTGCTGCCATTACGAAGGAAAAGGAAAACAAAAAGGGGGGGGGGGCAAGGGAGTCCTGTCCCGACTCATGAGGTACGGTCATTAGTAAAACAAGGTAAGTACTTATGTTGTGCATTTTATTTCCAGATCGGGGTTGTTCTACAGGTAAGACATTCCATATTCTATTTCCCAAAATACGAGTATACAACAAAACTCGACAACTTTTATCCATAACTAGTTCCTCCCGTTCTAGGTGTTGACATCTTCCCCGCGTGGAGCTGCGCGTAGTCGATCGTCCGGCGCCTTGGTCTTAATCCGTATGGACTGGGCGCCGTCCTAGTCGGAATCGGGATTCGACTGGAAGATCTTCCAGGGCCCTGGGCCCCAGGTTCAGGATTTTCTTCAGTCCGTACTGGTTCCGGCCATTCAAGGGGGTCCAACAACCACGTTCCTCCGCTATCTTCGCTAAGTGGAGGGGCAGGGCTCTCGGGTGGGCGCGACTCCTCTGCTACGTCGGGGGTGACGGCGTCGTCTGGCACGCTGTTGATAATCGCTGGCTTGAGCCTGCTGAGGTGGTAACGCGTGGTCTTCCCTAGGACATCCTGGACCTCGTAATTGACATCGGGTTTCTGGATTGGTGGTGTCAAATTTGGGGGAGTGTTCCTCTCCTGGCACTCCTGGCATTTCTGGACGAACTCTCGGACGTCACGTATCATCTTCTTCCAGTACCCGTACCGCCTTGCGACACGGGTAGTTGTTTCTATGCCAGGGTGCCCGGCCCACTGATGTTGATGACAATTGGTCAGGAACCAGCGCCGCATGGTGGATGGGATCAGTGGCACCGTGATCCGCTGGCCGTCCACATCGACCTCCTTCCTCCAGACTTCTTCCTCCTTCTTTAGTCGATGCTTCTCTGGGTCAGCAGTCAGGGTGGAGATCCAGGGGTCCAAGGATTGGGCTGCCATCAGAAGTTCCTTTGGCAAACTTAATGTGATGGCGCCAACAGGAACACGGCTCAGGCCGTCTTTGACCAATTGGTAGTCGGGTCCTGCCAGATGAGTCAGATGCTGGTGCACCTGGTGCTTCAATTCAGAGGTTGAAGGGGGATCGTCCCGGATCTCAATTGGGAACTCTGCTACATCGGACATCGGAGGGTGTACCACCGGCTGCTTCCTGGGTGGTGTTGGTTCGGTGGTCAGTTGGCCTTGGTGGTTGTTGTCGACGCTAGGTTCGGAGGCTTTGGCAGATGTTGAAGCGACTGTTGGCCCGCCCTGGTAGTTGTTGTCGGTGTCGGGTTTCGTGGCTTGAGCGGTTTTCTGGGTTTTTCGCGCCATCCCGTCGCCCTTCAGTTGTCGGATGTGCCTGAGGAGGTCCGGGTCAGTGGCGACCACGCCGATGGAGATCATCTTCCCAGTGGTGGGTTCCTTCATCTCCACTACGCCGATATCCGGGCGTATGCCAAGGGGTAATTTCCTCAGGAGGTCCAGTCCGATCAGATCCAAGCCGGAGTCAGGTCGTCGGAAGACATAGAATGCGTGCGTAATCGTAACCAGACCGATGGTGGTACGTACCTCCTGGATCCCCAGCACGGGCAGTGGTTGTCCGTCGGCACCCCATAGCTTCAACATTGTTGGGCGGATGTCAATGCCAGGCACAGGTCTTGATAGGACAGACACTGCAGCGCCAGTATCCACGACCATTCGCCGGGTTTCCTCCCCCAAGCCGGCGGTGATCAGTATCATGGGCCTCATGACACAATTCACAGCGGTCTGGTAGGCCACCAGCTCGTCTCCGTGGACTTCAATGGTTGGCTCGTCCTCCTTATTTGTCGCGAGATTGGCTTGGGTTTCCTGGGTCGTGCTGATGTTTCTGACCTGGTGCATTCGCGGATTCGAGATGGGCAGGGTCTTCTTCTTCTTCAGGCAATCCGCCTCCAGATGGTCACGGGATCCACAGAAATTGCAGAACAAGGCCGCGTAGAGTCCGTGGGGGCAACTCACTGGAAAGTGGGACATATCACCACAGTACATACAGGGCAGCACTGGGACGGTCGGTGGTAACTTCGTCGGCACCGGTATCAACTGGTGATCGCCGAACGTGGCCGGTTTGTTTTGGTAACGGAGCGGGCTTCTGGGTTTTTGCAGGCAGTTTGCTGCAAAATGCCCTGGTTCTCCGCAAGAGTAGCATTTCTTGGGCTCCGAAGGTCTTGATCCGCTGACAGCGGCTATGTCCCATCGAGCATCGTAGTCCTGCTTTGCTCTCATTACGTCCTCCCATCCCTCAGCCCGCTCCACTGCATCCTCCAAGGTGTCCGGAGGGTTACCCTGCAAGTAGAGATGGAGTTCTTTCGGTTGCCCGCGGACAAAAGCGCTGAGTGCCTTTCGTCTTGTCCACTCCCGACGTTGGGCCTCGTTCAGGTTGGGTTCAGTTCGGACAGCCGATCGTGCCGTGGTCAGAAGTCGTTCTGCAAACCGTCGGATGGACTCGTCGGGGTCTCTCTGGGCTGTCCAGAGTCGTATGGTCGCCTTCTCGGGACTTTCCTCGCCATACCATGCCAGTATGGCCTTCTTCACGGTCGTGTACGGGGTTTCGCCAAGACCATCCTGGAGGAATCGCTTGGCTCCACCTTTTAGGCGGGTGCGAAGGAATCGCAGTTTCTTGTGCTCGTCAAGCTCTTGGGTTGCTTGCTCCACTTCCTGGAAGAACACGGATGCCGTGATAGCATCCGGCTCATCAGGGTTCCATGGGTCGACTTCCATAAACAACGACCGCGGAATGCCAGAGGCCGCAGGCTCGCGGAAGAAGGCGCCCAGTTTGTTCATCGCTTCCGTCACGGCGTTCATCATGGCTTCGCCCTCGACTGATGGGCTGCTGTTTCGTTGCATGGTCGCGAACTCACTTGTTGCACAAAAGAACTAAATAAAAAAAAATTACAGAACTGATAGATCACTTTCTTGCGCACCAAGGACCGATAATTTCCCCACGAATCGAGAAAGGACTTCCCAGTTGGTAAGAGCTATGACGGGTCCGGAATCGGGATGTCAATTGGAGCTGAAGGCTCGTCGGAACAGTCCCGGAACAGAGGGCCTCGGAACAGTCCCGGCACAGACCCGGGACAGTCTCGGAACAGATGGCCTCGGAACAGTCCCGGCACAGACCCGGGACAGTCTCGGAACAGAGGGCCTCGGAACAGTCCCGGCACAGACCCGGGACAGTCTCGGAACAGATGGCCTCGGAACAGTCCCGGCACAGACCCGGGACAGTCTCGGAACAGAGGGCCTCGGAACAGTCCCGGCACAGACCCGGGACAGTCTCGGAACAGAGGCTACACGAGAGTGATGCTGCTAGATAAATGAGCCAGTAGTTAAATTTTGATTTATGGAAAGAAAGAAAAATGATACGGATTTGAAGTTAATTGACTCCTCACTCGCTTCCTCACACTCGGGCCGATTTGTTTGCTTCTTACAAGTTTAAATTTCAGAATCTATAACTAGCACAATTTAAATTTCGAGATTATAAAACGCGACCCAATTCCTTCAGAGCTTTTTCTCACCAATATTCGCCTGGTCAAGATCACTTGTTGTGGATACGACAGAAATCGAGATTTCTGAAATATCCCACCGCTTGCCACCAAAAGATGTAACCCGCCGTTTCACCTAACGGGCTAGGGATCCAGAAATAGACCTAGGCGAATAAATTAGTGGGAGACTAAAGACTTTCACTTACCGTTCGGAATGTCGGAGACGGTCGGTCATAGACTCCAAGTACACCTGAATTGACTAAGCTCTGAGGAATGGGGTTTCGTAAGTGAAAGGCAAGAGTTCAATATCGGTTTGTAATAACGCAATTGTTTGAAATATGAAATAAGGAATGTCTCGGCCGAGAAGGATACTGACTATGACTTAATCTACTTAGTGAGTAGGTAGAATGTGAAGGGCTGAAGGCCAATGAATTTACTAGGTAGCTGAAGGCTCAGGCGTGTTTGATTTAGAATAACGGAAAAATACAGTTGTTTTACTAATGTCCTCCCCTAATTCCCTTTTGCTTTTTCTACGACAGACAAAAATACTAAATACTACGGTTACAAGTTACAGTTTCTCTGATCAGCTTTCTAATGACTAAACGTCAGGGCTTGGGCCAGATTTAAGGGGTCGACTTTCGCGTTGCTAGGGTACGAGACAGAGGTATTTCGCCACTTACGTGCACCAACGCCTTCGGATGGAGACAACCGGGTGATTTGCTCTTCGCTGCTCGGCTTCGGTCAGGGGAACGCCGTCCAGGTCGGAGGAGGCGAGGCTCTTTCCGACGGAGATCCGACGACTGGCGGTGCGTGGAGATCCCAGGCTATTGGCCGTCGGTCGGGCGCGAACGGATCAACACTCGGGTCCGACGGGGGATTTTCAGTTCGTAATAGGGGTCCACTGTTACGGGATAGGAATTGGCTGATCTCCCAATTCCCGAGTTCTCACCCTGAAGGAACCACGATACAATCGTTCCTTCAGGTCACTTTCACTTCACTTCGATGTCCCGGTTCACTTCGCCTCGATGTTCCGGTTCACTTCGCGTCGATGTTCCGGTTCACTTGGATGTCCCGGTTCCCTTCGATGTTCCGGGTCACCTGGATGTCCCGGTTCACTTCGATGTTCCGGTTCACTTGGATGTCCCGGTTCACTTCGATGTTCCGGGTCACTTGGATGTCCCGGTTCACTTCGATGTTCCGGGTCACTTGGATGTCCCGGTTCACTTCGATGTTCCGGGTCACTTGGATGTTCCGGTTCACTTCGATGTCCCGGTTCACTTGGATGTTCCGGTTCACTTCGCTTCAATGTCCCGGTTCACTTCGCTTCGATGTTCCGGGTCACTTCGATGTCCCGGTTCACTTTACTTCGTTGTCCCGGTTCACTTCACTCCGTTCCGCGAACAGAGATTTCTACCTTCCTTCTCGTGAGTTCGGATACGACTCCTTGATGTTTGTTCTCTCAGTCCGCTCGTCAAGTCGCCTTTCCCTTCTACTCCTCCCTGGGTGTCTTGCGCCGCCCATCGCCTACCCAATCCAGTGAGGCCACGCCTTCCGCCCAGCTGGGGTTAGGCGTTTGGAGGGGAGAGGGGTCGTTCCATCCCCCGCCGCCGAAGTTCCTTGACGGGGCGCTTGAAATCTGCCGCCCCGTTACAATACAAGGCAAGTTCATCTGCCCACTTAAGATTTCCATTTATTGGCACTGCAGGCCCGATGCTGGCCTGGTTTACGTCGTATCTTACCAGCCAAACGCAGGGTGCAAAATGCTCTGAATATACCCCTTTAGCCTTGCAAGATGTAAAAATTGGTTCTACCCAATGCTTATTCCTATCGGGGTTTTGTCTTGTATGTCTTTGTCTGTTAGACAAAGATGAGACCACTTCCGATGATTAATGCAGATAATCTCCTGATGTACCACTCAGGCCAGCTGGGTAAAATCTCGGATGCAGTCAGCTGCCTTAATGGAGACTTGAGGAACCTGGCGAAGAGGTGGTGTGCAGATCAATGAGCTTAAGTCGAAAGCAATGATCCTCGGCTCCACCAAGCTACAATCAAAAATTGATCAAAATGCTTTGCACTTACACTGACCAGCGAAGGAACTCCACTTCAGTTTGTGAGCAAAGCCAAGAATCTAGGAGCCCTGTGCCATGCGACTTTGTCCTGGAGCTCACAGGTGGCCAGCATGTGTAGTGCAGTTTATCGAAGTGTTAGCCAATTCCAGAGAATTGCGATGAACTTTCCGCAACATGTGTGGCCTTTTTGCCTACTCAACCACAGCCCTGAGCGACCTGCATAGTCAGGACTTGGACTAACTCCAGAGGGCACAGCGGTACGTTTTACCCTTCGTTTGAAGATACATGAGCATAACACCCCCGCACTTGAAAAGCTTAACCTTCTGCTGCTTAGGGAGCTAAAAAAGCTTAGGATAGTAAACCACTGCGGGCGAATTTGCAGCATTTTTTAAAACTCTTAAAGGCTTTTTTAGGCCCAGACGACGGAGGCATTTTGGATTTTAAATCGACACTCTACGTAGCAGATAACAAGCGCCAGGCTTAGGACTCCTTGAGCATAAAATAACCCATACTACCTACGTAATATTCTGAAATTCGAATTTAAATAGACATGTTTTGATGACGTCATGGCGAATTGTTCGCTTACAACTCAGGTTGACCTCACTTCCCTGTCTTGAAACCATTTCAATCAGCAAAAAGGCAAAAACCTGATATCTCGTTTCCAACGAGTTCGACTCGTCTACAGCCAACTACCTTTCTTTGTCACAACATACCTACTTCAGGAACTGATCATAAGGGCAATGGCTTCATTAGACAATCAGGAAGCTGCATCTCATTACCCAGAAGATACACTAACGTGGCCGCCGGCTGTTGACCGTTCCTATCTCAATGTTCATCGGCCACCCGCTATTCGCTATCGATTATTCCGAGAAATATGGTTTTATGTCGTGCTAGTCGAATCGATAATGAAATTTACTAGCCTATAATAAACAGGCATTCCATCATTTTTGTTTAAGGAAAAATTTTTGTCTGTCACTACCGACGGGTCTCATGGTTAATTTTATAGCGATTGACTGAAATGAATAATCCACAAAAACAAAAAATAATATTGAAGTCTTTTCTTGCTTACATATTTTCACAGAACCGGCCATTCTCTTCTCAAATGTCACAGTCTTGAACATTTTTCTTTAATATTTTGCACGTTTATTTATTTATTTTTCAATTTAATTTATGATTTGAAGTACATTGGAGACGTACCGCACAGGTGAGAACTCGGCTGTGGCGATTGTTAGCGTGCTTATCACTATTGAAGCGATATGAAATTAAGAGCAGGTCAGTCGGTGAGCCGCTTATCAAAAACGGTTTTCAATAAAATCTCTCACACGGGGCGATCAACTATCACGCGATAGTAACAAAAAAGCAAAATATCAACTAAGCAGTGCTACAGCACACATACGTATGACCGTGGATATTTCGATATGATATCCAATAAGATGGGATTAGAGGGAACTTGGTACGTGTTGTATCACCAAACTGTTGTTGTTAGTTCGTCGCGTTTTGTGATGTGAATGGTATAGTCCGAGTCGAGTGATTGATCTTCTCATTGGAAGTGCTTTTTAAAATATATCTGACGTATAAATATCAATATAATTTGATTTGTACCACACCTGCTGTATTCTTGAGTGGATTGGAATACATCATGAGCAATCTCCAAGCCCTGTCTTCCACATTGTTACTGAAAATAAAATTTTGGAAGCTCAATCCAATGGGGCGGGTCCCAGATCAATAATTGGTACCCACCAGAAGAGGTTTTGGGCCAAAATGGATACAATTTACCTATTTTGAAAGGGAGTTTTCGAGATTTCTAGGCGTGTGGGGTATCCTTTTCCACAAAATTTTGGATGCTGAATCCAATGAAATGGGTCCGAGGACGATTGGCACCTCCTGGATAAGGTTATGGATCAAAATTGGTGCCTATCTACCCATTTCGAGTGGGTGTTTTCGAGATTTCCAGTCCTAGGCGTGTGGGGTAACATTTTCCACTTCCAGGTTATCTTGCGTATCGCTTCTCCGGTACTTATCGGTTAATGTATAGTCTGCTAAGTCACCGAATGTGTCATTCACTCTTAAAACTCAGTATTCCATAATTCCTGTTCGTGAGTTTTGGCCGTAGTATTTCTTTGCTGTACCGCCATTAGTTTCTGATCGAGTCGTCCCAGATCCTTTGCCTATCCTGACCGTTATCTGAAGTAATATTTTTCCTTTTGTTGTTTTGTGATGACACTTACGGGCTCACTCGGCCGGGGCTGGACTGCAGGACAAGGTTACGTACATTATTCCCGGCCCGCATGAGATGAGATGGGGATTGAAAAATACTGCAAATTCTTACACAATTGTTGGTTATTCCCTGGGGCAAGATTATGGGGAAAATCGTGAGTGTGGATTATTCCTGACTCACACCAATCGATTCCCACAGAGGCAGAACTGTGGCGACATAGCTAAGGTTGAACAAACGCTGCAAATTCTATCACACGGGTTGGTTATTCCTCGGACCAGGCGCATAGAGACTCATTTCTTCAACATGGGGAAAATGGGAGGGAGGGGGGGGGGGGAGTGAGTGTGGTGGGTCCGGAACTCATTTCCATCGATTCAGGGTCTAAAATTTAGTGGAAAATGATACCCCACACGCCTCGACACCCAAATTTCAGATTTTTAGAAAATTTTCTACTACCAAAGAAATTTGACTTTTTGACATCTAGACACTTTGAAACGCCCAGAAAAAAATTTTGGGCCGAATCGGAGAGATTAACTTTTTGCATGAAAACATAGGTTGATTATTCAAGGAGTAATGAACCAAAAGGAATCCCTCAGATTTTCCTGCACTGTATCTGTAAGCTTGTTCAGCAAAGTCTGTGTGTAGAAACGAACGATTCCTTTTGTTTCTAACACGTGACATTTTAATCAGTTTGAGATTTGGGACAATCACTGCCCTCGAAGTTTCAATTATCATAACCAAGTGTCCAATAAAAGTGGGTTTTGAGTGATAGAAGGACATTTCAATTATTTGAATCGGAGCTCTTTTGCTATTTCCAGTTTGCTAGAAGACGCTTTTCAACTCGAGACGAGTCTCATTTGCATGTCGTTGGTGGACGCGTTCATAAAAACCGTGCGAGAGTTTTTTGCGCTTGGTCGCCTCAGATCAACGATAATTTGCATCCGTATCGACCTGGGAGTCGACAGTTTCCGCTTATCCTTTTTGTCCGTTGACACCCACTGGCTCTGAGTCAATTCTGCCTACTTGTTCTGAGCCTACTCGTGACTTTTTCCCTCAGCCGGCGGGGATAAAGAACGCGAGGAACTACTAATTAAACCCCTGTTCAAATTTAGCGCATCCGGTATACCAAAGGAACACACCGTGGGTTTCAGAAAAGAGGAAAACCACCGCTTTGCTGGCGCAGCCACTCACGTGGTACCATGGCTACAGGGGACAGCCGCCTTGTGAGACTCCAAGAGATAAGAGATGGCGCTTCGATCGCATCAAAATTAGTTCCCCTTTTTCATAGAACCCGTGCAAAATTTCATCTATCTGATGAAAGGGATTTCCTTTTGAGGAAAATTTTAACTTTGATAACATTATACATCATAAATAAAGTTATAAATTTAGAAGACTTTTTTTTATTGTATTACTAAGTTTACTCGAAAAATTTGAAACAACTTCAAGGACACAAACGAAAATGTTTGGACGAAAAAGCAGTATTCGGTATACAATGCTTCATATGCAGTGGAGCTCATCTGACTCAGTGTTATTACATGACAAGTTCAGCTGCAAAAAACAATTGAGGCACTGAGTTCCACAACTTGCTTATTCAAATCAGGCAATTTTGCATAAAAAATGAAAAAAAAAATAATGAAAAAAAATAATAAAATAAAAAATAAGCGCCAAAAAGTGATATTATTTTATTAAAATGACTTTTTTGATTGCTTCCTTTCTTACTTTGTACGGTTGGCCTCACTGAAGGCGTACAAATGAGAACTAAACTAGAGAACTAATATATTTATACTTTAAAAAGAACGAGTTTTGCAACCATTCACCAGAATGAACCAGTTTTGCAACTATCCTTGCAATAAAGAACTAGTTTTGGCACTCATCACCTGACATCAAGTGACCTCGTAGAAGAATACGATGAACCAGAAACCTTTCAGAACACAATTTTTTATTAAAAAAAAAGGTGATAACACCTTTAAATATGAAAGAAGTATGAAACTCTACTAATGCGGATGTTTCTTCTTTACGTATTTAGATAGATTTGCGCGCAAGATTCTTTGGAGTGCAATTTTTGTTTTTTGATGGTATCTCCTGTGATTTGTTGCCTCTGTTATTGGTGGCCCTGTATGTTACTTGTGGCAATTATTGTAATGTCAACATGACTTTTGGTATCAAAAATTGATGCGAATTAGGGTTTAGGAACTATTTAGAGACTATCTCGACTCATTAGGCCTACAGTCGTTATTCCCCATAAAGGAATACCGACCCGACGGTAATGATCGCCCACGTCTGCCTCTCGACGGCTGATCACTTTCAGTTCATTAGACTCGTAGATATATCCCTTCATACTGAGATCAGACCACATGACGGTGACGAGTTTTAATTACACGGTCGACCTGAAAACGAAAACTGGGCGAATGCCGTTTTATTCGTCGATTCGAAAGAGGAAATTAGGGGCTTACGCGGTAGCAACCAATCTTGTCAAATTTGATGTTTGGCCTACTAAGGAAGAAAACACAAAGCCCAACATCTTACTATCGTAGTATCGTTATACGTAAGTAAAATTTCTTTCCTCAATCCTTTATAATAAAACCATGATGCATCTACTTCTCACTGGCCATAAAAGGAGAAAACGTGAGACGAAAATAGGTAAATATTATTGAGGGAATATCATACTCCTATACATTTCTTTGTTTGGCAAAACGACCAAGTATAATAATTTATTAAACCACAATAATAATTCAAAGGCACAAAATCTGCTCCGGTAGGCAATTTAAAATTAACAGAGAAACAACGGTGGGGCTATGGACCATAGCCAGTTCTCGTAGTTAGTGGGAGTAGAATATTGTGCTTCTTTTTTCCCAAGGATACCCTCGTCCTTATCCGAGTAATTATCATTATTAATAATAATATTATTAATGATAGGTGGTTGAGGCATTTCCAGCACGGAACGACTCATGAGTGCTCGTTGAACCGATGTGTCAACAAAGGCACGGTCAAGGTGAGGGCCAACATTCCACCCCAGCAACGTCTTGTACAATAGCCTTTATTATACTGAGGGCACACGAGAACCAAAAGTGTCCAATTTCACGAACGAATCCTCTTCACAACTAGGTAAAGGCCCATTTAGCCGAGCAATTAAATTGCCGACTTTGAACAATTCTCGTCAATTAAAACTGCCAACAACTCTGAGAAATTTGGCAATTTTCTCTTCCCCCTTTTTTGAAAACCCTCAATTCACTGCACGCAATTTTATTGCTCGGAAAAAATGGAGCAACTCCGGGCTATAGAAATCGCTCCATTTTCGGGTTTACACGAAATCCGCCATCAGTTGCTCATGTGAGCTTGTGACCGGCCAACCGATGTGGTTGTGCTGGCTGCAGTATCGGAAGAAGGAAAAGAATCCAGAGCAGTTACCTGCAAACTTCTCTTAGGATTTTCGTAAACATTGCCAGGATGTCCCAGTCCTTCAACCGGACTTAGAGCTACTTTCGGACATGATCAGACCCGAAATTTGGAGACTTGAGTGATAAGAGATAACAAAGAAGAGAAATCTAGTTCGATTCATCGAACTGTGTCGAAAATAATGGCCTCAACTAACTGAATCTCACCTCTTCCTGCCATCATCTACAGAAAAATTGTCAAAAACGAGTAATTTAAGTAATTTTTCCTCCTTCCGGGGCAGTTATATTGAGCCTTGTGGGGGATAAGTTGCCGGACGCTGGGAAAAAGTTGCACGGCAGTTTGAGCAATAATTGCCGCTAAAATTTGCCCGTGTAAATGGGGCTCAAGTTTCTATCCATAATGAGGCCATTTGGCATTTCCGTAACATTGCACATTTTTATACTCAAGCAAAACTGAGTAACATGTAGGCGACTGCCTCGCTGCAGTACCTAGGCAACTTACGTAAAGGGAATCGAAACCTCGATTTCATTAATGTCTCATCACACAGTTTCCTGTTGAAGCCATTAGTGCATAGCGGGGGCAGCAGTGGTCAGGGGTTCAATTGTAATTTATCAAAAGTGGCACATGGCAAATCCTCGATTAGAAATGACGGCTGACAAACCTGAAGATGATGTAGCGCTCGTTAGAGGAACACCGTAATTGGTAATCAGCATTGTCCTTGCCTCACAGCAGCGTTTTATTTAAGCAAAACTGGAAACCTCAAGATCGTATTGACGGGCTGGACGTCTTTATCTAGTGAACTCAGTTTACTCATGCAACATTACTTCAAGGGTAAAATTTCCATTATACCTAAGTACATAAAATGCTGCGGGAGAGAAAGCCAAGAAATTGTTTCGAATCGAAGAACATGTTGCACCAAGAAATATTTAGAGGTTATAATATATTGAAGCGCAATTGCTGAAGTGCATTACTCCCAAGGAATAATGCACCTACATGACCACCAGTTACAGTGGTCACCTCATTTATTGGGGTAGGTAATCTAAGGAAAACCAAAGCGGTTGGTTATTTGTTGGACCTGGAGCACTGCAAAAACAGTGAGGGTGTAGTGTCCAATTGATTCAGCGTGCAAAACTTAGTGGGAAATTATACCTCACACGCCTGGATCGCCAAAAACCTCGGAAATCCATTTTTCAAAAAACATATTTTAACCACTACAAGTGGTTTTACGACGTCTACGCCATTTTGGCTAGTACAAAATTTTCTAAAAATCTGACATTATTATCAAGAACCCGTTTCCGGCTCTAGTTAGGTAGTTCTCGCAACTTTTCAACCTGATCCGACCAAATTTGGAAGGGGGTAAACATTTTGAAAAATGGATTTTTGATATTTTTGGTGAGGTTTCATTTTCCACTAAATTTCGGACGCTGAATCCATTGAGATAGGTCCCGGTCCAACTGGTGCCCACCACAGATGGGTATGGGGCAGAATGGGCATATTATACCTATAGGTATACCCATTTTGGAAGTAAATCTTCGGGATTTTTTTTTTTTTTTTTTTTTTTTGATACATAAGCTTGTGGGGTACCATTCTCCACCACTAATCCACCACTACATCATAAAACGTATAAACAAAAAAATTAGGGCCGATCGGAGAAAGTCAAGGAATAACCAAACAAAATAGTAGTTTCAAACAGCTGACGCAGTACCTATATTATACAATATTCATTCACTGACTACTATACAATTTTTTTTTTCTGGAGAAAAACTATTATTGTTGCAAATTCCTCAAGTGTGCAAGAATGTGCTGATTGAATTCCTCAAAAAAAAATTGTGAACATCACAATACTGCGCGAGGGCGATTAACTTAAAAGTACACCCCTAGGTTTACCTACCCCTAGGCACGGACTTATACGTATCTGTGACCGGTTGTTCCATCAGTTTGTAATATCTTCCAAATTCCTACATAAAATTCCGATTATCACCATGACTTGAAGGCGACTATGGCGCTGAATGTAATCAAAGCAGGCCCGTCCCAATCTAATTGTTGAAGCTGGTTCGCGAGTGACTGGGAAAATGCGTGCCGTTGTACTCATCTGCCTGAGCTATTTCCGGTACCTCGCGCTACGAGGTGTAGTCGATTGATTTCCGAACTGGACGCGCTAATTCCATACAACAGAAGCTCCATCAGTTCCACCTGACTGTGCGTAGAAGGACGAGGTTAGGAAGAAATTCGCTCGGTCGTCTCTACGTGATGATTGCGGTCCATCTCATGATGGAGGACAACTTTGTACTTCTCCAAATCTGAAATAACCTGGTGAGTGAGCAAGGGAAGCATGCCTGAAACAATATTTTAACTGATTCGTATAATTTCACTAGACTAAATAATTTATTTTCTGGTAATTCAGTTTAGATGGTCTATGATAGGCCGGTACACATTATGTTTTTCAATTATTACAAGATTAGACATAATCAATCTAGAACCTTTGTTGGTACAGATTAGAAAAAGTTCTGCACGATTTTTCTCATTTTACTAGCAGTAGTATGGACACAAAGCCGACAAAATGGATGGGATCCTACGAAGTCCATTCTCATTTGGCATAAAATAAATTCATCCATAATGGTTAATTATTCCTCAGAGTGAGTCTCCAAGACTCATTCCAATGAGTTCGGCTTCCAAAGTTTGGTGGAAAATGATACCGCAAGCGCCTTAATACCCAAAAATATCGAAAACTCACTTTCGAAATAGGTAGGTAGGCGCCCGTTTTGACCCCTAACCCCTTCCGGTGGGTGCCGATCGGACCAGGACCCATTCCAATGGTTTCAGCGTCCATAAGTTCGTGGAAAATGATACCCCAAATGCCTAGTTCCTGAAAAAATAGAAATTTAATATTTTAAGACACACATTTCACCCCTTCATGCCGTACACCGTCCACGCCGATTTTGGTCCTCGCTCGCCGGTGGTGGACGTTTTCCCCGCATTCCTACACCAAGGAAACATAAGCCATTAAGGATGAATTTGTAGCGTTCTTGATCTAGACATCTCAAAACGCGGAATTTTAAATTTTGAGGCCAATTGGAGAGATCAACCTCTGGCATGAAAACGTTCAATTTTATTCATAATTCGAGGAACTATAAACCAAAAGAGACGGCTTCAAGTTTCGAATATGAATCAAACATTGACTCAATTCGAGTTCTAGCTATGCCTAATGTGAAATTCGTACTCACAATCTTGTTATTGAGAATCGAGTTGCCGTTTTATAGTGCAACAAAACTGTATAATAACGTGCTGCACCACCAATTACGGTGGATAAACATCTCCACTGGGGGAAATACTATTAAGAACGCTCCAAAGGATTCTACATTGGGTAAGTTTTTTAAAAAGGGTTTTTTTTTTTAAAATATTATGAGAGTACTTTATTAATAAAAATCGGACAAAAAATTTGTTCCTCAAACCTGTTTTGAAAATATCCTTTTCTTCTGATGGGCGGTAATCGATCCGGGACCCATATGAATCAATTAGGTGTCCTCAATTCAAATTAAAATAACATCCCACTCCGCTATTATTGCCAAATAATTCAAAACTGACTTTCAAAATAAGTACTGATTTTTAACCACAACCTACCTCCGTTTGGGACAATATTGGTCCAAAACCATCTCAATCGGTTCAGCCTCCAAGAACAGGAAGAAAATAGTCGTAGGTCCCCAAATGTATCGAAAATCCATTTTTACGAGTAAAACACCAATTTTCCTTTTATTTTACGGCGATCAGGCCTAAAAGAGTTAGGCATAGTCATGGCCCTGTTAAAGAGTGCTCGCAGAATTTGCTACGTTTCAATGCGTTTTGGAGGATATTCTCGACCCGAACGGACGAATATATTCCAATGATAATAATAAACCATATCGTGCTCTTGAGTGGATTTGCGACTTGAATATGTAATTAGGCGGAGCGAACCTCAGGACATTGACTACATGTAGATTTGGTTAAAATTTCAAACTCTGGCAGACGACCTTCTTCATGACGAGGAACCCTTGGGGGCCGCCACAGGGCGCCTATCGAGGCTTCAAAATGTTACATTACTTTCCTGTTACCTTAGTGGGGGTCAAGTCTGACAACAATGAGATTATCTCGACCCGCTCTAAGACCCCTTCCAGGTCTCCAGTGTCCTTGAACCAAATTCCTGTTCCGGCTTTGAGCAATCAATTAATCAATTCCTTTCTGGAGTGGGAAAGTGGGAGATTGGACCTTTGCTTCTTATCATTCCAATCTGTCCAAGAATGGACCTGGAAAATATAACAAAACCGGTTTACAGACCGCTGCTACGATGATTAACTTATAAAATCGTAACCGATAAATAATGATGATATTGAGATAGTGAAATCTTGAGAAGCACTGTGAACTATTCCACGATGAACTTCGTTCGCGAGGGGAGGCGTATTAAAAACGCTGCAAATTACACAGGGGTTGGTTATTCCTGGGATCAGGAGCATGGAGACTCATTCCAATCGATTCAGGGTCCAAAATTTAGTGGAAAACAATACCTCACACGCCTAGATCGCGTAAAATCTCGAAAATCCACATTTTGAAAAACACATATTGACCCCCCCTTTAATTTGGTCTGATCGAGCTAAAAAGTTTTGAGAACCAACTAATGCCGGGAATGGACCTGACCAAAATTTCAGATTTTTTGAAAATTGTCTACTACCAAAGTCGGCGTGGACGTCAATTCCTTTTACATAGTAGAAAAACAACGAAAAATCATGAACCTTTGAAAAATGCATAAAATATAGAAAAGAATCAACTGACTCATTATTCTTTCATACCCAAATTGTTTCTACAGGACAAAAATCTCCAAATTTTCGGCGCCTCCTAATAATGATATAGAGAGGTTCTAATTAAAATTTTACGGTTCTAGGGCATTTGATTCATGATATCAATGAATGAATTCGACAAACGATAAAAATATGGGACGTTATTTATCTAATTCGTTATAAAATTACATAAACTCGATTACAACCTATTCTCTGAATAAAATACGATTTTATTTTGTGCCGAATTATATAATACACTCGTATGTCAGTATTTCCGATCATATTTCCATCCAGGAATGTGTACTGAACGATAAGATTCCATTAATTGCATAGAACGAGAGCATTGTTCTTCAAATGGACGAGTTTTTGCAGCTGTAATTTGTATATTAATTTATGCTTGTATCGCTGGAGACAAAATTTAAAAAAAAAAAGGCTGCAAATTCTTTCACAGGGATCGGTTATTCCTCGAACCAGGAGCATAGAGGTTCACTTCAATCGATTCAGCGTAAAAACAAAATAGTGGAAAATGATACCATACACGCCTAAATTGCCGAAAATATCAAACATGGGGAGAACTGGGGAAAACAAATGGTGTGGCGTGTCTCGGACTCCTTCCAATTGAGTCAGCGTCCAACAATTACTGGAAAATGATACCCCTCACGCATAGGTAGGTACAAGAAATCTCGAAAACCCACCTTTGAAATAGATAGAGGGATACCCATTTTGACCCATAACTTCTTCCAGTGGGCGCTAATCGGGACCCGTCTCATTGGATTCAGCGTCCAAAATTTAGTGGAAAATGATACCCCACATGCCTAGATCACCGAAATACCCGCCGGATCAGGCTGAAAAGTTTCGAGGACCAACTAGAGCCGGAAACGGGCCATGACTTGAATTTCAGATTTTTAGAAAATCGTCTTCTACCAAAATTGGCGTGGACGGCGGACGGACATTAGCTAGTTTACATCTAGACACCTTGAAACGCTCAGAATCGGAGAGATTGACTTTTTGCATGAAAACAGGTTGATTATTCAAGGAATAACCAACCAAATTTAGGATTCAGTTCAATTCGTTTTATTGTTCGTAGATAACGACGCTTAACTGTCATGCTGTCCCTTGATACTATCCGTTGAGTTCTTTGTAATAGTGTAGTTAATATTTTCTCCTTCGAAGACGTGATTTGTTGACAACCCACAGAACACGGCACGTGATCTAATTCTCATTCACGGTGATCCAAAGGTGCCGTCTAATAATCTAAAATCGAGTGTCGCATTTTTGTTGTCCGCTTTGAATAGCAAGGTCAGGCTTGAACCGAGTTCGGATGCTGACAATTTGGCTCCAGGTGTATTTATAATTAGAAGGGCGTTGAATTGATAGAAGACAGTGAGGTTGGAAGGCGTACCAACACAGGACCAACTGACTCAAGGTAGTTCGAGGTTGCTCGCCGTTTGTTACCATATATGTCTTCCCAATTCACGACGGCCTCTCCTTGCATAACACCAGACGGCCTCCTTCCTCCAATACCTTCTTCAGATTTTTTTTTTTTTTTATCTCTCTCTCACTTACCAACAACTAGCCCAGTGCCCTTCGATCTGTTTTTACCAAATCGGAGTTTGCGACAAGTTACAAAATACATCCATATTTATGATTACGGACTGTTCCATTGCCAAGATTGGTAGCAAGCAAGACTCTAAAAACACTCGTCCTTACCAAATTGGTTATTTCAGAATGGGTCACAATGTGCTTGGCTTCTTTAAAAAACTTTTTTTAATCTAATTTCTCTTAGTTTTGTTCCTTCATCCACAATCTGTTGTCGTTTTTATTAGTTTGTTTTCTTCAGTAGGCGTAAAACACACTTTGCTCCGAAATTCCTGAAAATACTTCGGTTATTCCTTGAATGACCAAACCTATGTTTTCATGCAAAAAGTTAATCTCTCCGATTTGGCTCAAACATTTTTACTGGGCGTTTCAAGAAATCTAGATCAAAATAAGCAAATGTCCGTCCTCGCCAATTTTGATGTCTTGGAAATTTCGGTCAGGGACCGGTTTCCGGGTCTAGTTGGTAAAAATGTGTTTTATGAAAAATTGATTTTCGAGATTTTTGGTGGTTTAGGGGTGTGGGGTATTATTATCCACTAAATTTTGGACGCCGAATCCAATTAAATGGGTCCCGATATGATTGGCTCCCACCGAAAAAGGTTAGGTACGGGTCAAAATTGTCCTACAGAATTATACTCACGCACTCACACATTGGAATTTTACACTTCCAAAATCGTCCTCCTTACTTACTTGTTAAGTTAATAAAGCTAATGGTATAGACGGATTATCCCTCCACGAGTCTTGACCAATGAAATATCGGCGATAACTAACGATCTACAGAAAAAGCAGCCGGAAAACGGATTCTGGTTCCACCCACGCATTTGCTGCAAGAGTTAGAGCACCCAAGGTCTCTTCCGTGCTACCTACGCCATCTGGTTTAGGATCAAGAATGTAACAGAGTTGTTCCTCAGTTCTTCACGATTTGGCTGCGGAAATAGTGCAGACATTTAAAGCTTTCTTTTCACATCGTCGTTATCTTTACGGATACGTGATTCAGCCTGTTCGCTCCTTAGTAGTCCATCACTCAGTTCTAAGCAAAACTTTACTGAATACTACATTGTCCAGGAATAAAAAGACTGGTCTCAAATCCGTCTCTCGTTTTAATGAATTGGAATGAGTGGATGTTGTTTCAATTTGTACTATGGTTGTCTGATAGCCAGGATATAATGAGATGAATTCAATCACTTTTATTTAGGAAATACTATATTTAAAAAGTACTCGGGCGTCAAGTTCAAATCCAGGTCACAATATACATAATCGTGCGTACAAAAAACGGGCACAATTGATATATGAAGGATGTGAAGATTTGCAGACATCTTGCAGGAGGATCAAACAGATACCTCACGGGATTTTTGAGGAAAACGAACAGAAAGGGAACCACGGAAAATATTTCAGGGCTTACGAGCAACAACATAACAAGGGTTGAAACCAATTCTTCAAAGTTAGGCTCAGAGAGCTGATAAGACCTCTAGATATGGCTCTCTAATAAGAGCTCAGTTTTTACCATTTTATTGGATGTCCGACTTGGCACAATTATTGAGTACGATGTAATGACATTTATGCATCATTACCTACAAGTGAGATATTGGAGTTTTTTTTTTTTTTTTTTTTTAATTAACTTCTCAGTTGGTATATTTCCGACGGCCCATTGGTATAATTAAAGGATCAAGATCAGAGATCGTCATCTCCGCCAAATTTGTTTGCAGTAAAACAGGCCCCAAAATGATCAATTTTAAATAGGAAACTAGTTTAAAGAATCATATAGCAGAGCGCCATCATCAACTGAGCATTTATTTTTTCACTATCCTGCAATGAATATTGCACTGTAGGGCCTCTCCCCTGATAACATACAATTATAATAACAATAATAATTGTGAGGGCGAGAGGCAGTGAGGGCGAATTAGCATCGCTATCAGTAACTGATTACTGTTTATGGTCACTGTCACGTATCGAGCGATAACATTTTAAGGTTAGCAAACTTCAAATGTAATTTGTATTCGAAGCACACAGCATACAACAGCATGGTTCAACGTAAAAATGTCGTCTGTTACCTGCGGTTATCGGGTACCTCACGAATATGTTCGGCGAATTATACGGGTATTCTCTGACAGTGCCGTTATTGGAATCATCCCATAAAGATATAAAATATATCGGACCTTTAGCGGCGTAAATCAGATTATTTATTTGCACTCCATTCTCATTCATTCATCATCGCATCTCGACTTGTCGTATTCAAATGGGACGTGAAAATATGACGGGAATATTGGGATGAAAAAACTGTCGGACGGGAACATTGGTTTCTTCCTCATAAACCGCTGTTAAATAGAAGGATTTGCGAAGAGAAAAGTGGTGATGATACAGTCGTTGTCATCCTAACAAGGAAGGAGCGGCATCGCTCGTGGGAAGAACCTTATAATTTTCTAAACTGAGAGCTGACCCTGAGTTACGCAACATTTTATTGATGTTTTTCAAAGTGGAGTTCATTTCGCTGACGAGTAGGTGCCTGTTATGAATATTGTAATCGAAGTTTCCTTTTCTGGCATTCAGACTTTTGGTCTATTTATTCTTATTGAAATTATCCAAACTATTTTTATCCTTTATCAATGCCCGAACCGAACACGTTCCCCAGAAAAAGCATCTAAATCGCTAATCTCCTGTAAGAAACACTTATTTCCGTTGGCCAGCGACTACCGTTGGTCATTATTACCTGCACTGTCGTGTGTGTATTTTTTTGGAAAAGTGTAGGTTTTCCCCTTCCACATATTATTATTTTTTTTTTTTAATTCGTTGATTAATTGTTTCGTTGTTTGTTTAATTCAGCGTTCCCATGTTAAATTGACAATTTTCCAAACCAATTTGCAATTTTGCTGAATCTATTCGAAAAATTGTACGTAGAATGAGAAAAATTAAGAGCAGAAAAGGAGGAAGGGGTTACGAGCAAACATTCATAGGCATCACATATTCAATCGCAGGATTATTCATTTCATTTTCGTTCATTTAAGGATGAGTGATGAATTAATTTTTAAGGGATTTATGGGGTTTTTTCGTCAGTAATTACTGTATTTCCTGAAAATCCATAACCATCGAAATATCTGGAAACCCGTTAGGAATCCCGATCATGTTGGAGAGGACCTTTTTTAGTTCAGCATCAAATTTCCTACAAGAACTCGAAGTTTATAGCGCGGGTAGCCAGTCAACCTGTATATGAGGTCAATATACCAGTCAATAAGATGAAAACTGAGGAGATGCTTCAGAGTAATTAGGACTGTTTGTAGAAATGAAGCTCTTCTGTTCAGTATGAGTCTGGATTGCCTGCAGCCCAAATTTCCACTCCACTTTTCAATTTGGCTCGGTCCGTAGGAACTCATCCAATAAGTACTCTCAGTGGTTCATCGCTTAGCTCAGGACCCCTTTTTTCTGGTGCCTGAAAGGCCTTCCTGGGTCATATACTTCTCGCTTTCGATGAAGTTGAAACTGCTCAATAACTGGATGCATTCATTGCTTTATTTATTTATTTTTATTATTATTATTATTTTTTTTTTTTTTTTGCAGACTGAATATGGCGGCGGAGGTTCACTCCGACCTAACCCTGATCCAAGATGAGGACGTCCTCCGGAGAATGGTATGTATAAACCTTAATCTAATACAGTGAAGTACCTAATTTCGTCAGAATGAAACCAAGTGCTTCAAAAGTCGGAGGTCGTTTTGCTTCTACATATCTTTTACATTTGAAAAACTATGGTCAAGTGTTATTCTGGACGGTCTCATTAGAAGATCAGCCTTTCCCGACGTATTTACTCATACACAATCCTAAAATTGATCGAAATGAAAAAGGTACTTTTGACTCTAGAAGTTATGATATAATAATTTCTTGAAGATTCGCACAATGTAGCTGCATGCATGTGAGTGCTGTAAGTTTTCCTGCCTATTCAATGTCCTTCGGATTTATCACATGACTCATGGTCATGTGATAAATAGTACCAGGTTGGGCCTTTGGGAGGGTGAGGTTTTAGTGGATTGGACTTCCACATAAAAAAAAAAAAAAAAAAAAAAAAACGTCCTTCGGATGAATGGAAGAATTGCTTGAGTTCTTATTTGGCCCAATTAGCCGCTAATATTACTATGTTTTTACAATTCGTTCTTTCCCAAATGCATTATAACATAGATTTATCTTGTTCAGTAGGAAAACTATATATCATAAATCTATGTGGCCGATTATTTATTTGAGATGAGACGTCAAGGGAATTTTTTGTTTTGAGAGCACCAGAATGTGAAGCGCCTTACAACTTAGAGGCAGACTAGACCGTGGGAACGTACAGGTGGCGCGGAGAACTGAAAAGTCGATAGTTTCACTCATAGAAAACCTTTTAAACTACTAGTATATATATGTGTACCTTTCGAGGAAATATATCGTCTATGAGAAATCGGCACGACCCTGTAGCAACGCTGTCTCCTTATCAAGGATTTCAGAACCATTTTAAGTATTATACCAATGTGAACGAAGTAAAAGGCACTTTCCCCTATTCCGCGCAACTGACGCTAATTTGTTTGAAAAATTCATTGTAAAATCATGAAAAATATCAGGATAATATAAGCACCTAGTAGGATATACAAAAATTGCCAAAAAAAAAAAATACTCAGATTTGAAAAATGTGCGGTACTTGGGAGGAAAGGTGACAAAGTGATAGCTCACAGATCAACTGAGGAAGCTGCTAACCCAGGCCTGATAACTGGTGTCATTGCTGTAGTACATTCGAAAGGTACCAACTGCTGATAGTACACAGTTGTTTTAAAATTGGATTTCTGTTTAATAAATTTGTCAATATTAAATTAAAAAATATATATAATTTAACAAAATAAGGACTATCAAAATCACCAGAAGTTCAAAATGAAATGTGGGTAGCAACCATAGCGAGTGGTTCCAACATGTATGTTCTCTGCTTGAGCCAAAAAGGGCCTTAAAGCTCCCAAAAATCTAAATCTTGGCTCGTTGAACGGGACTCAAAGGCAAACTTTCCATTTTAGCAATTCTGTTCTCATTCAATTAACTACCTACCATAATTATGAAGTTTCGTGGAAGATTACCCTGAATGTAGTTTCACCGTTCTTTGGTCTCCAAGTGTAGTGCACTAAAGCTTCGTCCTTCATGAAACTTTGTTGTATTTTGTTCACAGTGGGCGGACACAGAGGATTTCGGAAGGAAGAAAGAAATTCGAGCGAGGATGTACAAACTGAGGGAGCAGAGGCTGAAGGACTTCTACACTGCTGGAGACGTGTCGCAGGTAGCGAGGAAGCACCAGACGACCAGACACACTGAGTCCATCGAGGACCAGGGATTTTTATCGATGAAAGGTAAAGAGATCAGGGACTCTGAGTCGCCCACGCGGGACTTCAGCCGGGCAGTGATCTCCTCTTCGAATGACAATACGGGATTTTGGGACTCTCGTCAAGAGCGTGGTGATATAACGAAGAATTTGGAAGGTGGGGGAGAGCTGAAAGAAACTTTTGAGGCAACTGAAGGAGAAGGGCTTATCCGGGGAGCAGATCGGGAGACGAAGCTGGCTGTAGGTTCTCAAAGCAAGCATTCGAGAGTGACGAAGAACGACGATCATTCCAAGTACGAGTCTGAGGCTTTGAACCAATCATCTAAAGTGGCCTCTGTGACCAAAACAGATGATGGCAGCACTATCTCGTCAGCAAAATCGGAGAGTTGCAACGTCTCTAAAAGTCACGAGGAAAGCAACGTTATGGACGAGCAGGGCTCCACCAAGAAGTGGTCTTCTTCTTCTTCTTCTAGGACAGTCACTTCTTCATCACGCAAAGTCATCTCTTCCTCGTCTTTTGCCACCACGGACTCAGAGAACCTGAGAGCTATAACAGGTGACGAAGGCTTGGCTAAATCTGGAATGGTAAACCTCACTACAAAGATTGATGGGGGAAAGACAGAAGCAAATGAACGTTCTGAATCAATACAAAACAACAATCGTTCTGTGCATTCAGCAGTTTCCACTACAGCTACACACTCTGAACTGGGAAGGGGTGAAAATTATGTTGAGAACAAAAATTACCTCACTGATAATCAAACATCGGGTGCAGAAGTCACACAACTCTCTGAATCAGTACAGAACATCAAGCGTTCAGAGCATTCAACTGTTTCCACTTCAGCTACACATTCTGAACTGAAAAGGAGTGAGAATTATGTTGAAAATAAAAGTTATCTCTCTAATGATCAAACCTCGGGTGTAGAAGATAGACGACTCGAGACTTCAACAATAGCGAACCAACGCCCAACTAAAGATATTGCAGTATCAGAGACACAGGTTATAACAGATTCAGGAGTTAAGCAAAAAGAGATCAATGTGAAACAGTTGAGCACTGCAGATGTAACTGAAAACAGAAATCAGAAATCAAAAACAGAATCAGTGAAGAGTGAAACAGAATCAGTTACCAATCAAAAGATCATGTCAGAAATTCAAAAGTTGGACACCTACTTGTCAACCCACACACCAGCTCCATCAACGCCTGCCAGCCCTCGATGTGCTACAACTGACGTTGCCAATTGGACCATAGTTACACAGAATAATCGAGATAACGAGTTCATTTACGAATCAAGATCCAACGAGCCAGTGCCTGAGAAAGCTCCGATGTCTCCACATAGCTTGGAGAAGGTGGACAAGAATCAGTCAAACCTTGACCTTCCAAAGGATGCCACTGAAGGGCAGTATGTTACAACCTATCAGTCTCACTTCACTCGGCCAGACAGAATTAGTGTTGACAACAGCCCTTCACATGATTATTTTGCCAGTACCCTGAGGGCTAGCCCTGACAGGCAGACGCCATCCCCAACCAAAAAAACTGGGTCACGAGGGTCCTTGGACAGAAACAGTCCAGAGCGGAAGTGGAAGCAAAGCCCAAGAAATGTGGCCTCGCCGGGGGCCGACTCAAGGCCTCCATCAAGACCTTCAGATAGGACGTCCCCAGAGAGGAAACAGAGGGCGTCTCCAACCAAGACCCCAGAGGCAGAGACAGTCAGAGCAACTTCACCAGTGAAAAGTCTGAAACGAGACCGACGACCAAGTAACAGCAGCTACACAATTGAGAGGCCAAGATCAGAAACACGGAAGAAATCTGATACTCGATCAGATACTAAACCAAAACGGAAGTTCTCGTCTACTCAACAGAAACAGATCAATAAAGCCAGAGCATCAACCCCTGGGTCGTCCCCTACCCCTAGTCCTACTAAAAACAACAAAGACTCCTCTGATTCAGATTCTGACAACTCCCAAGCTACGTACAACAAGTCAAAATTAGACTTACGTCAAAATAAAAAGAATGAGACCGTCTCAACGCTCAAGCAACAATATGACTTGGCAAAGGAGGAAAGTTCAGAATACTTCTCTGAAGGTTCAATAACCAATGAGCTGACAAAGAAGAGGCAAGAGAGCAGCCCAGAGAGGAGTGCTTTTACTCCCATAAAGAATTTTAGGACCAACCCAGAGAGTGGTACATTCATTGTTGGAGAGAGGCGTCAAGAGACTCAAGAAAACAAAGCGATTGAGAGGGAAATTAATAATTCGGAGTATTCCGTTGATGTAACTGAAACTTTACAAACAGAGGCAGTTGATGGAGTTTCAAAAACTAAGATTGAAGACAAGAAGAAACCACATTCGTTGGCTTCAAGCCCAGAAAGGAAGGTCTCAGGCCCTCAGAAACCCTCATCTCCCAAGATTCAAGACCAGTACTGACTCCAGCAACGCTACTGTGACGACTCAGAAGACAGCTAGACAAAGAACCTCAGAAACAACTGTCACATCCAAGATTGATTCAACCACTAAAAGTACAAGGAAAACAAGTGTGGAGTCCAGAAGGGAGAGCTCTGACATAGTGCGAAGGCTCAGTCCCAGCAAATCAACAGAGTCAAGTCCAGAGAGGAGAGCAACTTCACCTGAGAAGATCCAATCCCCTGGAAAGAAACCATCTACGAGAGAGCAAACTTCACCAGAGAAGATGGGTCCTCAGAGGAGGCCAAAGTCACCCAAGAACAAGTATGTGGGAGAACCATCTCCTGAAAGACCAAGAAACTCTCCATCAGTGAGTCCTGAAAGAGTTTCAACTAAAAGGTCATCTCCTGACAGGAAAACTGTTGTAAAAAATACAGGTGCAAGGTTAGCCAAGGACCAAACAGTCAAGAGTGAAGATCACAGAACATTCGACCATCACCAAACAGAGAACCACTACTCGCACTAACGTCAATGAGACTCAGCAAACAGTAATCAGCAAGTCAAGCCCCCGGCGTTCAAGTATTCCTAGAGTTGAAAGGAGATTGACTCCAAAGAACTCTAAGGAAAATGTGCTATCTAAGCCCAGTGATCAAACTCCTGCAAGAAAGCCTGCACCAAAATCAACAACCTCAGCTCCCCTGAGACAAACTGCTCGCTCGCCAGTAAAAGCTGTAACAACTACAACAACTACCACTACTACTAGGGCAACTGGGACTACTCCAAGAAGAGCTCCTTCTCAGCCAGCCCAAGAACCCACAAATGCACAAAGAACCTCAAGAACAACAACAGTGAGAGTTACCAGTTCTATCCACCAAGCGTCAAAAACACCAGACAGGCCAAAAACTACAAGTGGAACCAGGCCTGTACCTGGAACTTCAAGGAAATCTCCTCAGGCAACCACTAAGAAGCCAGCTTCACCTGCTACCACTCCCAAAGGCTACACAGCTAAGCAGCAGGCAATGAAACCACAACCAACAACTGTCCCAACCAACACTGTGTCTTCAAGAGGAAGAACAATAGATAAGAAACCAGAGAAGAGAGTCACCACTTCCTCAAAGGGTACTTCCAAAATTTCAACTTCTCTTATTTCATCTACTACACAAAATGTAAGCCAGTTGAAAACAAGACAATTTATTCAAGCAGAATGTGACGAAACATCTGACCTGGACGACACCTCTCCTCCTGATTATTTTGATGTTGAAGAAGATGATGATGCTAAGCCCAAGGATCAGTATGAAGAAGTAGATGCAAGGGCTATAGTGGCAAAGCACAAGCAAACTCAGCAAAAAACAGTTTCTGGAAAACCTAAAACTGATAGGAGACTGAAAAAGAGAGATGCCCAGAAGGAGGATGAGTCCAGTTCATCTTCAGAGGATGAGACTGACCACACAACTCAGAAACCACATATATCTTCAAAAGACATGCTGATGACTGAGTCAACTCAAGATTACCTCAATGTTGTGGTGCAGCACCCCAAGTCATCAAGAGAATCATCTCCTGGCTACACTAGCGAGAGGATCCCACTCTCAACAACAAGCGATGATGGAGAGAGCAACCCTAGATATGCAGATTTCATCAGTGAGCCAGAAGATGTGGAAGTATTTGCTCCTCTTAGAAATGGGCGAGGTCCCATCCCAATGAAGGACACTGTGCAGACCACAGACTTAGATGAAGCCGATATATCGAGGGTTTCAGTAGCCGACAAAGTTACCGTTTTCTTGGATGCTGCTAAAAATTCATTGAAGACTCAGGAACATCACCAATCTGTAGACATTGACAGTACCAACTCGGTGAAAAATGCCAAGTCTTTGTTTGAAAATATCTCCTAAGACACAAGCAGGTACAGTCCAGGCCAGCAAGCGGGTGGACATTTATGAGAGTCAAGTGGAGCCTTGTCAAACAACACCAGTGTCAACCTCAAAGTTGGAAAAGCCTGAAACGCCAGCACCAAGTGCATTGTCTACTAAAATTATGAAACCATGTGGAGATGAGGTAGATGAAAGCCCAGCTGTAAGAAGTCATGTGTATCCTGATAGAGTTCCTGTGCAAGAGCCACAAATTGTGAAGAAGAAAGCTTATTTGACACACGACTCAGAGGAACTGACAGAAATGAAAGAGTTCAAGAAGAGAGAAGCAGAAGAAACTCAGAAAATTGTCCGAAAAGATACTCCAGTACCAGAACCTCTCGGAACCACCTTAAACCATCAGAAGGGCAAGAAGCCATTTACCAGAAATGTATCTGCTTCGGCTGATGTAAATTCCAAGAGAAACTTTTTTGAGAGAAAAGTCCAAGAACATGTGAAAGAAACAAAAGAACCAACTTTGCCTGCAGACAGAACTACTGTGGTGCAGAAACGAAGTGAAGCTGGGTCATTCATGAAGAGCACAGTCGCTAGCACTGTCAGGGCTCAGAGCCCTGATAAAGTCCAAAAACCTTTGGAACGAAAACAAACTGCTGACCAACTTCAGGAGAAAAAACCCCTCAGCCAGCCTGAAAACCTTCCAAAAACCGCAGATGTCCGACAAGCATCTCCTACTCGAAGTAGCCCAGCAAGAAACACATCACCAACCAGGAAGACCAAGAGAATCGAAGAAACTGAGAGGAAAACATCTACCGAAGTATCATCCATACGTTCACTCAGGACCCAGAGTCCTACTAAAGAGATCAATCCCAAGTCCTACAGCCCCTCAAAGAGCATCGACCAAGATCAGGATTTACGCTCTCCACTGAGAGTGCGCGACAGCAACACAATCCTAAAAGCAACAGAAACCGAAGAAGTCAATCAGTCTACAGGAAAATTTGGAGTGACATTGAAGAAAACTCATTCCGCCGCTAAAATAGTGCCAACAATTCCGAACAGCCCCTCTAAAAGGCCGTCCATTGGTGGGGATTCGCCGGTGATTGAAGAAATTTTCGATTTGGAACTTCTGGAAAAAATGGTGAGCCATCTTCATTAAGGTTCCGTTCTTAGCTGTTTCTTGAAAACTTGATGACACGATTATGTTTGATTTCTATTTTAATAGCATAAATCAAAACTTCACTAAAACATTCTGCCAAAAATACAAGCTATTCGGACTAATGCAGGGTGTCCCCGTGCTCCCCCACCACCACCCCTTAAATTTTTTTAATCTTCATATTTTTTGCAAGGATTTCTAATCCTATCGTATTTGCGCAACTGCGCTTTTTTTTTTTTTTTAATCATTATTATTATTTGAGAAAGTAGAAGGAATTAAAAATATATATATAATTAAAAAACCCTACAAACCTATGCTGGTTATGTCCTTGCATTACTTGTATTTCCATTTCCTTGTTATATGGAGGATGAATCTGTCTCATTCTTGTCTCCAGTCTATAGCGGCTGAAATCAATACATTATTTCATCTAGTATAATCTCCATGAAAGATGTTATTCTTACCGTATACCTACTTTTTCTAGCTGATCAAGGCAGTGGCCTACGACGAAAGGAGACGAGTGAGGGCACAAATTCGTCTCGTCAAGAAAGAACTCGAGGAAAAGCACAACAGAAGCGGACACCAAGCTACCATCGAACAAACGACTAGCTCCAAGGTAAATTAAATCCATTATCTTGCGACTGATGGACCTAGCGCAGCTGAAAGAACATGTTTAATATGAACTACTTTTCAGCCTTGGGCAACAAAAGCCAAGTCGACGCCAAAGTCCTTCTAGCCCTGCAGTGAAACGGATCGAAGAAACTAGCAAATTTTTGAGTGATGAAAGGAAATCTTCTCCTCGCCAGAGCCCAGACAGGAAATCCTCCACTGAGTACAAGCGAATGACGGTCAATGAAGTAGTGACATCAACCAGGTAAAATGATTGACTCAACTTCAGGAACTCTTTGAAATAACGTATGCTTCTGTAGGATGTGTTGATCTCACAATGTACCCGAGGTCATCTACTATCACAAGATTTTTTTATTCGACTCCATTTTACCCCAGTAAACCAGCTCTGCTTCCAGAACTGACAGGCAATCCCCCGAGAGACGTGTCCTCAATCAAAAATCCTATCAAAGCCCAGAACGTCGAGTTGCTGATCGTGCCAAGAGCCCTGAAAAGGACGTTCGACGGCCGTCAAGCAGCAGCCCAGAAAGGAAAATTTCGTCTCAGGAGAAAAGATCCACTGAGCTCAACCAAGCTACCACTTACCAAGCAACAGGTAAGTTCGCATAAGGATATCTCTCAATTAAAGAGGTGTCAATGCCGCTTTCGCCTAACCCTCGGTGGGTATACACCCCTATTATTAGATGTGAGCGTTGTTTGTCCTTAAAACATTTAAGCCCAAATTTGGAAAAAATATAGATAAAACGCGTTTTTTATTGTTTATTGGCGTGTGAGGTATCATTTTCCTTTAAATTTGGGGCGCTGAATTGATTGGAATGAGTATCCATGCTCTTGGTCGAGTAATAACCAGACCCTGTGCAAGAATTTGCAGTGTTTTCATGATCACTGTCACAGGGGGTCGACCACCTCCGATCGGCCACAAAAAATTGTCTGGACTTTTCATGATAGCTAGAACAAAAATAGCTGCAAATTCATTACAGGGGTGGTTATTCCTCGAACCAGGAGCAAGAAGACTCATTCCAATCGATTCAGCGTCCAAAATGTAGTCGAAAATGAAACCCCACACGCCTAGATAGCCAAAAATACATTTATCAAAATACAGCTTCTAACCCCTACCACCCCTCCCACAGTTTGGTCTGACTAGGCTGACCAGGTTTTGAGGACCAACTAGAGCTGGAAACGGGCCCCTGACCCTGGTTCTTACGCGTGTGGGGTATCGTTTTCTTCTAAATGTTAATGACCAAATCTCTTGGAATGAGTGAGTTTTCAAGATTTCCGATACCTAGGCGTGTGAGGTATTATTTTCCACTAAATTTTGGACGCTGAATCCAATGAGACCGGTCTTGGAACGATTGGCGCCCACCGAAAGAGGTTATGGACGCTGAATCGATTTAAATAAATTGGTCCGAGGGATAACCTACCCCTGTGAAATACTCGTAATTTGCAGTGTTTTATCTCAACATCATGAAACTTGTTCTGTCAAAATTAGGGTCCAATCGGTGGTATTCATCTCTAGCACAGGTTGATTATTCGAGGAACAGCCAACCAAAATCAAAATGCCCTCGCAGTATTTGGAAGTAGAAAATTTTCTAAAAATTTGAATTCATTGAGATGGGTCCCAGCCCGATTATTGCCCACTGGGGTGGGTTTGGGTCAAATGGGTACCTACCTACACTGCTTAACAACACACTCTTGCTCCTATAATAAATCATTTAAGAAGAATTTGCAGCGTTTTAAGTTGATTATTTTAATGGTTTTTATTGTATTTCTGTAATTAACAATTTTCTCTTTTGAAGACTGGTTCTCTCTCTTACACGAGCACGTTTGCTTTGAACAATAAAACCATTGCATAATTCGCTCCTTCTTTTGTCTGTAGATAGGTAGGCTAAACCAAATTTTGTCAGCAGTTCTGTGTATCACTTCGTAAACTATTTTGACCATTTTCGTACTCTTGTAACGATTAATGTGGATGAATCAAAGTGCAAATCAACTGGTTCAATCGGCCCACTCTCATGTTATTTACCTCTGAGTTAGTTGCACTATTATATGCTTTCTGGAGACCCAGAAAGAGACAATTTCTGCGACGTGCAAAATCTACCGAACATTAATCAAAGGAGTTACAGCTCATTTTCCCAGCTGATGTTTCATGTATCTCAATTCTCATGAGAGACCAACTTCGGATTTTGGATAGGCCAACGAGCTCATCATAACGAACAGGTCTTGACTGAAGTTGGTTCTAGTGCCAACCACCTTTTGGATTGATTGGACAGACGCCAATATTCCTCCCCACTTATTGTTTTCTCCTGATGGATCGTTCCTTCCTTGTTTCCACTGTCCGAAGCGATTCCGCGTCGAGAGCGACGACCTTCACTCAGATCCAACCGGTTCCTGACTCATCACGAGAATCTCGACTGCGTCTGGTATGTCCTGAGGAACGGGTCTTCTTCTCAGATTTCGTCTCGTATTATTTACATCCAATCTGTCCCTTGGTGAGTAGTCGAGACCCCTGCATAGATAGTAGCGGAGAAGTCTTCATTATCGGTGCCTTCCTCACGGATACGAGTGAAACTCCTTGTGAATAACATTGAATCTGTCCCAAGAAAGTCGATATTTAGTCATTTTCAAAAATCCATTTTATTTTTCCCTTCAACTTTCATTTCCTTTTCTATCTTTGCTCACGAAAAATTCTTGATTTCAACACACTTTTGATAAGAATTATATTTTGGATAGGACCTTCGAAAAAAAACTTTTTTGTTTTTTGGCTCAATTGAGTAGGTTCAGATTTCATCTCATAAAATGAGGACGTACCTATAAGCTTGAAACCTTTGATCTCATTAGTAAGCTTTTTCCTAACGAAGAAGGCTCGGAGTGGGCCCCTCAAACCCATGACTAAATTGCTTTGTGCCTCAAACTTGAAGGTTTTCTGGAAGAGCTACTTTCAGCCCCGATAGGCGATTCATTTCATTAGTACGCGAGGTACTCAACATCAAGAATTGACTTCCTGCAAGTGCTGAGGTCGCCAAGCGCCCCAATTATCCCCGTGACTGAGGATCACTACTGTTTTCCCATTATCTCAGATTGAATTTTTTTAAATTTGTAAAAATAGGGGTTTGGGGAAAACGATAGAATTTACAGCGATCCGATTGGATTCAGCGCCCAAAATTTAGTCGAAAATAATTCCTCACACGCCTAAACCGTCAAAAATCTCGAAAATCCATTTTTTGAAAAACACATTTTGACCTCTCCTTTCCCCAAATTTGGTCCGATCGGGCTGTCAATTTTTGAGGACCAACTAGAGCCGGAAACGGGTCCCTGACCAAAATTTGATTTTTAGAAAATTTTCTACTACCAAAGTCGGCGTGAACGGCGTACGGACATTTGACTCTTGGCTGGTTATTCTAATCTAGACACCTTGAAACGCCCAGAAAAAATTTTTGGGCCGAATCGGAGAGATTGACTTTTTGCATGAAAACATAGGTAGATTATTCAAGGAATAACCAACCAAAAATATCGATCAATCAATGCATCAAAACCTCAACATTGTTGTTGACGAAAATACCAGCCCAATGCAGCTACAGGCGCGCATAGTATTATTAATGTTTCTACATAAATTACGTAATATTCGATATCATTGTTCTTATCATCTTCAAAATCAGTTTAGATCGTCGTCTTTCCTAGCGTTTCCAGGAGGCTTTCTCGTCAAAATTTTACAC
Organism: Cyrtorhinus lividipennis; assembly: GCA_019603395.1. Classification (NCBI taxonomy): domain Eukaryota; kingdom Metazoa; phylum Arthropoda; class Insecta; order Hemiptera; family Miridae; genus Cyrtorhinus; species Cyrtorhinus lividipennis. The sequence continues at coordinate 18,028,589 of CM033998.1, read as the reverse complement.
GTTCACGCGAAATCGCTATGCCAAAATCGCTCCTGTTTGTTCACCTATTCCTCCTCCTACTTCTTCCAAGCTAAAGGTGGTATTCTGAGGGGATTCACTTACGAGAAGCGGCCATGGGAGCGTCTGGTAAAACGGCCAAATAGCCAAACAGCCAAATAGTCCCGCATTCCTGCTGCCCTTTTTCAGGCTTATGAACAAGCGCATTTCACGTAACTAGCAATCCAGTGGATTATGTACGACAGATCGCATGATTGAAACTCTGTTTTGAGTAGAACGCCGATACCTGTGCTACTCCCAGCTCACCTTCTTCTTCTATAGAGCTGACTTCAGAGTGAACCAATTCTACTAGGCGTTTCTTCGAGGAAGGGCTTCCAACTCCGCTCAGATAGGTTGATATTTCTTAGCAGACTCCTATTCCGGTTGTGTCACCCTGCTGACCGATAAGTACTCAGTTTGAATGTGGCAGCTTTCATCCCACGTCCTGCACAGTGAATAACCAGTGAAGAGTTGGAACCAAAATGGATTCGATTGTAAATAATGAAGTATCATCCACCTCGTATGTCTTACAAGAGAGAGAATACATTTTTAACAGATTCATTCATTTCAAGAGAGATGAGTTATGCCACAGTGGTCTCTTGGTATCTTAGGCTTACTCGCTGTATGTTTCTCAATGCTCCAAGGAAGTATCAGCAGCAGGCTAGGTAACACCGATGTGAGACTCGCAGAGGCACCTGCAGATGCGATGGACAGCAGGGCCAGGTACTTCAGGTAGATGTCCGTAGGAGGGTCTCGTGGTAGGGATGAGGCGTTTGAGGGAGTGAACGTAGGGTAGATCCACACAGGCCAGTCGCCTCCCGCTCGGGCCGTCGTTGCTTCGTGACGGGTGTCCTACAGCCGATGGCGTCTTCGATCTCATCGTCCGAGCAGGTGAATTCCTTCACGACTTCCTCTTTCCAAAGACCTCACAAATATACCTACCTTCTACCTATTACCTTCTTAGTTTACTAGAGTTGATATGCCCTTCAATTCTACACATTGAATTTGTCTTTCAATTTTAAGACTTAAATTAAATTTCCTTTTACCATTGTTAATTATTTTCACTTCATTGCAAACTAATGATAATGAGTGCTCTAAATGAAAAGTATGACAAATAAATTTATTTTTCAAAAAATTAAAATACCGAAAAATGCCCCACAGTTGTCTTGAGGAACCAGTAGAAAAAATTTATACAGAATAATCCCAATCTTAACGTCTAATTTGATCCTCATTTTTTTCCAAGTCAATTTAAGTTTTTTTTACACAAAAAATATAACAACTACAGGGACTTATTTTGGAATCCAGCAACGCACTTTTCAAGTTTCTGAGGAAATTATAATTCCTTCATACAATTGAAAATATTGGAAACAAAATCGATCAAAAAGGAGCGATTTTTATCCAATCATAATTCTCATCACGTGCTTCTGATTTCAAAATCAAAAATTTCTCCAGAATCAAGATCCACTTGGGAGTGAAGGAATAATTACGGATGATCGTACTTCTTAAACTATTGTGTTCTCGAGACGAGAAAAACAAATTAACTCATATTATCCTCCAAAATTTAATAACAGATCTGCCATATTATTGATAATGTTAATTTTCCCGCGCTGTTGTCTTTAGACTTATTGTATTCTATTTATGTTACAGTGAAAACTCAGTCGATCAAGAACGTAACTTCAGAAGTTAAGGAGGCCACAGCTGTAGCGACAGATTCAATAATATCATCTTACGGAGTTGGCCCGACAGACGACAATGGTAAACCTCTTTTCGGCCTTCGAGCTCTTCGCCGGACCAACACCAACAAAGCGCTCACAGGTTCGATGAAAAAACAATTTTTTTCTGATCAACTCGGTCGTTGCCCCCGGATCGCGGTTATTCACTAAGCAAATCACATGCGCCTCTTATGAAAATGTTTCTCCCGTCTGAACGTAATCGTAATTTCAGGTGAATTTGAAGAGGAAGACGTGTTGATCGAGAACGAGCAGACGAGGAGAGAATCCAGTCATTCAGAAGCGATCCTCGACTCGTCTGGACGACCGCTTTTGGAGGGCTCAGGGCGCTGCAGGCGGAAGGGATGCCGTCCCAAACCAGTCAATTGAAGGACCTGGAAAGGAAACAATTAGTAGTCCAAGGTAAACATTTTTATTCACGCAAATGGGAATTCACATTGAAATTAATTGGAATCAAACGCCGTCAATTGCTCCTCAAACATTTGTATCACGTTTAAATTTGAGAATTCCGAGATCCTGTGTGTTGCTCATCCTGTTTTTCTTGTTTTAACTCACCTTTTCAACAGGTGGAAGTGTCGTGGAGAGTTCGAAGACTGTCGTAACATCACATTCGTCGGTCACCTCTGACGGAAAAGTCTCCCACCGGCGAGATGTAGTGCGAGGTAAGCTGTAACATCTCACAATGTATTAACACAAGCTACGACTCCCTTGCACGTCCTCCATGATCGTTTTCCCTTGTCAATGCAAAAATCTTCAACATGAATGCAAAACGACATTGTTAATGGAAGTTTGTGAACTGAATGTACAATCAAAGCGTTTGTGGTTATGTGGGGGATTCCAGTTCCCACAAATTACACATTTTACTAGCAAAATCTCGGAACATTATTTGAAAAATGTCAGTGGTTACGCCGTCTACAGTCTGTTTAACATTTTGGAACTGCCCTTGTATCGCCCCTCCATAAATTTAAGCCATTGAGAGAGTTGATAGACCGACTGAGGAGGTGGCACTATAAGAATTTCATCAAAATCCAATTGGAGGAAGGCAGACATTTATATGAGATTTATACAAGGTGTTAACCTATAACGTTAGCAGCCTTCAAGGAGTCGATTCTACAACTCATTTGCAAACAAAAGTGTCTTCAAGGACTTTTCTTATTAGCGGATTCATTAATGAGATATTCACGATTTTTCCTCATATTTTCGACCTGACGTCACTAAGACGGCCATAACTCCCTTAATTCTCAAGACAATCTCAAATCTAAGTACCTCGTTGGAAAGAGCGTCAAATTCCCCTATAGGTGGGTCCCTCAACGTTTCCAATAATTGATACCTGGTATTCACTAATTCAGCCCAAAGTAAGTCAACGGAAACGCGAAACCTTGTCAACATCCAGCCGAGTTAAGGAACCCTTTTTTCCGAGAAAATCACCGCTTTCCAACGGTATATTAAAATGTTGGTGATTTTGAGATTTCTGGTAAACACCTAGACGTGTTTTTTCCAATAAATTTTGGGCGCTGAATTTGTTTTTTAACACAATTTAAGGGTAAAAATGACGTTCTGAGTGGAATAAATAAGAAATGTTTACTTAATCGTAGTTTTCATATGAAAGCACCGAATTCCACGAACTTGAAAGGAAACAATTTTTCATGCTGAATGAATTGAATTGTGACACTGTTCTGAGGCTCCAGGAATAAGTTTCGTTAAAAGTTTAATTTGTGACCTTTAGACATTTCGTTGCAAATGAGTTGTAGAATCGACCCCTTAAAGGCTGCTAACACCTGTATAACCAATCACCGCGAATTAGTAGGTATTAATGATTGATTGCCGATAAAATGAAAATAATGTTATGAGAAGATTAAACTCTATAGCTACATTTTCTAGATACAAATTTTGTTTTAGGCAATTTTCCCTCATTGTGACGGTAATTTTGAACGTAAATATCCGTTTTGTACAATGAATTTAGGTAACAGTAGATCCTCAACTAACCTCTTAACCTTTTTCCGTGTTTTGATTCTCTTAAAAAGAAATTTCATGACCATGATCAGCCTGGAAGTAAAGAACCGTGATATATCGTAAAATATCGGATCCTCTCTCCCCAAAAGCTGGTAGATTTTTCGCATTGGTTTGCTACTGACAATTAAGGGTTTCATAAAACCTTTTAATGTGTTTCTTTAATGTGTTCTGCTTGCATCTGTCCCATGTGAGTGATACACTCGGTAATGAGAATCTGAGTCATTGTTCATTTAGTTGCGATAATGCGTGGCAAACAAACGAAATGTTGAATCTTCAAGATAATATGCGGTGTAAGACAACGATTAGCTCGGGGAAACATCACAACCGTGAATTCATTCATTTATAACAAACAACCGTCTAGTCTACAAGTAAGTGCATTTATAAGTTTCGTGGCAATGTTTGCATAAATTTGGGATACTTTTTTTTTTATTAGGGGAAGAGTTGCCGGGTACGAAAAATATAAAAAAAAAAATGTGCTGGATATGTCCAGTTGTAGAAAGCTCAAGGTGGAAATGTCGAATGAGCTCGAGCCTACTTGATGTTGTTTGAGACGCACTGGCTCCCATGGATATCGTCCCCAAAATATCTGCGGGGCGGAAATGAGTTCAAAATAACCGCAAGGACGGCGCAAATCTAAAATCTGCAATTGGCGTCAGGTGGCAGCTCTCAATAATATTTATTAATGTGTCAGTGCACACTCCCCACGCTGTGAGAAATCTTAAAAACAAAATCATTACGAACCCCTTCTAGATTAACATTTTTCGTCTTGAACTCATTTCCATCCTAAATGAACTTAGGACTCTGAATAATAACTCGGATCGCGGTTTCCAAAGCAATGTTCGGTTCAATGCGAAAATATTGCCGATAATTTTAACAGCATCTGAAGGTACAGTGTAAAATTTGCATTGATTTTCTTTAACCCTCCAGTTCCTATAACTAATTGGAAAACAAAATTCGGTAAATGCGAAGAATAGGGACCGTTGTCACTGATAAGTGCAAGTATCCATAGTACCTCTGTCGAGCGCATATCTAATTACTCCTGTCCGCCATATTGTTTTTTATAAAAACAGAAAATTAATTGAAATAAACTAAAAATAGATAATAAAATAAAATTTCGAACAATGTTACGTAGAAAACGCATCAAATTGTATGTAGTACATTATATCCGAATAATGCTATCAGTTGATAACGTGAAGGGCTTTACTTGTAGCACAAATTCAATTTTCTCCGCCGTTCCCTAAACGTATGGTACCTAAATAAACTAAATGAAAAGTTTTTTGACATTTTACATTATTTTCCTAATTTTAATGTACCACACCAAGGTACTCTAGGCAATGAAGCAACCTAATGGCCAATCATAGGAATGAGTACTTCTTTAAAATAACACTGTTCTTCGGTGAATGTAATTTCAATTTAAATTAACATAATGCAAAGTGAAGAACGAAAAGTACACTTCTTACACTGTTTACTGAAAAAATAAATTTTTCTCCTTCATCCACTCGAACCAACAATGGAAAATATGCTTACATTCAACATTATTTACTTTCTCCTACAAACTTCACAAAAGTCACAGAAATTTACCCACCTGAAATGGAGAGGATTTGCCCTGCAGCTTTCATTGCACCACACAATGAAAAACAAAATGAACAAGATTAGTGATGTTCATTTAAAAGGTTTATACCAATAAGTTTACTGTAAACATATAACTTTACAAAATAATAAATCAAACACTTAGGTAGGTGGTCAATGACCAAATGCTTGTGCAGCTCCTCCCTATGGGGTACATTTCACTTCAACACATGACGGGATATAATACCACACATATAGAAGTAAATACTGTGATTTACTCAATAAAAATTCAACTTCAACATGCATATAACTATCCTACAGTACACTCACATTAGGAAGGTTATAAAATCACACAGGTCCTATTCTCTTCCTGGAACTTTTATCACTTTCTCAGTTTGTAAAACGGCCGCTGGAAGCGCTAAAAGTCCTGAGAAAGCATCGTTTGATTTTCCATGGCCCAAAGAAGAGGTTAACCCCTGGGGGAGCACTAGGAACTGGAGGGTTAAATATTTTCTTCATGCGAACGATAACAGAAATGGTAGTCAAACACAAAAAAACTGTTTCCCCAAAATTAAGGGAATTGGAATTGATTGAGGTTCTTGGTACTATAGGTGAGGTTGTCAGAGGGCTTAGCACAAATTGAACTCCATACCTATCCCGATCTCCTAAATAAACTTTTCAATAATTATTTTTTCATTTTTTAACCTCGAGAAAGCAAATAGATGGGCCCAATTTGATCGCAAACCAAGCTACAATATTATATTTCAAGTACCTACTAGTTACCTACTGACCAAATTGTAATAATGCGATAAGCCGTTGGGAGCGCTTCTGTCGAGTATGAGTTCGCTCTTCTCGGTGACGTCGGCTCATACCAGGAACAAGAAGATGTGAATGTTCAATGTTCATATTCGTGTGGTCGAGTTGTGTAATTATAAAGTAAGTTGTGTCGGTTAATATTAATCGAGATCTTCATGAGCCCTGTGACGCAGATTCATTGGAATCTAAACAATAGGTACCTACCGTTTTTATTTTGCAACTGCTTCCCTCAAAATTGCTCCAGCAGCTAAGCCGTCTGTTGACTACATTTCTACAATACAATTGAGGACTGAATGAGTTCTTTGTTGATTATGAAAGGGCAAATTGAATTTTAAACCAAAAATGTAGTGAAAAGTCGATGAAGAAAATAGTTTCTCCTAAGTGAATGAACTTGAGTTTTTCCGGTAGAAAGACTGCTCTGTGGGCTGCGTTCTACTCCATTTCTACTGTTGTTTAACCCTTGTTTTTGGTATTATACAAAGTCGGAAACACCCTGTATCACATTTATTACAAGTACAACTGAGACATTCTCATGCTGTTCTTAATGTATACATTCGGGTGCACTTGTCCTATTGTGAGTTTCTATTAGGGCAAATATCGTGTGTCGCAAGGGCAGAATATCAGGCGTCAATCATTAGAGGTAGGCGATGCCGGAAGGGAAGAGAAATGAAAGAAGCCACTGCCCCGCTTTCATCAGACAACCCCTATCTTCCCGCATTTGCCGTCGCAATCTGTTGTGCAGGGACAGAAATAGCAGGACATTGGTCCCCCTTAGGCCCCTTCGGTGCGGTTTTACACTTAAAACTCTTCCCAAGCCGCCTGGCCAGGTGCCCGGGTCCAGTTCGCTTCTGGACACTCACGGGGTCTCCCTCAGTTCCCTCAAAGGGTGCACCGGTTACATCGGCCACAGCCCTGGAAGTTGAAAAATTCGAAATTTAGCGACCATGTGACGGTTCAGTTCCCTCACAGAACTCCCAAAATGGACCAAAACGCCCAAACTAATTTTGTCATTTGTTTGACTTTGGGTCTGTTTGGGTTCTACTACGTTTGGACACCCCTGTTTGTTGTCCTATGCGCTGGCGTCAGCCTCGCAGCCTCCATCTCCCCCAGACTCAACAACCAAGGTACTTGCGTGGAAACTACCAATTTTTTTCCAATTCCTCCAGCTCTTTTCTTGATGCTCACGTTCCAACAAAATACTCACATTTTGCAAAAAAGAACTCAAATCAATTTTCATTTTGCATTGTTATTCTTAATTTATGCTATATTATACCCTTATCGCAACAATCTTGTACCAGAAGTGAAAATAGTTAAGGGAGGATAACTCCATATTACTTATACGATTCCCAATAGGTTTTCTTTTTATATTTCTACTTGTGACTCGTTCCAAAACGCATAAACCATTACTTAACGTACATGCAGATACAAATCTGAATATGTATCATATGAAAAAATTCCCCCTTTGCTACATGGGGAAAAATTGAGGGTATTGGAATGCAATTTTTGAAGAAATCAAAGGAAGAAGACAAAACAAATTACAATCTGCACAACTGAAAACTTGGTATCAGATTACAGAAGTAACTGTTTTCCGGTGAAATGAACCAGTGTTGTCTCGTCATCCCCTGTGATTTATCCTGGACTTCCCTGTTCCTAGCTTTATAAATAGCTCGATGTTTTGACTAATCACAAGGATGTGGTGCAAGGTGGTGGCTCCCTGTTTCTCCACTTCTCCCCCAACACTGATCGCATCTGTTTGGTTTCATACGTTTATGGTGGTAGACAATTTTCGGAAAAACTGACATTTTGGTCAGGGACCTGTTTCCGGCTTTGTTGGTCTTCGAAACTATTCAGCCCAATCTGACCAAATTGGGGGGAGGGGGAAGAGATTGGGTTTGGTCAAAAAATCGATTTTTGAGATTTCCGGCGATTTAGGCGTGTGGGGTATAATTTTCCACTAAATTTTGGATGCTGAATTAATTGAGATGCGTCTTGGATCGATTGGTGCCCACTGTTGGTGGTTACGGGTCAAAATTGGTACCTAGGCATGTGGGGGTACCATCTTCCACTCAATGTTGGGCACTTTAAGGAATAACCAACCAAAATGCAAACCTTTTGAGTTACTGGGAGGGCACTTCACGACGACACCAAGTACCTGTCCAGTTTTCACTCCTTGATAAGGGGACCATCCCTCTCAGCCACGAGGCAGTATTTCCCTTGGATTCGTAGCCCCTTCCCCCTTCATAACTATGCATCACCTTACCTGAGTCTAAGCAATAATTTTGTCTTTTAGAGCGAAACCACAAGCTGACTAACCAAATTAGCTGAGAAAGGTAAAAACCTTGATTTTCTATACGAAATATTCGTGATTCACCTAAATACAATCCTCCAATAATACTCGTCCCTGTTCCGCAAAGTGTTTTCTGTTGTCTTTTGTTATTGAAAGCAGGCCGTTGACCTCATGACAATCACTTCGTCATCCACGGCCCTCGACAAGAAGTGACCGTCAGTAATCGGCCTTGCCCTGTCGGTATGCGCTCGTCACTTTGATCTTGAGTGGTTTCTACGCTCGAGGACGCTCTATTAATCATGTGTTCATCCATCGTGTTTCCATTGTTGTCTTTTCTACTCTCTTTGTTGATTAACTGCCAAGCCAGAGTAAAACTTTAAATTTGCTTCCTCAGGTAGCAATTACATAGCCGCACTACCTCTCGAGAAATTCGCACTGTATTGAGCCCTGGGAAACCGATAAATTAAGCCCCGGTAGTTTGCTGGAAAAACGCTGCAAATTCTTTCACAGAGTTGGTTATTCCTCGGACCAGGATCATGGGGACTTCAATCGATTCAGCGTCTCAAATTTAGTGGAAATGATACCCCACACGCCTAGATCGCCAACAATTTCGAAAATCCACTTTTTGAAAAACACATTTTGATCCTTCCCTTCCCCAAATTCGGTCCTGATCGGGCTGAAAATTTTTGAAAATTTTTTTTAGAAAATTGTCTACTACCAAAGTCGCCGTGGACGGCGTACGGCGGACGGACATTTGGCTTTTTTGATCTAGACACCTTGAAACGTCCAAAAAGAGTTTTGGGCCGAATTGGAGAGATTGACCTTTTGCATGAAAACATAGGTTGATTATTCAAGGAATAACCAACAAAAAGATCTTAGTCTGCTGAAAAAATCGTTATTTATTGCGATCAATTGACTACCGACGGCTCCGTGTTAGCATTAAACAATAAGCAATGATTAGAGGTTTGGTAGCATACTTTTTTCTCTCTATGCTCCTAATTTCAGGGCCGTTTTAAGAAAGTACAGGGGAAAAAAATCAGTTTTTTTGTTTCGTTTTTTTTTTTTTTTAACTATTTTATTGCATTGAGCAGTTCCATTTAATTAATGTAAATTAAAATTTATGACGTTTCGCGTAGAAAGCGAATCTGTAATAGAAAGCTACACATTTTTCCTTGATGGTTCATCATTTCTAGCAGTATCTCGCTTTTTTGAGAGAGAAAATCATTCTGAGGAGGAAATGACATAAAAGTGGACCAACTTTTCATAAATGAAGTGGGTACCTATTGTCAAGATACGTTGACTCATACGTAACTTCCTCTAGTGAGGAACGAACGCTCTGTCTCCGTCGACTCAGCTTCCAACATTTAGTGGGAACTGAAAGCCCTCAAGGTCCCTAAAACTTGAAAAACCATATTAAAAATACCTATTAGCTTCGGTACCATTTGATTGTTCAGTTGGAAAACCGTTCCTCAGGCATTGCACGTAAATTTGGCGCGTGAAGGTAAGTGGGTCGGAGTCTATTTTGTTTGCTCAACTTGACGTTCTTGACACTTTCTGTTTCAGGAGAAATGACGTCCAAAAATGGCGAGCAGCCCATGGGGAGGATTACCCAGTCGACCTACTCCTACAAGAAGGACAGCGACACCGACTCAATTCCTCAGATCTCCTCCAAGACTGTGACTTCTGTGATAGGAAGCGGCGCCAGAAGGAGCTCAGGACCTCGCATAGAAGAGATTACTGATGGGAGCCAAAGTACGACCACTTCCAGGAGGTGAGGACTGTTGGTTTGTCGTAGTTCCATAACCTCCATGCTGTAGGTATAAATCACTTTTAGTGTGAGAATTAGCATGCTGGAATAAAGCATAATTTTATATCCAGCCCAACGCTTCGACACCATTTCCCATAATGTACTTTTTGCTGCCAACGATATTACAGAAATTGATGAAACTAGCATACCTAGAAAGTTTTCTCAGGCTCGCCATAAAGATAGCAGTCGTGTAAAGACGACTCGAAGAGCGACTTCGAAACTAATGGGATTGTACCTTCAACTATTATTCTCTTGTGCTAGTTCGAGTTTCTTGCCTCCTTAGCATTTTTTTCTAAAAATGACTCGCGTGACTTGAATTTTCGCCTGAAGCTCCGAGCGCTCATTGTTTTCATTCGAAAGATGAGTAACCGTAAGCAGAACAAACTGTTGGCCAACCGACGGCTTTCTTTGTTTGGGAACACCATGTCGAACTCAATCTTCACCGGACGGGAGGGTCATTTGTTCAGTTAACAATGAAGTAATGGGACCTAATATTATATACTATTATAGTTTTTTCCCTATTTTATTGTAGATTATACAAAAAAGTAAAATCACGTCCTCCTCTTCAACAAGAAGCATTCTCTGGTCAATTGAATAGAATTAAACATGTTTTACCGTTCATTCTAGATTGTGATTTTATCGTCTAACGTTTGAATTAGGTACTCAAAGGAATACACGGTCGAAGAGGACAACACGGTTTCTTCCGATAGGCGGAGAAGTTCGACGGGACTCAACCAGGACAACGTCCGAGCTTTCACTTCGATCTTGAGAAACAAAGATGCGAATGTCAGAAAGTACGTACCTCAAATTACTTATCACGTATCATCTTCAATTCATCGATTTTTGCAATTACTCCGAGTTGAACGACAAAACATTCATCCAGAGGTTGGCTGAACCGTGTCATCACGTTTATGTTTTAAAGTGACGAACCAAAATCATCTTTTGGTTTGAGCAGCTTTCTACCGAAGCACTATGTAAGTCCTAAACGAATGTTTTGCTCAGGTCCTCTCTCGAAACGTCGGAATCAGAAACCAAAACAACTAAAACCACAACACACGATGAATCCTCCAAGAAGTCTCTAACTCGGGGTGACTCTATCAAGGCTCTTCAGCACAAGTACCAACAAGCAACAGGTTCGTGACTCTTGTAACGCCTATGTTATATTAACCGTTAATTATTCCGAGCGTTCAGATTTAATTCTGGTTCAGTAACAAAATAAAACTCATCCTAATTTTGACCAGTTGGGAATTCAGTGGCCGGCGTGCGATCCTGGAAATATAATTCACTTATAACTAGTACTCATACATGCGTGCTCTACTGACGTCAATAGATAAAATTTTTAATTAAAAAGATTAATAACAATATGTTAAGGATTTTAAGAAACTATGAGCATCAGTGTCAAGTCCCCGAAATCGTCTCCCGAAAATTATGGGATTTCATAGGAAGTGACCAAATTCGGGAACTGCAACGGACAAAGACATGAGTTTGGCAGCCTATGAAACTGAACAATGAACTGCAGGGTGATCCAGGATTGTGTGCACCAACTTCAGGAATCGATTCTACATTTGATTTGCAACAAAAAGTCTCACGTAAACATTCTTGTAAAACCCCTTGTTTTTGGGAGTATTTTACCCCTAAGATCCTCTTTCGTGTATTCAACTTTGGCATTAAAATAGCCATATCTCCAAAATTGAGGATACCGTTGGGAAGAACGTTGAATTTCCAAAGAGATGAGACCCCTTCGATTTCCAAAACATGCAACTACATGTTTTTTTTGTTTTTTTCGAGCCCAAAAATTGACATTTTATCAATTTCAACGTTTTTTGATAAACTACCGGTTACATTTGGAACCTAAAAGCTCAAAATAAAAACAAGTTTGTAAAAACGGGGAAAACAGCTACATTTTATCAGCTTTCCTACGATATTAATGATTTCAACTTTACTATAGTATGGTTGTAACCCGCCGTTTTCACGTAACGGGCTAGGGATCCAAAAATAGACCTAGGCGAATAAATTAGTGGGAGACTAAAGACTTTCACTTACCGTCCGGAATGTCGGAGATGGTCGGTCATAGACGCCAAGTACACCTGAATTTACCAAGCTCTGAGGAATGGGGTTTCGTGATTGAAAGACAAGGGTTCAATATTGGCTTATAATAACGCAACTGACAGAAATATGAAATATGGAATGTCTCGGCCGAGAAGGATACTGACTATTACGTAATCTAATTATTGAGTAGGTAGAAGTGAAGGGCTGAGGGCCAAATGAATTTACGAGGTAGCTGAAGGCTCAGGAGTGGTTGATTTGAATAACGGTAAAAGTTGATGCGATTTGTTAGCGTCCTCCCCTAATTCCTTTCCCTTTTCCTAACGCACGACAGACGACATGCTAAATAATACGGTCACAATCTACAACTCCATGATCAGCTTTCTGGTGACTAAACGTCAGGGCTTGGGCCAGATTTAGATAGTTCGACTTTCGCGTTGCGAGGGTACGAGACAGAGTTATTTCGCCACTTACGTGTACCGACTTCTTGGGATGGAGGCCACAGGGTGATGCTCTCTTCACGAGATAGAGGTATTTCGCCACTTACGTGTACCAACTCCTTCGGATGGAGACAACAGGGTGATGTTCTCTTCGCTGCTCGGCTACGGTCAGGGGAACGCCGTCCAGGCCGGAGGAGGCGAGGCTCTTTCCGACGGAGGTCCGACGACTGGCGGTGCGTGGAAAACCTGGACTATTGGCCGTCGGATCGGGCGCGAACGGATCAACACTCGGGTCCGACGGGGGATTTTCAGTTCGTATAAGGGTCCACTGTTACGGGATAGGAATTGGCTGATCTCCCAATTCCCGAGTTCTCACCCTGAAGGAACCACGATACACTCGTTCCTTCAGGTCACTTTCACAACACCGGGTCACAAGGGGTTGACTTGCTACGCGTCGGGTGTTCCGCTTCGATGTTCCGGTTCACTTCGCGTCGATGTCCCGGTTCACTTCGCTTCGATGTCCCGGTTCACTTCACTTCGTTCCGCCTCGTCGGCGAACGGGGATTCCAACTTTCCTTCTCTTGAGTTCGGATACGACTGCCTGATGTTCGTTCTCTCAGTCCGCTCGTCAAGTCGCCTTCCCCTTCTACTCCTCCCTGGGTGTCTTGCGCCGCCCATCGCCTACCCAATCCAATGAGGACACGCCTTCCGCCCAGCTGGGGTTAGGCGCTTGGAGGGGAGAGGGTCGTTCCGTCCCCCGCCGCCGAAGTTTCTTGACGGGGCGCTTGGAATCTGCCGCCCCGTTACACCCCTCCGATCTTCGGAGGCCGAGGTCTACCTCGGCAATTTTCCTTCCGGTGGGGGTGACTGGTGCGATGGGCATTGCGTCAGGTCGTTTGGCTGCTATCCATGCTTGCTCGTACCGCCAGCGTCTACAAGCGGCACAGGTTGGTGGGCGGTCCTTCTCGTGTTCGGCGATGGAGCAGGGCTTCGGGTAGGCGGGATCCGTGGGTCGTAGGTTTCGGCACTTTCTCACCAGCCGATTCCACATCACTTTACAGCCATCGCAGCGGTAGGTTGTCGGCGGGTGTTGTCGTTTTGTGCAGATGCAGCACAGGACGCTCCCATTCGTCGAAGGTACGCTGGCGCGGATGTTCCAAGGTGGTGCGATGGGCGAGATGTGTCTTCCGCTGGTCTTATCTTCTACTTCCCTACTATGCTGTGAAACATCCAAACCGGCCCTTTCTTTAGTCTACTCTCACACTCCAACTCACACATTTCACACCCTCGATTTTGCTGCCATTACGAAGGAAAAGGAAAACAAAAAGGGGGGGGGGGGGGCAAGGGAGTCCTGTCCCGACTCATGAGGTACGGTCATTAGTAAAACAAGGTAAGTACTTATGTTGTGCATTTTATTTCCAGATCGGGGTTGTTCTACAGGTAAGACATTCCATATTCTATTTCCCAAAATACGAGTATACAACAAAACTTGACAACTTTTATCCATAACTAGTTCCTCCCGTTCTAGGTGTTGACATCTTCCCCGCGTGGAGCTGCGCGTAGTCGATCGTCCGGCGCCTTGGTCTTAATCCGTATGGACTGGACGCCGTCCTACTCGGAATCGGGATTCGACTGGAAGGTCTTCCAGGGCCCTGGGCCCCAGGTTCAGGATTTTCTTCGGTCCGTACTGGTTCCGGCCATTCAAGGGGGTCCAACAACCACGTTCCTCCGCTATCTTCGCTAAGTGGAGGGGCAGGGCTCTCGGGTGGGCGCCATTCTTCCGCTACGTCGGGGGTGACGGCGTCGTCTGGCACGCTGTTGGTAAACGCTGGCTTGAGCATGCTGAGGTGGTAACGTGTGGTCTTCCCCAGGACATCCTGGACCTCGTAATCGACATCGGTCAGTTTGTCGGGTTTTTGGATTGGTGGTGTCAAATTCGGGGAAGTGTTCCTCTCCTGGCACTCCTGGCATTTCTGGACGAACTCTCGGACGTCACGTACCATCTTCTTCCAGTACCCGTACCGTCTTGCGACTCGGGTGGTTGTTTCTACGCCAGGGTGCCCGGCCCACTGATGTTGATGACAATTGGTCAGGAACCAGCGCCGCATGGTGGATGGAATCAGTGGCACCGTGATCCGCTGGCCATCCACATCGACCTCCTTCCTCCAGACTTCTTCCTCCTTCTTTAGTCGATGCTTCTCTGGGTCAGCAGTCAGGGTGGAGATCCAGGGGTCCAAGGATTGGGCTGCTATCAGAAGTTCCTTTGGCATACTTAATATGATGGCGCCAACAGGAACACGGCTCAGGCCGTCTTTGACCAATTGGGAGTCGGGTCCTGCCAGATGAGTCAGATGCTGGTGCACCTGGTGCTCCAATTCAGAGGTTGAAGGGGGATTGTCCCCGATCTCGATTGGGAACTCTGCTACATCGGACATTGGAGGGTGTACCACTGGCTGCTTTCTGGGTGGTGTTGGTTCGGTGGTCAGTTGGCCTTGGTGGTTGTCGTCGACGCGAGGTTCAGAGGCTTTGGCAGATGTTGAAGCGACTGTTGGCCCGCCCTGGCAGTTGTGGTCGGTGTCGGGTTTCGGGGCTTGAGCGGTTTTCTGGGCTTTCCGCGCCATCCCGTCGCCCTTCAGTTGACGGATGTGCCTGAGGAGGTCCGGGTCAGTGGCGACCACGCCGATGGAGATCATCTTCCCAGTGGTGGGTTCCTTCATCTCCACTACGCCGATATCCGGGCGTATGCCAAGGGGTAATTTCCTCAGGAGGTCCAGTCCGATCAGATCCAAGCCGGAGTCAGGTCGTCGGAAGACATAGAATGCGTGCGTAATCGTAACCAGACCGATGGTGGTACGTACCTCCTGGATCCCCAGCACGGGCAGTGGTTGTCCGTCGGCACCCCATAGCTTCAACGTTGTTGGGCGGATGTCAATGCCAGGCACAGGTCTTGATAGGACAGACACTGCAGCACCAGTATCCACGACCATTCGCCGGGATTCCTTCCCCAAGCCGGCGGTGATCAGTATCATGGGCCTCATGACACAATTCACAGCGGTCTGGTAGGCCACCAGCTCGTCTCCGCAGACTTCAATGGTTGGTTCGTCCTCATTATTTGTCGTGAGATTGGCTTGGGTTTCCTGGGTCGTGCTGACGTTTCTGACCTGGTGCATTCGCGGATTTGAGATGGGCAGGGTCTTCTTCTTCTTCAGGCAATCAGCCTCCAGATGGTCACGGGATCCACAGAAATTGCAGAACAAGGCCGCGTAGAGTCCGTGGGGGCAACTCACTGGAAAGTGGGAAAGATCACCACAGTACATACAGGGCAGCACTGGGACGGTCGGTGGTAACTTCGTCGGCACCGGTATCAACTGGTGATCGCCGAACGTGGCCGGTTTGTTTGGGTAACGAAGCGGGCTTCTGGGTTTTTGCAGGCAGTTTGCTGCAAAATGCCCTGGTTCTCCGCAAGAGTAGCATTTCTTGGGCTCCGAAGGTCTTGATCCGCTGACAGCGGTTATGTCCCATCGAGCATCGTAGTCCTGCTTCGCTCTCATTACGTCCTCCCATCCCTCAGCCCGCTCCACTGCATCCTCCAAGGTGTCCGGAGGGTTACCCTGCAAGTAGAGATGGAGTTCTTTCGGTTGTCCGCGGACAAAAGCGCTGAGTGCCTTTCGTCTTGTCCATTCCCGACGTTGAGCATCGTTCAGGTTGGGTTCAGTTCGGACAGCCGATCTTGCCGTGGCCAGAAGTCGTTCTGCGAACCGTCGGATGGACTCGTCGGGGTCTCTCTGGGCTGTCCAGAGTCGTATGGTTGCCTTCTCGGGACTTTCCTCGCCATACCATGCCAGTATGGCCTTCTTCACTGTCGTGTATGGGGTTTCGCCAAGACCATCCTGGAGGAATCGCTTGGCTCCACCTTTTAGGCGGGTACGAAGGAATCGCAGTCTCTTGTGTTCGTCGAACTCTTTGGTTGCTTGCTCCACCTCCTGGAAGAACACGGATGCCGTGATAGCATCCGGCTCATCAGGGTTCCATGTGTCGACTTCCATGAACAACGACCGCGGAATGCCGGAGGCAGCAGGCTCACGGAAAAAGGCGCCCAGTTTGTTCATTGCTTCCGTCACGGCGTTCATCATGGCTTCGCCCTCGACTGATGGGCTGCTGTTTTGGTGCATTGTCGCGAACTCACTTGTTGAATAAAAGAAAAAAAGACTAAACAAAAAGAATTATAGAACTGAGAGATCACTTTCTTGCGCACCAAGGACCGATAATTTCCCCACGAATCGAGAAAGGACTTCCCAGTTGGTAAGAGCTATGACGGGTCTGGAATCGGGATGTCAATTGGAGCTGAAGGCTCGTCGGAACAGTCCCGGAACAGAGGGCCTCGGGACAAGTGTCGGAACAGTCCCGGAACAGAGGGCCTCGGGACAAGTGTCGGAACAGTCCCGGAACAGAGGGCCTCGGGACAAGTCTCGGAACAGTCCCGGAACAGACCCGGAACAGACCCGGAACAGGGGGCCTCGGGACAAGTGTCGGAACAGTCCCGGAACAGAGGGCCCCGGGACAAGCCTCGGAACAGTCCCGGAACAGACCCGGGACAGTCTCGGAACAGAGGCCTCGGAACAAGCCTCGGAACAGTCCCGGAACAGAGGCCTCGGAACAAGCCTCGGAACGGTCCCGGAACAGAGGCCTCGGAACAAGCCTCGGAACAGTCCCGGAACAGACCCGGGACAGTCTCGGAACAGAGGGCCTCGGAACAAGCCCCGGGACAGTCTT
Organism: Cyrtorhinus lividipennis; assembly: GCA_019603395.1. Classification (NCBI taxonomy): domain Eukaryota; kingdom Metazoa; phylum Arthropoda; class Insecta; order Hemiptera; family Miridae; genus Cyrtorhinus; species Cyrtorhinus lividipennis. The sequence goes on along the minus strand of CM033998.1, from coordinate 18,011,072 downwards.
GGAACAGGGGGCTACAGCGAGAGTGATGCTACTCGATAAATGAGCCAGTATTTAAATTTCGATTTATGGAAAGAAAGAAAAATGATACGGATTTGAAGTTAATTGACTCCTCACTCGCTTCCTCACACTCGGGCCGATTTGTTTGTTTCTTACAATTTTAAATTTCGGAATCTACAACTAGCACAATTTAAATTTCAAGATTATAAAACGCGACCCAATTCCTTCAGAGCTTTTTCTCACCAATATTCGCCTGGTCAAGATCACTTGTTGTGGATACGACAGAAATCGAGATTTCTGAAATATCCCACCGCTTGCCACCAAAAGATGTAACCCGCCGTTTTCACGTAACGGGCTAGGGATCCAAAAATAGACCTAGGCGAATAAATTAGTGGGAGACTAAAGACTTTCACTTACCGTCCGGAATGTCGGAGATGGTCGGTCATAGACGCCAAGTACACCTGAATTTACCAAGCTCTGAGGAATGGGGTTTCGTGATTGAAAGACAAGGGTTCAATATTGGCTTATAATAACGCAACTGACAGAAATATGAAATATGGAATGTCTCGGCCGAGAAGGATACTGACTATTACGTAATCTAATTATTGAGTAGGTAGAAGTGAAGGGCTGAGGGCCAAATGAATTTACGAGGTAGCTGAAGGCTCAGGAGTGGTTGATTTGAATAACGGTAAAAGTTGATGCGATTTGTTAGCGTCCTCCCCTAATTCCTTTCCCTTTTCCTAACGCACGACAGACGACATGCTAAATAATACGGTCACAATCTACAACTCCATGATCAGCTTTCTGGTGACTAAACGTCAGGGCTTGGGCCAGATTTAGATAGTTCGACTTTCGCGTTGCGAGGGTACGAGACAGAGTTATTTCGCCACTTACGTGTACCGACTTCTTGGGATGGAGGCCACAGGGTGATGCTCTCTTCACGAGATAGAGGTATTTCGCCACTTACGTGTACCAACTCCTTCGGATGGAGACAACAGGGTGATGTTCTCTTCGCTGCTCGGCTACGGTCAGGGGAACGCCGTCCAGGCCGGAGGAGGCGAGGCTCTTTCCGACGGAGGTCCGACGACTGGCGGTGCGTGGAAAACCTGGACTATTGGCCGTCGGATCGGGCGCGAACGGATCAACACTCGGGTCCGACGGGGGATTTTCAGTTCGTATAAGGGTCCACTGTTACGGGATAGGAATTGGCTGATCTCCCAATTCCCGAGTTCTCACCCTGAAGGAACCACGATACACTCGTTCCTTCAGGTCACTTTCACAACACCGGGTCACAAGGGGTTGACTTGCTACGCGTCGGGTGTTCCGCTTCGATGTTCCGGTTCACTTCGCGTCGATGTCCCGGTTCACTTCGCTTCGATGTCCCGGTTCACTTCACTTCGTTCCGCCTCGTCGGCGAACGGGGATTCCAACTTTCCTTCTCTTGAGTTCGGATACGACTGCCTGATGTTCGTTCTCTCAGTCCGCTCGTCAAGTCGCCTTCCCCTTCTACTCCTCCCTGGGTGTCTTGCGCCGCCCATCGCCTACCCAATCCAATGAGGACACGCCTTCCGCCCAGCTGGGGTTAGGCGCTTGGAGGGGAGAGGGTCGTTCCGTCCCCCGCCGCCGAAGTTTCTTGACGGGGCGCTTGGAATCTGCCGCCCCGTTACATGGTAATTAAGGGAAAAACTATGAAAATTCTTTCACAGGAGTTGGTTATTCCTCGGACAAGGCGCATGGAGACTAATTTAAATCGATTCAGCGTTCATAACCTCTTCCGGTGAGCGCCAATCGTTCCGCGACCCGTTTTATTGGATTAGCGTCCAACATTTAGTCGAAAATGGTTTGGCGTCATACGCCTACATCGCCAAAAATCTCGAAAACCCATTTTTCGAATTACACATTTTGGTCCCTATTCCGCCCAATCCGAGTTCGATCGGGCTGAAAAGTTTCCAGGACCAACTAAAGTCGGAAACGGGGGTCCCTGACCAAAATTTCAGATTTTTAGAAAAATGTCTACTACCAAAATCGGCGGACGGACACTTGCTAATTTTGAACTAAACACCTTAAAACGTAAAAAAAAAAAAAAAAAAAAAAAAAAAAAAAAATTGAGCTGAATTGAAAATATTTTGAATAAAAATATAGGTTGATTATTCAAGGAAAAACCATCCAAAACGACGTTTGAAAGCCGAAAAAATTTATTGCAACCATTGTAGTCGCCTGCTTAGAGATGGTTTGTCATTAAACGTCCTCAGGATTCGTTCACCCATGTTGATGAATACCAATCATCAATAAATCAATTACACTACTGGAAAGCTGACAAAATGTTGTTGTTTTTCACGTTCAAGCAAAAAGTTGTTATATTGAACGTTTAGGTTTCAAATACAACTGATGTTAAAAAAACAAATTGATGAAATGTTGACTTCGGGATCAGTAAACAACGTGTATGTTTTGTAAATCGATGGGGGTCTCATCTTGGAAATTCAGCATTCTTTCTAACGGTATCCTCAATTTTGATTTTACGGTGTAAATAAACGGAGATATGGCTGTTTTAATGACAAAGTTGAAAACACGATAGAAAATCTTAAAAGTGAAAATACTCCCAAAAACAAGGGGTTTCGCAAAAATTTCTACAAGAGACTTTTTGTTACAAGTTAGTTGTAGATTACTGAAGTTTTGCACTCAATTCTAGGACATCCTGTATAAGGGAAGGATTAGAACCTTTACGTTCACTCTTCCACACTTCCCTGATACAAGGATTACTTTTTTCCTACAATCTTAGTTATAGATAATAAAGATTTTTCAAAAATATAATACACAGTAGATTTTTAATAATTCTTCTAAAACCATATTCTTAAGGTACTGCTAGACGAGCTCTCATAAAAAATAAATAGGTTGAACGAAATATTTCGCAGGGCATTCTCCTACAAATTCTGGATGTAATGGCATAGAAATTGTAAATTGTATTCAGGTCTACAAAGAAAACCACAATAGTAGATATTTTTACTGACAAATTAATCGAGACCATTAGTTTCTTAGGGGATCCGTCTTACAGAATAAGATTACCAGTTATTGCTAGTTACTCTTGAAGACGGCATATTGGAGTAATTTTTTTCCTTATTTACCACTGCTACCATAACACAAAACCACTACTCTAGACATTTCACGAATAAGTATGTAAATAACTTGATTTTTTCCTCGACTAAACTGTTTATTTATTTGTTCTATTTGACGTGATTAATCGTTATATTGTCACTAATCCACATTGGCTAACTGGTGTTCGTGCATGTCTGACTATTCAGAGGCCGCTAATCAACACACCAACCGCAGTTACCCTAAGGCTGGGCTCATCCTCAGGTCAAACAGTCTACATTCAGCGGATGATCAACCTCAATGTAAGTCAGGAAGCGATCGAAGCACGCATTTCCTTAGATGATTGTTAAGTGTCGTCACGTTCGTAGTAAGTGATTAAATTGCATTGGAACCCCATGTTCTACTTGTAGCTTTAGCTAGGGGAGCTTACAACGATTACTTTGTAAATTGTAGTATTACGCCTTCTCAGGACGTTGTGAGGAAAAATGCGAATCTGCATGTCCCAAGTAGGTGAGAAAAGTCTGCCTGTCAACTCGTTGTCCTTGCTTTAATTGTATTGTCCCTGGTCACGAGCCTTGATAACGTATACATCATTAAGCTACATGTAGCGTAGCATCCGTAGGCATTGCAGGGCAGAGTTATAGCCTAATCAACTCCTTGTTGATTGAACCTTAACTGACGGCGTAGAGGCCTTTATTGCATCTTTTTGATTTTTCCCACGTCCCAATGGGTACTTCTAAGTAGTGGCTTGTGTGAACCCAACCGGCCAAAGCGGCTTCTATTCTAGAGGTCTTGTTAAGATCATTTCTTGAAGTGTTTTGGTCACAAAGTAGTCCGCTGCAACCCTCCTGAGCGGTAAAGCCCCCTAAAAATGGCCCTTATAAAACCTGAACGTGTTGGCTTGATAGACAGCTAGCTCATTGTAGTAGAATGGATATGACCAAAAGCTGTGAAGGGCCGCTTTGCCAGCTCTGATCACTCCTCAGATCTTTTAGGTCGATTACAACTCTCTCTTGATATTTTGGAAGGTTGCTGCTCGCGCCAATTTGCTTCTTGATTCCCAAAAAAAAGTGCAAACTAAAGGATAAATAAAAAACAGATAAAAGATCCAACCACAAACCTCATCTTCCTGAAGTGAATGTCAAGTATTTGGAACAAAACAATATAGAAACTATTCTTATTCTCTCCTTGCTAAATAATGTTTCTTCAAATAAAACTTATCCAATTTCGTTCATTTCTAATTTCGAACGTTGGGAGACAGATTTGGACCTCTGTAACCGTAAAATTATTCCCCCCCTCTGTAGTTTTAGTAGACTGCCCATTACAATCTACACGCTTCCAAAACGCCATTGTAGTGGACATCCGGTCGACATTCATTCGCTAAACGTTGTTCATTTCTAAATACGTATAACTCTAACACCCCCATGTGTGTTGCAGTATCATCCAGTATGAAGCAAGCAAGTACGACCGTTCATTCTTCACGAACGACCGACCAAGATGGTGCCGTTGTCACCAGCAGTCAAACAAGAACTGAAAATTCGAGGACTTCCACGACTTCATCCACGTCACCTGGTTCAATTCAAACCGCTTCTACGACGAGAACTGATGTGAGAACGGGGGCGACGTCATTTCTGGACAATTCTTCAAAAGTCACTGGAGTTCAAGACATTCTGACAAGGATGAGGAATGCGGATCTAGGTAAATGGTCTCAATTGTAGAGTTAATTACTGAGAAATGGCCTGGGAAGTTTCCAGAGGGCGTGGATTTGTGTGGGCGAACTATGTAACGCTCACAAAATAACCCTCATCCATTCAGATTGCTTTTAGCTGCTACCCTGTGTTGGGCAAAAAATGAGATATTTCAGCTGTTAGCTCAATTAGCGACAATTCAGGTGCAGCTAACAACTGAATATGGCTGTTCTTGAACAGCTAACAGTTAAATAATTAGCTTTTCAGGAACAGCTAAAGTTTTTAGCTAAATTGGTTATTAATGAAACGAACGAATGGCTAACAGATTTAGCTATAACTGACGCTAATAAACTAATAGCGAAATTTTTACGAAAAACCGCATTTATCCCCTCAAAGCCACAAACCATATACAAAACTGCTCTTAAGGTTATCGAGAATTTTGGTCACCCCGAAAAATAATACCTAACAAAACCATACGTCATATTTCAATTGAAATTTATCCGAGAATTTTCGGTAAATTTGGTAAAGAGAATCTCAAATTAGTTTCGTAATTTCGTAATACCGTACGAGAAAAAAAAAAAATTTAAAAAAAAAAAAATTGTTTTTTTTTTTTTGGAATTTATTTGAGAAAATGTTCCAATGCTTCTGCTATTGCTAGGTAAAACTGAAATGGTTAGCTTGGCTGTACTAGCTGTGTAGACATGCAGTTTTTCGTAAAAAGTTAAATATTAGCTATTAAATGTCAGCCACAGCTTAGCCTATTACGTTTTAGCTGCTCGTAGCAGTTAGATCTGTTGGCTTTATGTTTCGGCTAATAGCTAATTTAGCAATGAATTTAAGCTGTTCTTTAATAGCTAAAGGCTAAATTTATCAAGCTATTAAAAAAAGGAATAGCTAATTTATCCATTATTTGAATGATTAGCTGGCTAATAAATTAGTTAGCTAAAGCCCAACTCTGCTGCTACCGCGGTTCTGTTAAAATTGACTGTAGCCAAAAAAGCCTGTCAGCCGATAACGAGTGAGCCTTTAGTAGAGGCGGGTTACAAGCAAGGCTTCCTATTGCGCATCCCAGAAACCACAAGCCCAGAACATCCTCTCTCTGGTTGTGGCGCCTTGCGAGCAACCTTGCAGCAGGTAAAAACTGGCTGTCATTTCTACGTTGTGTTAACACCAGTTTGGGTTATATCGCTCGTGAACGACTTTCAGATACGAGTAAGTCAAGGTCTCCTCTCTTTAACTTTACGAAATCGACGAATCGTACATACGTGTGTCTTCTGTTTGTAGTGACTGAAAGCGGGGATACGAGCGAAGACGCTGAAGCCAGAGCTCTCCTCAACAAGTTTCTCGGGGCTTCCGTTATTCTCCAAGGAATGGAACAGGGGATGAGAGCTGCCACGCAGAGCAGCACTACTCTTGTGAACGAAGCTGACAAACAGTGGGTCAAGGTAAGAAACCAACTGTGTTTATAGAAACAATCAAGTCTGTGACTTCGGCTGGCGTGCTAGTATTCCAGGCTGAGTAATGCAGTGCGTGACCGAATCTGGGGAATAGTCACCGAAGTAGTCCCCTGTCCCACAGAAAAGCGGTTAAGAAGCTGAGAGATTAGTTTAGAGCGTTGCTTGAATTGTTTTGAACACAACGTGGACTGCTGCAACCCTTCTTGGGCCCCCTAATGAGAACACCGAAAAAACCAGAATTCAGGCGTTGACCTGAAGGATCAGAACAACCGTGTTGCGCATTTTAAATAACCGAATTAGCAGACTCCTCGATCAATTTAAGGTTTCATCACTTTGGCTGAATCAGCTGGTTTATACCAATGATGAATGTGGCCAAGAGCTGTGGTGTTAAATGTACAAGCCAAGTCTGCTCATTCCATCTATTTGTCGTGGAATTTATTCTGTTGTTCTTGAGATCAAGTTGTGGGGAAACCAACAACATCCAGTGGTTCGCCGTTCTTTTACTGTGGACTGTTTTTACGGGGTGGACATCCTGGCCTCAAGAAACTGTCAATTGTTGTCATACGTATCTCTTCTACCATTTGTTCCAAAAGCAATTCTCATCACTGTTCCTTTAAAAATGTCCAAGTTCAAACTCATAAGTTCCTACTATTCCCTCTTCGTTCAATTTAGACCGTACGATTTCTTATGAATCAGCGCAGTACCTCCCCTAAGGACTGCCACAATCCTCTGATCTACTTGTGAGCCTCTTTTAGAACATCGAGATTCATTCCAGCCCATTTGGAGCAGTGAAAACATGGTCGACTTTTCCTTATGGTTGGTTATTTGAATGATCAACCTCTGTTTTCGTGCTCAAGGTCATGGGGTAATGGTTTTTAGCATTGGAAATTTTTTTTAAAAAGCTGAAATTTTGATCAGACCAGTTTTGGCTCTAATTGAAGTCTTTTCAGACGTATCGGGCCATATTTGAAGAGGAAAGACGGGGGCAAAATGTCGAAAATTGTCGATATTTTTAACGATCTCGTTGCGTAGGGTATCTCGTTTCGCTAGATTTTGAACGCTGAATCCATTAAGATGGGTCCCAGAACCGATCAGCGCCCGTTGAAGGGGGGTTCGGGTCAAAATGGGTACCTACCCACCTATTTGGAAGTGGGTTTTCCAGATTTTTCTGCGATCTAGGCGTGTAGGGTATCATTTAAGTTTAGATGCTGAATCCAATGAAATGGGTTTCGGAGCGATAATTGCCCTCCGGAAGAGGTAATGAGCCAAAATGGGTATCTATCTACCCATTTCGAATGCGTGTTTTCGAGATTTGTGATACCTAGGCGTGTGGGGTATCATTTTCCCCTAAATTTTGGACCTTGAATTGATTGGAAGGGGTCTGGGACTCTTCACACTCACTTTTATCCCACATTTTCTCCATGCTCCTGGTCCAAGAAATAACTAACCTCTGTGAAAGATTTTCCAGCGTGTTCACGTCGTAATCGCGCTTCGTACGTATTTGATATGGACTTATCACTTTTATCGGCTATACGGGTGAATTTATCTGATTATTTATTTATTTCCTTTTTTCCTCAATTTATATTTGAAGGCGCGTACGATGAAAATCAGTTCCCTGGGTATTGAACCTCCTCAACCAATCCACGGGTTATCTGGTTTACTAGATGAAAGGAAACTCTGTTCCCTCGTTTACACGCGCAATTGCCGCTGGCACGGAAAATACCCTTCTGCGAAATCCGAATTTCTCCGTCGTGAATTATACAGGAACAGGAACGATTTTGAAGGTTGATAGACCCTTAAACTGCCTGGCCTGGAGCCAATGCCGGCGCACTTTTAGTTCAAAGTTAGCCGGTATTTCCATCCATAGAGCTCACGTTTTATTTTTAAACCGCTCCTCCTCACAACTATAGTTTTAACGCCGTATAAGAGATAACCGAGTAGTTTACCTTCGATCTGAGAATTGATTTTCGCGGATGTAGGAGAAGGAAGATGTCCAAGATGAGCTCAGAATTTTGGCGCTGGGCTCTGGTGGACAGGTGTCGACAGACAGCGCAGCGGCACGGGGTGAAGGGTGGGAGTCGTGGAACGAGGAAGACGATTTCTTATAGAGATTGGTTATTGTTTTCCCCTGCAGAGTGTTTTGGGTCACTGCCACTTCACTATATTTTTATTGTTTGACTCAGTCGTCGATGAACAGGGAAGGGAAATCTATTCTAGATGCGATCGGATATTTCGACACGGGTTTCCCCGTAACGACCGAGCCCTCCCCTTATATAGGTGACAGGAGAGCGGTCATTCCTTGGCCCGAACCCCAACCAAGTGCGCTGCCCTTGTTATGAATTGTGCGCGAGGGGAATTCATCGAATTTCAAACAATACGGAGTTAATTAATCGAAGCTAATTTACAAGTGTCGGCTATAACTCTTTTCCTCTGCACGGCTAAGTAAAAGAAAGAGATTGAAAACAGAGCACACCGAAATAACTTGGGTCGCGATTTACTCGGAATTGTATTTTTTCCTCGATACGCGCTTCTTTTGTCCTATCAGGTCAACGATCCAAGCATCTTCTCTAGTTGAGGAAGCCGACCTGTCAACGGTCTATTAATGACCGCTGTCTTCAATGTAAACCAATTGATTAAATTCAACATTACGTTGAAGTATGACTTTTAAACCATAAGAGGGTCCTGGATCAAATTTCCTTCCGAGCTATACTTTGGTTAACGAAACTTTTGATTTCCTGTATTTTCATAAGTAAAACGTGTCCGCACTATGAAATCCAAACTGTCTCACACTGACTTCACCTTTCTGGGTCTCCTCCTCCTCACTAATTGTTGTTGTTTTTGTAGTGCCAAAATAAATTTCAACTCGATCCTCGCACCCCAAGAAGTTATTTAGTACACTACAATAGTTTTGGTTGATTATTCCTTGAATAATTTCAAGTTGTTTAGATCAAAATAAGCGAATGTCCGCCCGCCGTCCGCGTCGATTTTGGTAGTAAAAAATTTTCTAAAAATCTGAAATTTGGGTCAGGAACTCGCTTTTGATTTTAGTTGGTCCTCGAAACTTTTCAGCCCGATCGGACCAAATTTGGGGGAGGTAGAGGTCAAAATTTGTTTTCATACATGTATAATGGATTTTTTGAGATTTTAAGCAATTTAGCTGTGTGTGGTATTATTTTGGACTAAATTTTGGACGCTGAATCCAATGCGACGGGTGCCGGAACGATTGGAGCCCACCGGAAGAGGTCATGGGTTAAAATGGGTACCTATTTTATGGGGGTTTTTGTGATTTCTGGCAATTAGGCGTATGTGGTATCATTTTCCACTAAATTTTGATTGCTGAATCGAGGAATAACCAACCCCTACTGCGTTTTTAGACTTGTATAATCTTCTGTGAAATTTCCTTGTGGAAGGCCAAGGTCAATTGAGATGATTCCTCAACCGATCGGTGCACGATTTGATTTTTACCCACTTTAGGTTAACCTCAAAGACACATTCTGCACACACTTGCATTGGTTTTCATTTTGAAAACCATGTTGTTTTTTATATATAGTAGAAGGTAATACAGTAATGTAAATTACCGCCTACAACAACGTGTTCAAAACGGCGATAGTCAATTGTATGTTGAAAAAGGCGAAGACTTTCCATGCTATAATAATAGTTTGTCGTTGATTTTAAGAAAGAGGGTAGAGTATAAAGGGTAGTATAAGAGATGGCTCTCCCTTGTGATATTTTGAGGAGTTGACGTAAAATTCAGCTCAACCGAAAAAATCAATATATTCACATTTTTTAAATCCAATAATTTATTGCGCTTTCAGTCAATAGTACTGCGCAATTTCTTCCCTCCCGCCCCACCCCTAATATAGTGATACACACTCGAAAAATATAGTTTGTTCAATACAATCAGCCGGATAGATTTTGGAGGGGGAAGGAGGGGGGATGTTCGGCCCGGGGTCTTAGGCTGGGGAAGACGAAAGCTGCCGAGCAACGCTCCGCTGATCCTGGCCGGCCCTCTCGAAATAGACCGTCAAAGCATTGACGCAGTTCGCGCCTATTTTGGTCAGACTTGACTAGCCCACTCCTCCAATAGCATCACTGCATGTCATGTACCACTTGTAAAAGTGTTTGTGCTTTTTTTTTCGCCCATAAACGGAGATCTGGCAGATGAAAGTTGAACGAATCCCGTTTTGAACACCAACGATTTGGTTTTCCACTTCGCGCGACGAGGCCGCGGATTTGCATTTCTCAGCCGGGGATCCAGTCATCTCGAATCTCAAACATTTGAGAGATGATCAGTGGCTAAAAAGTGATCAATTTCTTTCTCTCCACAGGCCGCCAGCCGACGAAATCAAGACGAAATTGACGACATCTCCGACGAAAAACAACTACGAATTCTCGTGAGTGTCCAATTCATCTCTTTTCTTGCCTACTTCCTAAATCTTTCGCTCTTCTACAAACCATAACCATCAAATTCTATTTTTACGCGTCACGGTACCTGTTCCTTAGGTCAAATAAACGAAAATTCCAAATTTTCAAAAAACAAAAACTTTGTGAAATCTTCAGAACTCCTTGGATCCTATCCACTTCCATCCTTATCTCACCTTGTTCTGAACTGCAATGAGCGTGTAAAAGTACATCTCGTAGCAATCGGGCCAACGTTGTGTCCTGTAAGCAAGCTATTCGTATCTTCATTATCAACAATAAGTGCATCAGTAGAACCAGACATACCTGTAAAACCCCAATTATGGGGGCTGATGAACTTATAGAAAACAAATTTATCCGAAATTTGACTAAATTAATTTTTGTTAACCTCATTTTTTTGCTTCGGTTTTCCTCAACAACAACAATAAATTATTATAGATTGAAAGTACGAGCAATTGAACCGTACTGCCAATGAATTGAATGCGAAATTTCGAATATAAGTGGAAGACCTGCATACTCAGCTCGGTGTAAAGTATGCAATTTCGTACCTAAATCGAACTCACTTACGTCAAAGCTAATTTCTTATGGCAAATTTCGTAGATTATTCACTTGTTTTACACTTTTTACAAGTTTTTCCAAACATTATTTACCTCTACCTGGTATTGTGGTTACCTTTTTTCATCAATTTCGTTCTACTATCGCCCGAAACTTGTTTCAATTGTCTATAGAACCATCCGTCTGACGTACGCCGTTTTTGGTTGGGCTAATTTATCTATTTATCTGAAGTTTTGATTATTGACTCCTTATAGGCAATAGATACATGCTTCAGCTTAATCGTCTCATACGGAGTTCACGTAGGGCTGCAAATGTGTATTTTGAAAATGGGTTTTCAAGATTCCTTAGGGCCTCAGCGTGGAGTGTCCCTGTTCCTTTTAACTTTGGACCATCGATACACCTTAAAGTGACGCTGTGTATGAGTAGGAATAGGTCGTGCAGCTCTAATCCTCGAAGATACGTTTTCCTACACGATATAGATAGTCCTAAAACAACAAACCATTGTAGATAAACTTGCAGCGTTCTTCCACCACGTTATTAAGACAAAAAATCATAATATTCCTGTGTAATTCGTACTTTGGCCTCAGCCGGTTGCCAGCGGCTGCACCCTTGCATCAATCTGCAACACAGTCCTCCCAAAGTTGATGCCTTAAATTACTCGCTATAACGCTTCTTCGTGCCGTTAATCAAAAACTCTCTTCAAACGTTAAGGAATATTTTATTAGGGAAGTACACGGAACGAAGACTTTGCTAAATTCTTCCCATTTGGGGGTCCTCTTCTTCCAACTTACATCGGGGGCGCCAAGAAGTTTCTTATCGGTCGACTGATAACATAGCCTACCGACGACCACGCGGCTTGTCGATTCGCTAACTAAAACTAACTAAACGTTTCAGTGCAAACTTGAAGAAATTATTGAAAACTGGCTTATTGCATCGTAAAATGGAAAATTATTTCTCTTTACTTGATGATTTGTATTTTGTAAGCTTATTATAATTATTTTGAATTTTAAAATGATTAGAATTTTGAAGAAAACATACGTATTGATAACGCACAAACAGCAGCATAACGCAGGAACATGAAAATTGGTCAAACAAAATTGATCTTACTGTGTCAGAGGCATCCATCTTTCCATATTTGGTGAAGTGAGCGAAGGTTTTGGTTGGGTATTCCTTGAATACTCAACCTATGTTTTCATGCAAAAAGTCAATCTCTCCGATTCGGCCCAAAAATTGTTTTTCTGGACGTTTCAAGGTGTCTAGATCAAAATTAGCAAATGTCCACGCCCGCCCTCCAAGCTGACTTTGGTAGTAGAAAATTTTCTAAAAATCTGAAATTTTGGTCAGGGACCCGTTTCCGGCTCTAGTTAGTCCTCAAGCTTTTCAACCTGATCGGACCACATTTGGGTGGGGTAGGGGTCAAAATGTGTATTCCGAAAAATGGATTTTTGAGATTCTTTGCAATCTAGGTGTGTGGGGTATCATTTTCCACTAAATTCTGGACGCTGAATCCAAAGAAAAAGGTCCCAGACCTATTCACACCTACTGGATGAGGTTATGGGTCAAAATGGCTATCCATTACCCGTTTTGAATGTGTTTTTGAGATTTCTGGTACCTAGGAGTGTGGGGTATCATTTTCCACTAAATTTTGGACTATAAATCGATTGGAATGGGTCCGGGACCCGCCACACCCACTGTTTCCCCCATCTTCCTCATGTTGAAGAAATGAATGTGCCTGGTCCGAGAAATAACCAACCCGTGTGTAAAAATTTGCAGCATTTTTAACTTGGAGAAGTCATTGCCAATACCATACATTTGAAATACATGATTTTACTGTTTTCAAAAGAGTCTAAGACCCTTTTTAGTGACCCACTGAACCAAGTTTGACCGTTTTGAAAGATTCTTCTCGTACAGTTCAACAAATTAGTGAGTTGGGCTGAAAAAACTGAATTTTCGTTGATCACATGACTCGATTTATTCCGTTCTAATTGACCTACACACACCACCCTGCCGATCTTTCGTGGTCCGTTGGCCTCAAGTGGCTCGTTCGAGTTTCTTCCGATGGATGAAAATCTTGACTGCGATAACTTGCTCTCCTTGGTTGTTCACTTTCACTGGCTGAGAAACCGAGCGCTCATGCGTTTCTTAAACGCGCATCGCATATCATACCTGGTCACTAATGTGCAGTTGGAGTCTTAGAAGGAGGTATTTTTACTGGAATGATACACAAGGATGCAATCAAGGCACGTATTCACGTGCACTCCAGCGATGATTTCTATCTGAATATTCTAAAATTATTTTTGTGAGACAAACTACGAGTCAAAACCTCCTCATCCCTCGATGCGTAAGGCCAGGTTCATAATCAGCACCGAAAGAATTAACCCCAAAAGGAAGAATATGCTTGCATTTTAGTGCCTTGGCGTGATTGAATTTCAGCGCTTTTAGCATATTGTTTAATACATTTCTGAACCAATGTCCCGTGCCAATGATCAGCCCAAACCTACGAAGAGTAGGTTTCTCTTATAGCGGGCATTCTCGCGGAGGTAGGTCGTTACAAGAAATAATGGCAAAAAAAGCTGGTGGAGAAAAAAACATCATCGTTCCCGTTGTTTTAATGCCAGAATATTGTTTCTATTTGATTCGTGGAATGATGCCAAATTCCTTCCGACGCTGTGGAGAATGATATTCAGTTGAGTGGAATTTGAATGATTTGCATTGTTCCTAATGAACGACAGGCCTGCGAATATTCAATTCGTTCGCCATGTGTTGTGTTTTGAGAGTTTTTGTATGTAGGGGATTATGTCGTCAATCATACCACTCTGTAAGCAACGCAACTTGCCTCTATTGACTGCCTTTACGTACTTCTCACATTTATTTTTGTTTCAGTTGGACGCCAGTTCAGACTACGAAGAGAAAAGGAAGATAAGGGCAAAGTTGCGCGAAATGGCGGAGAAAAAAGGTACAGTAAACAATTTAAGCGCATGATCTGCAAAAACAATTGGATCGAACACTTATAATGGCACTTCGCTTTTGCAACTTCTTCTCGGCAGCATGCCCCTTTTTCAAATGAATATTTGGGACTCCGTACATTAGAGAAATCGACAATCTCTCGAAATTCGCAGGACTGTCTTACATCTCAATAAACGTAGTCCCGAATGTCAGTAATGAAAATCTCTTAATCAGGTATAGGGATGGCACTTGACACGTTTCCTAAGCTGATTTGGTGAACCTACTTCATATTCGTAGGGATCTGCATTCGACAGCAGTGGACTAATGAATAAAATGCTTCTATCAATGGAATGCATTCATTTTTTTGAAACGCACACAAGTAACGAATGACCATGTACAAATGTACCTACTTGGTGGTATAATCTGCATATTAAGCAGCTGAAGCTTAGTTCGGAATGCACTTGCTTTCTTGGTGGTTTACGCTAACGTTGCGCAGCGCCATCAGCCACGGGTTTATCACTTTTCGTCATTTTACAATGGTTTTAGGCCATGCTTGCACCAATAAGATTTGCTGAAGAGTATTTACGTTTTGAGGAGAAATCCAAATCTAAACATCTAGTGTCTATCCTGTTTAGCGTGATAGGGTTGGCAACATCATGTTCAAATCCACTTTGCGTAATAAGTACTACTTTTTTAGAACATTTTGCGAGTGAAAATACGCACAAAAACTCCCTAGCGTTGGTGCCTCACACGACTAACTGGATATTTGGTGATCCTGACGCGACGACTTGCCTCATTTCAGAATAATCTTAACGAATTCGGCACAAGTCGGTTGAAAACTATTGAGTTGACTCATCCGACATCAACGGGCTCAGCTATTTCTCATAAACCCTCCAACTTTTATATTTCAGCATCTTTCAAAATTTACGATACCTATCATAATTACAGAACAAAATGAATTTATATTATACATCAGTAGGCACATGACTGGACGAACGAAACAAGAATGCGGCTTTTGGTGGAAACTGTGTGACTCAAGTGTAAACCACGTATCTTTCAAGTATTACTGCTTTTCGAGGTGTTGGGAACCTAAACTAACAGTAGCTTCTATAACAGGTGGGAGCAGCTTGGTGGCTGGCGAGGGCGGGTCAGGAATATCAGTCGAAGGTGAGTGCCTCAATTTGCAAAGAGTCATGAGCGGTGGATTCGATGATTCTGGAACGGAGTCTGGGGAGGATTTAAGGCACTTGAACCCAGAAGTTGTAGAGGAAGTGAAATGTGCCTTGTCCAGATTGGAGGGCGTCATACCAGGGTTGGACCCTGCCAAGAGAGACGCCGTGTCTCAGCTGGTGACAAGCTTGCAATCGTGCCTGCAACTGGCGCCCCCACCACCAGTGCCACCTCCTCCGAGAAGATTTGGATCACGCAAGGCTCTGAGGAACCGGCACACAGTCAGCGTCTCGGCTGATGAGATCGTCCAGGCGCGCAAGTGGGTGAATCAAGACAATCTTCAGAGGAGCGCAGCCAACAGCACAGAATCCATCCTGGCAAATGTTTTCCGACCTGTCCACTTTTCTCCACCTGCTGCGCTACCTGAGGCCAAATATACCTTAATGACTTTGGTGAGAAAGATGTACCACAAACCCGCCCTGCACAAAGCGGCGTATTTCATGGAGCCTGGGCCTCAACAAGGTGTCGTTTCTTTCATTGAACCTGATTACAAAACCCCTACAGTTGAGCGGAGTATGAGTGACAACAGCAGCGTTTATGACAATGACTATGACCCCAGCATTCATCTATTCACTCCTGAACAGTCAGTACAAATAGCCATACACAAAGCTGCTATCAACAAACAAATCAATAGAGAAGAAGTGAAGCGACGAGAGAGCAGCGAGGATGGGGATGTCTCCAGCGCTGATGAAGAAGAACCTCAAACATCCTCAGCACAAAGGCTCCTGCAACTAGCCACCGACAATGAAAAGAAACAGCGCTATTCGGCCAGGAACTCGAAGAAACTCAAAATGAAAAGAGCCAATACTATTGACATCCCCAAGCCAAACAAATTCTACGACTATTCTTCTGACGACTATGGCGCTTCTGCGGATGAAACGAGAGACGACATGGGACGTTGCAGTTTCAACCAAAGGCAAATCCTTCCGCCAAGTTTTGAACCAAAAACGGAAAATGATCACAAATTCCTAGCCTTCCTACAACAAGTTGACAATAAAAATCCTGCCAAAGTGATGACGTACAACCCATCCGCTAGAGGTGGCAAACACTGGCATAATCGATTTTCCACTATAAAAACAACTTTCGAAAAAGGGGAGCCAAAGCCAGAACAGTCATACAGCCCTACACCGGCTAAATTATTTTGGCAGAACGCTCAGAAACAAGAGACCAAAAAAGAAGTTGAACAAAAAGGGAAGTTGCCGTGGACTGTGAAGTCTGCTGGGGAAAATGGAGTTGTGGTTGGGTCACTCACTGTCGCCAAACCAGGGAACGTGAACCGGTTCAACCACGCGCCCAAGTCAGCTTTCAAGCCAATAGAGAAGAAGACCTTTTCTCCTGTTGCCAGTTCAGCGTCTGGTTCAGTAAAACAGCTAGCTACCCAGAAGTTCTCAAATTCCACAAATTCACAAGAGCCCAAACCAACAGTTGGAAAATTGGAAGTCAAAACGGCACCCATGCATCTCAATAGTATCAAAACTGACAATGAAAAACTAGCTGCTTTCAATCAGAACGCAGTTTCTACTCACAAATATTACAATCTTCCTTCTAGGGTGTTGAACCATGAATCTCCCGAAAGGCGAACTCCTTCGGCTTTTGCCCCATATAAACAAAAAAGTGAGGCGTTCCCCTCGAGAAAAGCAGAAGAAACAAAACAGCAATTTAATTCATATGCTCAACCCAAGTTCTACTCGTCAAATCCTCGTCAACCAAGACCTCAAACCAGCCAAAATCACGGGACCAGTTGGCAAACTTCGAGTGATTACCAACCGCAGTATGCTGCTGTGTACAAACACCCAATACCCAGTCCAAAAGATCTGGAAGGTTACGATCAGCTGGGCAGTAATCACGTGGAGTCCAATAACCAAGCTCACAAGCCACTCCAGGCTCAAACTCGGGTCCCTGGAAACTACCACAGATCCTCAAATCAACATACTTTTGAAGAGAAGCTCCCAATAGAACGAGTTCATTCAAAAGCTACTGTAAATCACAACGGCATCTCAGCTGAAGTAAATCATTCAAATGGTCCTAAATTCATCTCCGCCGCAAAACCTGTTGCCAAAGTTTATCCTGAACAGCAGCCAATTTCTCTGCCTACAGACAACATTTACAATACACCGATCAATGGTGCTTTGGGTGCCAAGAGCATTGGGAATGGAGACTTATCACGACCTCAAACCAGGGAGCAGATATTTATGAGGGAGACGGTAAATGGTAAGTTCTGTGGATCTGACGAGTACAATTCTGAACGGGTCAGTTGCTGCACAAGAGAAACAGTTGTACCTGACTGAAGGAGAAACAGCTAAAATTCCAGTCCAGTTCTCAGGAGGAACGTCAGCTCAAAGTCCTCCAACCATACCATTGCATCATCCAGCAGAGACGTCAGTACAGATACCACCTCCAATGCCATTACAGCGCCCATCAACAATGTCAGTTCATAATTCTTCAGCAATGCCATTTCAGCGCCCATCAGGCAATGCCAGTTCAGAGTCCACCAGCAATGTGTCTTCAAAACGTTCCAGAACTACCTGTACATGCTCCTGCAGCAATGTCAGCTCAGAGCTCCTCAACAATGCACACGAAACTTCCTGCACCAACACCAGTTCAAAGCCCTCCAGCAGCACAGCAAGTTCAAAGTCCAAGTTTTCCCACAATAGCTACACAAAACCCAGTGTTTGAGAGGAGTCCTCAAATCGACTCAACATTGTACCATTCCCTTGAACCTCCAACAATCGGGACTGTAACTGACTGTAGCGATTTGAATCAAGAAGTCCAGGGTTTTACAGACATTAGAGACACTCGCGTTTTGGAATCCCAGGACCTATACTTGTCCAACGAAGCAGCGAGCGGACAGTACATTTGCAATTTGAGGGATGCTAGTACGATTAATACCGATGGGGAGTTCGTGTCGAACGTTTTGGCCACCAGTCCTGGGCTGAGAGATAGTCACTACATATCTCCAAGGCCGAAGAGTCGATCGCCAACATCCAGCACTCCACCAATGCCGACTCGTGGGAGCGTGATGGAGATGACGTCCTATGATAATGTGTACTATAATAATACAGTGTCATCGAAAACCGCCGTCATCTATTAGCTTCTACCCTAGCAACGGAGATAGCTATCGGGAAAGACCCAAAACATCCTCTCCATACCTCTCAGGAAGGACAGAGTCTCCGCAGTCACTGTCCCCTGTTCGATCTTCCTCTGCTCGCTTCAGCCCTGACCGAATGGACGGCGAGGAAAATGAGTGCAGAGCCGTAAGCCGCGTGATGGGCCAAGCTCAGTGCCAGACAGCTGTCACCATCAACAACCGAACTAGGACGAGATTCGACGAACCGACCAAGCTCGACCTGAGGATTCAGCTGACCCAATCCGCCCGTCAAAAAGCTCTGTCCCCGTCTTTTCCTAACGTTCTCCAAAAATCCGAATCCTGGCACCAGCTGGTCAAAGAGCAAATGACACAAGCGAAACAGGCCCCGCCAATCCCTAACGCCAACCTCCCGAAAATCTCCAGGGCCAAATCCAGCCATTCACTCAACCAGTACAAACAATTCGAAGCCTCCCTCCAACCAGATGACAAACTGGCCACGAAAAAAATCACCGTCAGCCAGTACCTGTCCAAAAAGGCCAAACACTCCCAAATGAACAAAATGCGGCACAAATCTCTTGGGAACATTTCCACTTTGGAGGACGACATGGACAACGTCGACGAGGCTTTCGAGTCCATTTTCCAAGAAAACAGTCGAAAACGAAACAGCAAATAAGGCTCCGCTTGAAACACCCCCTCACACGTAGAAGAAGCCGCTTACCGTTCAAATGAGCCCAAAATGTGATATAATCTTAGTCAAATAGCGTTTAGGGAATACGAGATATATGTATGTGAAAAACAAACTTTACTGACCGAGAAGAGGAGGTTCGACCGAGGTCCCCATCGCGTTGGAAGGCAGTAGACGATTTTAATGTGAGTCGAATGTGTTTTTGTGTGTGATTTCGTGTTATTTTCATGTACATCTGAGTAGAAATACGAACAGTGATCTGGTTTTATCTGTAACGGCTTCTACTGACCTGATCTTCTTTTGGATAAATTCAAAGACTGGATTTACCTTTTTGATCTGGATCCCACAAACCACATCAACAACTTGGTGTTTTCCGTGCGTTAAGACCTCCACTTGAGCTCTCCACTTTCCACTTAGCTTCTCGCCCTACCATCCACTTGTTCGTCTGTTTTCCCACCATCTCTTGCGAAGATTTTACTCATAAACGCAGGTTTAACATAATTATTAAAATTGTATTTCTTAACTTGTTGCAACTACAACCCATTTACGGACATTTCAAATCAAATTGAGAAATAGAGCGATAAATTTGAGAAGTTTCTGACCAAGTCGAGAAATAGTCTCATCTATTTGGAAATTTGATTGAATGATGTTTAAGATGGAAGAAGAAATTCTCTGTTTGAATGAAAGGACCCCACAATTATTTATGCAATTCTCTAATGGGCCAAAAAATGCTATGTAGTATTGTAAACTAGTTGAGATTTCAAGTACATAGGTGAATTTGATGATCTATGTAGCGGGAACATGCAAAAATTAGATTGAGCAGAGATCGCAATCATTAGATTGGCTGTACTCCATTGAAACTGTTATAAATCCATCAAACATTATGCATCATAATTTCTCGCCAGACTCTACATCGACGAGAAAACGTCCAGAAAAGATTTTGGGCTATATTGGAGAAATTCACCTTTTGCATGAAAACATGGCCACACGCGGCAATAAAATTTGTCTTTTCACATTTTTCCAACGTTGATTCTTTTAAGTTCTCACCGTCTAGTCAAAAAGTGGTTTGCGGGCCTCCTCAGCGTTACTCGTCCTACACTGATGTAACATTATCAAATTTGGTTTCGTTGACTGTCACAACCCTCACGAAAGCAACAGTGTTTTGATTTATCCATCTAAAGGTGACTTACCTACCAGTGTTATTCATCACCTAACAATTTTTCCTAAGCAGTTTAACCTCGTGATTAATTTTCGCTTTCATTGTAAATAATCACACTTATCGCTTATTTATTACTATTAGTCACAGTACACTGCACTAACAATTATAAGATGTACCTACTTTTAATGAATAATGTTGTTGATTTACTTGCAATAACTAGATTCCTCATTGTACATATATCATCAATATTGTGAAATAGTTCAATTAGCAGCAGGTTAATATACATTTTAGGAAACATATAAAGCCGTAATTAATATTTGTATACACCTAATGTATATAAGCGAGTTACTAGCATGAATAACTATTTTAGGATGATGAATAATTTCCCTTTAGAAGACATTTTCATCTCACTGATAGGGTGAGAAAACGCCTGAGTGCTCATTTTGTGCCCAGTAAAGCAAAAATTCCCCTCCAAATTGATTGGTTTTTTTAAATATAAAATAACGTTTGTATTTTTATGTTTCATTTCAGACAGCAATGACTCCTCGGGAGTGGTTCCTAAAAGTGGCCAGAGCTTCTCAAAAACTGAAGGTATGTGATAGTTGAAATTATATTTATTTTGTTGTTGTGGGGAACTTGTGAATGAGTGATTCAACCACTCTCTTACGGAATATTGTAATGATAATTTCTTTAAGATGATTTTTTTTTTTCCCCTAAGTAAAATTGGCCTTTGAGAGGGATTATCTGTCAGCTGGCGACCCTAAATGTGATGGTGGTCCCTACCTTCTGACCAGCTGAAGGGCATCTTGATCCGAGACAATGTCAGAGATACTATTTAGATACCTATAACATAATTCCACCTTCTTGTTCATATCTCATGGAAATTTGAATTTGATTGTACCTAATGATATGAATATACTGGTATTCAGCCAGCACAGAGATATTAAAGCTAGTCGTTTACCGACACTGGAGTTAACAGTTTTACTAATGATAGTATAATGATTACGGTAAGACTACTAAATTGCCCTTGGTTCGTCTCTACTATTCCTAGGTGACTGCTTCCTGATTCCTGCCTTGGCCCCAACAGCCAACTTGCTTTTAGCAAATGCAGTGACACAGCTATTTCCTCTGAAGTACAAAATAAAACAAAACGCTGCAAATTCGTACAGGGGTTGGTTATTTCTTTGGACCAGGAGCGTGAAGACTCATTCCAATCAATTAAGCGTCCAAAATTTAGTGAAAATGATACCCCACACGCCTGGATACCATAAATCTCAAATACCCAAATTCCAAATAGGTAGATAAGGTACCCCATTTTGGCCCTGAATCTCTTCCGGGACCCGTCTCATTGATTTCAGCGTCCATAATTTAGTCGAAAATGATACCCCATACGCCTAGATCACCAAAAATATCGAAAATCCATTTTTCAAAGTACACATTTTGACCCCCACCTCCTCCATATTAAGGCCGGCTGTGCTGACACTTTCGAGGACCAACTAAAGCCGGAAAATGGTGGCTGACAAAATTTCAGATTCTTTGAAAATTAGCTATTTATTACCAAAACGGTGTCCAACATTTAGTGGAAAATGGTACCCCGCACGCCTAGTTACCCGAAATACTCAAAAACCCCTCCGGCGGGCGCCAATCAATCAGGGACCTGTGCCAATGGATTCAGAGTCCAAAATTTAGTGTGCAACGATAGTCACTTTTTCACTAAATTTTGGTCGCTGAATCCATTGACACCGGTCACTGATCGATTGGCACCCTCCAGATGTGGGTAAGGGTCAAAATGGGTAACTACCTACCTATTTCAAAGTGAGTTTTTTGGGTACCTAGGCGTGTGGGGTATCATTTTGCAATAATTTTTGGACGCTGAATCGATTGGTATGCGTCCAGGACACTAAACACTCACTGTTTCCCCCATACTCTTGCGAAGTTAGTCTTCTTTATTTACAAATGCCCCTACTTTCTGTTGCCAGAATAATTGGTCTGCTCTCTCTGTATAGAAATTATGTCTCAAGCTTACGAACGCTGGAATCAGTCAGATCGTCCCAAATAATTCAAAGGGAAATGTCCAAAATGCTGAACCACCGCAACACCTTGGCCAAACCATTGCCATTATTTGGGTTGTTGATGCACCTTGTCCGCTTGGTCAATCTTCCAGTTATTCTTAATAACATGTCAAGCTAAATCGACTTTATCCCCAATCTATTTCACGCTCGTTGAATAAACTTAATACCGTTAATTTCTTGGTTTCAGTTCAAACCAGAGTTGTTTCATCGCAGGCCAAACTAACTAAAGGTATCTTCTTTCAATACAAAATATTCAATAATTTACATTTAATCCTAAAATACGATTTTATGCGTCTCTACCATACGAAGTATCTCATTTTAATTTATTTTATCTTTGCAGCCAACAGCATTCAATCTCCTTTTGCTAAGTTCAAGCAGCTAGAACGTCAGAACTCTGCGCCAAGGTAACGCACACATTCAAGTATCACCTATCGAAATAAGCAGCTGAATCAGAGCTAACAATATATTTTTTATTTTATACTCTTAAAATCTTAACGGTATTGTAGATAACGCGGCAATATTTGCTTCAGGGTTAAATTTTTCTATTTTATAGTCTTGAGCACCAATGATGACATAGCAAACTAACCCGTAGCTAGAAAATGTGCACCAATGAATCAGTCTCGCTAGGTGGAGTACAATGGGGAATCTTAGCAGAATTTCTTTTAACATTCCCAAAATGTTGATTCAGTTTTCCACTGGAACAGTCCAAAAATACCAATTTCGAGAACGTTTGAACTGAAGGGAACTTGATTTTGTATGAAGATAATTATAAGCTGCCCTCAATGCTTTAGCTCAAGTTTCATGATCAAACCAAAATGAATGTAATTATGACTGATGAATCCTAAAGCAGAACCATTTTTGGTTCATGCTAGAGAAATAAGTTACGTGAAACGTGATAGACCAGAAAATTTCGTTTGTTCGCGGCAAGTGAGGAGTCCGATAGAGTGAGTTCTTAAACAGCCAGGAGTCCTGAAAATCTGGCTTTGGCAGCAATGACTACCTGCCGTTTGTAAGGTAAAAGAGGCTTATTTTGGCAGAGCAGTAGGAGGAGAGGACGGCTATGACCCCATAATTGCATACCTGTCTCATGCCATTGGTCCTGGCAGTGTGCTGCAAGGTGGCAACTGATGACAAGATTCGCGGGGCTGGCCAGGCATGAAATGAGGCTGCTAGTAGCGGTGGCGGTGGTTGCTTCTGGAACCTCCCTTTGCTTTAAAGACCGAACAGCGGCTTTCCTCATTCCTGCCTTACAAGAAAAACGCTGAAGCATCTTTGGGTTGTTTAAGGAGAGTATACTGGTGTCAGATAACCATGTGCAAGTATTTTCTTGCTATTTGAGTGATTATAAAAAGTAGGCAAATAGAGTCGCTCAAAAAAATTTGTTTAATTCATTTTAAAGGACGATTTATTTTCTGGCTGGATAATTTACAGGCAGAGGGTGCTCATGTAAATAATGCTCTTTCTAATAATAGAACTTAAGATTTCCGACCTGTCTAGCGAGCTTTTATCAATACCACCTTCGTTCTATCAATACTGGTTCTCAACTCTTAGTGCGATGAAACTTGGCGTTTTATTGTTGGCGAATTGAAACGTAAAATGAGCTATTTTCTTCCTTTAGCGAGTAGCGTAGTGCATCCGTAGTGGTGAGCGAAATAATTTACAGTAGGTAACGCGTAGAAACATGACCCAGGAGGGTGATGGAAGGGTGGACACAAAGTAAGGGACGATTTTTAAGACGATGCATCATTAGGTCTTCGAAACATGAACAATAGTCAGAAAGTTCTGATCAACCCTGACTACTTAGTAGAACTTGGATAGTTGTGAAATTGTTACCCTTTAAATATACCCCAAAAACTGCAAATTATTTCTCAGTAGTTTCTTTTTTTTTGGATTATCTAAGTGTGTTTCGGTCTCTCATCATTCCTCAAGGTCTCCAAAGTAGGTAATCGTAGAAGATGGGATATTTTTCCGTAATAAATACTCATTCGTGGCCCTTTGGTGCAAGGCAATTTTGTGGAAGCCACAAATCCACATGCCCAGGTCCCCTAAAATCGAAAAAGATTTTCACTTATAATCTTCCTCCGTTCGCTGGCATTGGTCCCAAAACTTATTAATGGTCCCATTCCAACTTCCCAGCCGGTATAGCTTGGACAATGGCGCTCAAAAGGCCAAAAACGATTTTATCTACCGTAATGACAATTTGATGTTAATTAATCTTCGACATTTCACGGGTTTTTCCTATTTTGAGGTATACCGGGTGTCCCACGAGTTCCCCCCCCCCTCCCCCTCCTAAAATTGTTCAAATGGTAGTAAACAAAATTTTTTTTGAGTTTGGCGACCTGATGATCGATCAACAACCCCGACCAATGCCTGGGATGAATCCTTAAAAGGATGATTTTATTCTTGATGGAGGGGTCCTCCTGGGATAATCACCATTGTCTTGACAGCTCCGGATTGAATACTGGGGCAATTCGATCGTCTAAAGCTAAAGAAACACCCTTGAAAACAGAGGGGGTGGATAATTGGAGGAATAAGCCACAAAAACCCGAGTCCCGAGTTGAGTGCCAGTCATTGTTAACGCTTGAGGGAAACAACTAACTCAGCTGAGGGCTTGGTGTTATGTCTATAGCGTTAGCAGATCTGGGAGCTTCACAATCGCATCGAGCGCATCATCCATAAAGGAACGCCTCCTAGAGTGGGTCCAGGCTCAAACGAGAGATTATAAGGTATAATTGCATGCATGGCTAACTCGCACTTGACGTATTTTGTTTTGTTCTTTGGCATGTTCTACACGTTTTTAGGTGCCCTCGTGAAGGAGCTTCCTTGTTATGTTTGCTGGTGCGGGAAATTTTGTTTTTGAACACGATTTTAATGGCGTCTCTTGATCAAGTAAAAGAAATTCTAATTGCAATCCGAATCGGGTTATAACGCTTTGACACGCAAACTAGTTGATGTCGACTGCTGTACCTGGGCTATTATATTCAGGAGTCGTTTTGAATACAGCTCTCTGCTCAGTGTCCTGGCGAGTCATTGCCGCTGCAAGTCCCAATCGCCTTGAAGCATACCAATGGTGGAAGACCGCAACTACAAGAGAGGCTAATCAGTACGGAGCCATAGCAGAGCAGCGAAAGACTCTACTGTATAAATTCGGGCACCTCCACGAAGTCCCTTCTTGGCTGCCATAAGCAGGTGAACACCAGAAGAGGGTTGGTTGCTTCATGCACAGGGAAGCCACAGATCCATGGAGCAGTGCTCCCTTATAATCGAGTGCATCCATGTCCAGGAGAGACTGCAACGGGTCTTGCTGCCTCACGAAGAGTCTTGCACCGATACAAAATGCTGTCTGGTGACACCAAAGCCCCTATAGGATTACTTACCACATTGACGTCTGGTCTTTATGCTACTACCAGTGCAGGAGCGTTTGATTCATAATTAGGCAAGGACTTGTGCAAGGTTGAGTCATGAATATCGACAGAATGTTCAAGGTTCTAGTGACATAACTCTCGTTGGTCGCAGAATTTTTCTGTTGGCAACCTATCATGAATTGAAACCACTGTTTCAAAGTGGCTCATTTCAAGCTTATTTAGGACACAATGAATAAATCCTAATTCTGTTGGAAAACTTCAATGGGTTTTCTGGCCAGCTTTGTTTGTAAGAAAATAAGTAAGATCAACATTCAGAGTTCTAGGAATGTCCTCCAGTGTACAGCTCGGAAATGAGCCAAAATGCTCTATGGACTTTCGCAGACCCCAGCGTATTTACCAGTATTGGTACTGTGAATAGTTGTGGGCTAAGGTGTGCCATCAGAGTGGTCTAAAGAAAAACATGTCGATAAAACAACGCTCTGGTTTATTGAAAGGGAAATCGATCGGCTTTCTGCAGCATGCTTCCTGCTCCGCCTAAATCAACACAAATTTCCTTTTGTTGTTTTCTTCCTAACATGTCATTTGAATCATGACCAAAAATGTCGTCCAAACGTTCGGCCACAATCGTCTTTGTTTTTCTCTCGAGTGACGGTCTGAATTCTGAATTAACAAGAGTGGTCCTTGAAGCTCCGTCGCCAATACGAAAATTCATTTGTCTCAAATAATCTGGCTTTTGATTGTTTCTGTTGTGATTTGTTTCAGAACGTCCAAATAGACAACTTCTCGACAAGCTGGAGCAACGGTTTGGCTTTTTGTGCTCTCATCCATCACTTTTGTCCCGACGCTTTCGATTATTCAACTTTAACTCCGCAAAATCAGCGCCACAACTTTCAGTTGGCATTCACGGTCGCAGAGTGAGTTGATCTAGTTTGTGAACTTGTTTTCTCCAAATCTGGACTAGGGATGAAGTCCCTATTTCTCGAGGCATTTAGAAAAGTGTAAGAAATTTACTATGTAGCGTTCAGATTGAAGTGGCACTCGGAGGAGTCGCTCACAATAATAATACTATCTTCACAGCAGTAGCTTGAACACCTACTAAATAAATGTGTACTTATATTTGTAAAAACGGAAAATGAAAATAAATTTGTAGGAATTGAACAACTTATCACAAAAAGAACAAATTGAAATGAAAATGATGCAGTTTCGAGGGCCAACTAAAGCCGGATAAGGGTCCCTGACCAAACTTTCGGAATTTTTAGAAATTTTTCTACTACCAAAACGGCGCGGACGGCGTACGGCAGATTGGAAACGACCGAATTGGACCAAAGTTCGGGGTGTCAACATCTGTCCCAAAATGGGCTTCCGAGATTTTTAGTGATGTTCAAAAAATCCAAATATCCGTATGCCGTTCGCCGGTAGATGAAAATTTTTCAAAATTCTGGAATTTTGGTCACGGATCTAGATTTAGTTGGTCCTTGAAACTTTTCAGCCCAATCAAACCAAATTTAAGGATAGTATGGGTAAAAATGTACTTTTTGAAACAGGATTTTTGGCACTTTTCGGAAACTAGGCATGTAATGTATCATTTCCTACTAAAATTTGAACGCTGAATCCAATAAGATGGGTCCCGGACTGATTGGCATTTGGCATATATTTTGGGCGCTTAATCGATTGGAATGAGTCAGGGGCACTCTACACTCGCTGTTCACCACTTACTCTTGCTCCAATCAACCAAAGTGGAATAATTTACAGCTTTTTGGTTGGTTATTCCTCGGACCAGGCGCATGGAGACTCTTTCCAATCGATTCAGCGTCCAAAATTTAGTGGAATATGATACCCCACATGCGGTACCAGAACTCTCGAAAATCAACACTCGAAATGGGTAAATAGGTACCCATTTTAACCCATAACTGCTTCCGGTGGTGGGTGCCAATCGTTCTGGTACCCATTTTATTGGATTCAGCGGCCAAAATTTAATGGACAATTATACCACACACGCCTAAATTGCCAAAAAAAAACTTGAAAATCCATTTTTCGAAATACACATTTTGGCCCCTACTCCGCCCAAATTTGATCCGATCGGGCTGAAAAGTTTTGAGGACCGACTAAACCCGGAAACGGGTCCCTGAGCAAAATTTCTGATTTGTAGAAAATTTTTTACGAAGTCGGCGTGGACGGCGGACGGACTTCGATCCAGAAACCTTGAAACGCCCAGAAAAAAATGTTGGGTCGAATCGGAGGGATTGACTTTTAGCATGAAAACATAAGTTAATTATTCAAGGAATAACAAACCAAATAGGTGTGGCTCAGAGGACAATGGGTGGTACAAAATGGGTATGTATCTACCTATTTCAAATGTGTTTTTGAGATTTCTGATACCTAGGCGTGTGGGGTATCATATTCCATTCAATTTTGGACGCTGAATCGAACAAAATGGGTCCCAGAACGATTGGCGCCCACCGGAAGAGTAATGGGTCAAAATGGGTATCAATCTACCCATTTTGAGTAAGTGTTTTCGAGATTTTTGATACCAGGGCGTGTGGGGTATCATTTTCCACTAAATTTTGGACCCTGAATCGATTGGAATGGGCCCGGGACCCGCTACACCCACTGTTCCCCCCATTTTCCCCATGTTGAAGAAATGAGTCTCCATTGCGCCTGGTCCGAGGAATGACCAACCCGTGTGTAAGAATTTGCAGGGCTTTAATTTGACTCGATAATAAATGATTTGTGTTTGTTGGTGTTGTAGAGAGAAAGCCGACATCTACCCCCTTCTCGACGTGGAGGACATGGTCGTGATGGCTCGCCCAGACTGGAAATGCGTCTTCACATACGTCCAGTCGATCCACAGGCGATTCCACGACTCACCGCTCTCCAACCCGACCAACCCCTACCTCTGATCCTCCCTCCGACGCCTCCCTCGAACAAAGTTACCTATTTCGTGATCTTGATGGATGATTGTTCAGAGCCAACCAACCACTCTTATTTATTGCCTCTATTCAACTAAAATCATTTAGCTATTAAGTTCAAGTTCGCTTATTTTCGTATATCGTTTTAAGCTCAGTAACCGGGAGCATTCAGATTTGTTTTAACCCTCGCTTGTTTCGCTTCGTTACGTATTTTATTATCATGTTTTATTTTGAGCTTCAATGTTGAAATTTCATGTTAGATCGTAGGATATTGAACTGAATTTACTTTCTCCGAGCTGTCGATGTAAATTATTTGTGCGATTTGACTCAACGTCGCTTGACTTTTAACAATTCAATTGCCTTACAAACTTTGTTGGAATTTGATAATGATCGTAAATAGCTGTAATAATTTATATTTACGGTAATTTTTATACAATGTAATGGATGATTAATTGTTATGGCTTGGATTATTTTTCAAATAAACGTTACGTGTTAATGCGTTCATCAATCTTATCAACTTCCTGTAGCATGTCCCATCATGCTGTAGTCCACAAAAAAAAAAAATGGAAAATTGAGATAAAATTGGGGTGGCTCTGAATTGCTATAGGTAGTCGTTCTGCAAATCTCAAGTTAATCTCTCCGATTCAGCCCAAACTTTTTTTCTGGACGTTTCAAGGTGTCTAGATCAAAATTAGCAAATGTCCGTCCGCCGTACGCGCCGATTTTGGTATAGAAAATTTTCTAAAAATCTGAAATTGTGATCAGGGACCCGTTTCTGGCTCTAGTTGGTCCTCAAAACTTTTCATTCCGACTGGGCCAAATTTGGGCGGGGTAGGGGTCAAAATGTGTATTTTGAAAAGTGGATTTTCGAGATTTTTTGCAACCTAGGCGTGTGGGGTATCATTTTCTACTACATTTTGGACGCTGAATCCAACGAGACGTGTCCAGGAATGATTGGCACCCACCGGTAGAGGTTATGGACGCTGAATCGATAGAAATGATGACGACCTGTAACCATGATGATGAGGGGGGGGGGGGGTACACCAAAGACCAGGACATGTGAAGATTCTCACCCACTAAAAACATCACCGGAGGTCAGCCCCGAACTGTTCGGCACAGTACCTCAGGCTGGGTCCGTATTTCTGCCTTCTGGCTGGTCCCATTAACCTGCAGTTCCCGTTGCCGGGCCCTTTCATCAACCAGTTTGCCTTCCACGATATTGAGGCACACCTAGTTCGTTGAGGCGCTCAATCAATACCTACCGGTGCGAATTTATGTAGCGGCAGTCGAACGTCGGCAACGCTAACTTATTTGTACTCAGCGACACCTCCAAATTCTAATAAATACGTAATTTTCCAAATCTTTCGTTATTAGACATAAAAACCAGAGGGGACCGGGATTTGGCTCCGCAGGCCCAAGAAAGTGATGCGCTCGACACCCGACCTTGGCAAAATGAGGCAATTGCGATGGACACCCTTTGGAGAATTTGAGCTTCGCAAACATTTCCGCCTGAATCTCGAGGAGCTCTTCCACAAAGCAGTATATATTTGGGTGTGGCGATTCGATGTCCTTGTTGAAGCGGCTGTTAATGGACTCGCAGGCGTTGGTAGTCCGAGTAAGAACTGAGCAGTGGGATGCCCAAAGGCTTGGTGGGTACTGAGAGTTTTCATCGATAGAAGTTTCAAGCAGGTATTTGGCGAAATCAGGTCCAAATCCAACAACACAAATGTCTCCTTCGCAGTCCATCATTTGGCAGAAGCTCACGATAATCACTCCAAATATGGTTTGTTTCTAATCTCTTCCTACCATCAGATTGAAGCCGTTTCACTGTTTTGGATCTCATTTACACAAACCCACAACGACCTTCACCGGGTGCCCAACGCAAGTTGAGTGCCCAGTGCAAACAATATTATTTTTGAAAGACTTGGATGCCCCACGCAATTGGGCGCCAAGCGCAAATGTTCGTTTGTAAATAACCTGGGTGCTTTGAGCACCCAAGCAATTGAATTATTTTGACACGCAGGGTGCGATTAATCTCCAATGGAGATTAATGAGGTCCAATCAGGACCTGATAGTGTTCTTTAACAGCTTGCTAAAACAAACCTAGTCGAATGAATGATATTGAAGTTGTATTTATTGAGGTTGGGAACAAGGGTTTCGGCCGGGCAGCAACTGATAGGTACACAACATTTTTATTTCGGAACAAGATTTCTAAGATCTAGATCACATCATAGGAGCAACAAGAAAATTCCGCTTCATATTTATTATACACTAGTAAAGCAATGGCCGCGACGAGTTATGAATCGTGCCGTAGGTCACTGGTAACTGATTTCCGCTCATTTTTAAATAAATTACCTAGAACGATACCACCGAACAACGCCAACCCCAAGAATTTGTTAGAAGTGAATTTTTTCCCACAATCGGCGGGATTGTGAATATCTAACGTGTACAGCTGACGAGCCAGATGCGCGGCTATGAGGGCCGTCGAAGAGTAGAAGGGCCAAGTTTGGTCCGCCATGTATCCAGTGAGCAGGAGACTACTTACCATACCGACGCTAAATAAAGACAGGTACTGTTTTGTGCATTCGCCGAATTTGATCGCCGTTGATTTTATGCCTATTTGGAGATCGTCCGCAACGTCTGGAAAACAAACGGAGGTGGAATGAGTCGTGAGTGAACGGTTTTGAAGAAAACTAAAGGAGCAAGTCAAATTGATATACGAAATGATATGCTTTATTTGAGAGTAGTATCACTACGTTTTGTTGCAGTAGAAACACCGCAGTCTCACACAGGAGGTGTTTCCTGGGACTATAAGTTCAGCACTAGATATTCAACATCCCTGGTCATGTTAACCAAGACAAATATTAACCAAATTACATTGTACATTAATTATTTTATGAGTGGTACAATAATAAATAGATGAATCTTTTCTACCAAAGCATAGGCCGCTCTTCTGAGGGCAGATTTAGGTCGGTGAAAAAATGACCAAAATCTTCGAGGCTTCGAAATTGAGAATAATATTGTTGTAGTAGCGACGTTATGCGGCTTTTTCCACGGAAAAGAAGCAATTACAATAAATAATTTCCTTGAATTAAAAATGTAAAAAGATGTCTTTCAAATTTAAGAATGACTGCTGAATTTAATAAATTTAAATGCATTAACTGAATCTACTGAATTGTCAGACTAAATTGACTCGACTAGCGATACACCTACAGCAGAGCAGTTGAGATTGATTGATTGATTGATTGAAATTGTTTATTTTGAGAGGTTGTGAGGCATGAAAGAACGAAACGGGCTTTGGGTACAAACTATATTTACAAACCATAAAATATTCACAAAACAAAATAATAATTAATACTTACAGTACTAACAGGAACAAACGCAACTAAATAACTAAACACAGCCTTGAATTCTGAAATGTGGTCAAAGAAGGGGGTATACTTGATAGAGCAGTTTGTTACTAATGGTAATAGCTAAACGAATAACGTCATGTAAATTACTCAGCTATGGAAATTTTATTGTTCTATACGAGGTTGGTTGAAGAATTTACTGCAAGTTTTCCAGTGAGGTGATGAGATAAATGCGCACAGAACGGAAAATAAAAACGCTGCAAATTCTTACACACGGGTTGGTTGTTCCTCGGACCAGGCGCATGGAGACTCATTTCTTCAACATGGGGGAAACAGTGGGTGTGGTGGGTCCCGGCCCCATTTCAATCGATTCAGGGTGAAAAATTTAGTGGAAGATGACACCCCACACGCCAAGGTTCCAGAAA
The DNA here is from genome assembly GCA_019603395.1 of Cyrtorhinus lividipennis. Taxonomy (NCBI): domain Eukaryota; kingdom Metazoa; phylum Arthropoda; class Insecta; order Hemiptera; family Miridae; genus Cyrtorhinus; species Cyrtorhinus lividipennis. Next base: position 17,978,637 of record CM033998.1, on the reverse strand, counting down.
TCTTGAAAACACACATTCGAAATGGGTAGGTAGGCACCCATTTTGACCCATAACCTCATCGAGTGGGCACCAATCGTTCCCGGGCCCATTTCATTGGACTCAGCGTCCAAAATTTAGTGGAAAATGATTCCCCTAGGTATCAGAAATCTCGAAAATCCATTTTTTGAAATACACATTTCTTACCCCTACCCCGCCCAAATTTGGTCTGAACAGGTTGAAAAGTTGGACCAACTAGAGCCATGAACGGACCCCTGACCAACATTTCAGATTTTCAGAAATTTTTCTACTACCAAAGTGTGGACGGCTGACGGGCGTTTGCAAATTTTGATCTATAGACACCTTGAAACATCCAGAAATTTTTTTTTGGCCAAATCGGAGAGATTGACTTTTTGCATGAAAACATAGGTTGATTATTTAAGGAATAACCAACCAAAATTGGAAACAAATATCATTTGACGGTTGAGTACCAATGAAAAGAATAAGATACAATTTAAGAAAAACGATTGCGTTTTTACAAGTTCCTACGAGTTCTCTCCACAATTCATATAGTACGGGGTGGTTCTTTACGTTACCGGAGGTCGGCTCCCTGCTTTTCTTTGGGTAGATCGGTTGATCAGTACTCTGGGTTCCGCAGGAGTTCTAGGGATCATGTCCAAAGACGTCTCTCCTTGCCATCAAATTTGTTGAGTTCACGACGAGTTCTCCTTTGTTAAGGGAACGCGTTCTCGGCGGTAAGGGAACGCGTTCTCGGCTGCAGGTGAACGCGTTCTTGACGAGTTCTCTAACGTCCGGGGAACGTGTTCTCGGCGAATTCACTAGAGTTCAGTGAACGCGTTCTCCGAGAGCTCACTGATGTTGGATTGAGCGCATCCTCTTCAATTCTCGGTGATAGGCCGGGACCCAAGGTAAGTTTAGGAATTGCACCAGAACGCAATTGCGCCCAAGTTAGAGTTCTTCTTGGTTTGAGCGCAGGGAGAAAGTTCTTGCTGCGTTCAGTGGAATGGGCACGGCTGAGGAAGTTCTCACAAAGATATTGTTGCGAGCTCCCACTGGCGCCGGTCAAATGGGCTGCTGGCGTCGCAAGGTCAACGACCTGTGGAGGATTAAGGGTCTCGAACATTCGGGAACCTCCCGTTCGCTCCAGACAACACGTCGAGTTCCCAGAACCAGGGGAACGTTCTGGAAGGTACTCGACTGAGAGGCAGCAGGTATAAAACAGACCCACGAGCGCCGCCCAGGGCAGTTCAATTCGGAGTCCGGATATAGACGCTTCGGGTTATAAATCGTGCCGTGCCGCTATAAATAGTGCGACAACCGCGTTACAACCGTGTATTGTGATTCTGTCATTGTGTAAGTGCGCGAATGTGAACAGTGTATGTACTCAAGTGAACAATTGTTAATAAATTATTTACTAAGAACATAAATCGTTACAATATCTTGAGAACACGTTCTCATACGTTCTCGTTAACGTAACGACCGTTTTCAAGAGGAGTTCTTAAACAAATAAAAGTTCACTTCACACGTTCACAATTGACGCAGGCATCTTTTTGCAGACAATAACAACTTCACAAACGACAAAAATACGCAAGTCACTGCATGGAAAAAAAGGAAGGTCGCTGAGGGCTGATGTGTCGAATTTATAAGCTCTTCCCTCCTCACCCCCAGCATTGTCAACAGGTGGTTTCCTATCTGTCGATTCTTCTCAGGATTGGCTCACTCAGCCAGAGCCTTAGAGAAGAACCATATTCATAGTCCTTGAAGCTGCCTGTGGTTGCCCTAACTGGGCACGTTGAAAAACCTAAACACCAGCCTCCTTCCTCACTCAAAACATATTTCATTGGTGTACTAACCTTGATGTGCGTAAATTGTGTCATAAATAACAGTCCAACAGACTCCAGCAGTGTACAATGGCAAGCAGACGGCCCAGTCAACGGAAGAATGAATAGCCGACCATCCAAGAAGTGCGCCCCAATTGAAGGTCATGCCCAAGACAAACTGAGGCCAGTAGGTTATCCTCTTCATCAGCGGATAGACAACGACTAGACCCAACGAACTGGCTCCGAGAAACACGCTGTACCAGTTCAGCTGGAGGAGAACAGCCAGAGACACACTCAGTTCGAGTGCGAGGAACTTCAACGCATCACCTGGGAAAAGGAATCGTAATTAGAACCACTCTGCAAAGGATTGAGTTCCAAAAGTCCAACACCTTATTGAAACCGCAGTTCGTGTTCAAGCTAGATGAGCTCATCAGTTATACACCAAATGTTCATTTTCTGTCCAAATGGGTGTTATCAGACTGTCCACAAAGTGAATTGTGGTCCACTCGTCTTGGGTTGAATTTCCAATTGATTAAAATACCTAATGAGCTACACGCCGTTTCGACAAAAGTAGCCCAACGAGTCACGAGTCGTTTCGCCAAAAAAAGCTCTGATAAGCTGGACACAATTTAAATAAATTAGGAGCAATTTTGTCTTGTAAAAAACTGTGATAGATAGGTATTTTTCCTGTGTGTACGTTCTCAAAAAATTTAGCACATTTCGTAGAAGCTGAACAAGTGCTGGCTGATGGCACGTTCACGTGCGCGCCCGAATTTGTCCAGCAAATTGCTATGACCAGTAGTATACGCTATTCCTCGATAAAAATCAAAAGAGAGTTACATTGAGATGTGGATCAAAATTGAAGAGTTTTATTGGAGCTTCACACGCATGAACATTGAGATGGCGGGTAAAGCAAACCTGGGTTTCGAAAAATCTGCTCGATTGGTCATAACCAAGGTGTTTTTTTAATGGAAAATATTTGGATGTCACTTTCACATATCCCAGGCTTGGTTCAGGAGAATTCAAACGGATAGGGCATTATTGAAAATTTTAAAAAGAAAACCGAAGTTTGGCAGTGGGTAAAACTCTCCTATGGCCTCAGCATCCTCCCTTGACGACACAATGCATTTACCACGATTACGAAAAATGCTCATTTGGATGGTTATTCCTTCAGTTACTGCGTGCTGACTACATACGTCGAGGAAGGCAGCACATTTCCCCAACAATCTAGGCGTCACCACCACCTGAGTGCCAGCACGACCAACAGAGCCGAAGCATTCCGTAAGGATTACAGCCTGCCATTACTCTCCGTACCCTAATATTTACCACCTGATCCGCGTTTTAACCGAAATACAAGTGGAAAGCCTCCTGAAAATACAGAGTTTGAAGAAAGGCATAAAACCCCTATTAGACGAGAATCGCAGCAACAATTGGACTTCCAGCAACAGTGCTGGGAATCCCTCCTAGAATCCGATGACTTGGCGGTGGAGGTTGTAAGCTATTTGGCTAATTTTGGCAACAAATATTCTCCCACTCCGCTCCATGCACCTGCATCACTCCTCAGACGCAACGGTTCCGAAGCTGCAAAGACATTTTATGTCGTGAGTCTCATATATATTATTCTTTTTTGCCGAACTGGGCCCTCAGCTTCAAAATATGGTTTGGCGAAAGGGGGTACTTATTTCGTCGAAACGGGCTGTAGCCAAAAATGTGCCTTGCTCCTCCATTACATCTCATCCTCCACAAAATTCTGGACTGTAAATGAGCTTAAAATATTGGTTATGCTTCAGCAAACTCAGCACGGATGCGTTATTTATGTTATAAAACCAGTCGAGGGAGAGGGCAATGAGCAAGAATTGCTTTACTCGTCATTCTACCGGGCTACAATTGGGATTTAGGAGCAGCTGCAACTTACTTTGAGATATAACGCCGCTGGCGATGGGGCGATCTTTGGTTCTTTCCACTTCTTTGTCAATATCCTTGTCCCACATATCGTTAATAGTGCAGCCAGCTCCACGCATAAACAGAGCACCAAGCGCGAATAGAGATAACATCTTGACGTCGGGAAAACAGCCAGGATCCGCTGCCATGGCGATACTCCAACCGCACGGCCAGAACAGCAGCCACACGCCGATGGGCCGGTCGACTCGAGCTAGCTTCAAATACGGTTTGATTCTGTCTGACGAGACATCAACAAGCTGCGCTGCCAACCCTCTGGCAGGGGTTGGTTTGTACGTGGAGGATCGTCTGACTGGATATACGACCGTCGCAGGAACTAATTTGTGTCGATCGAAGCAGCGATACAGAACTCGGTCCAATTTGAGAGCGGACGTCGTCTTCAAGACCACGGAGAATCTTCTTCCAAATACGCAATTCATTTTTTACAAGGTTGTAAACAATGAATTGATTAATTTAAAAGTGATTGTCACATCGCAAGGAAATCAGAGTAGCTTTAACTATGCTCCAGAGCGGCGCTTGAATCAGTGCAAAATAGTTTCCAAAATGTATGCCAGAATTCCTCGTGTATCAGAGATTTTGAAGTTGAACAACATACTTCAATCATTATATAATAAGTCAGACGACTGCATTGAATTTTAATGAGTGACCGGATATTTACAGGAGGATAGATGCAAGGCCATGATGCAAGGCAACCCGCACTTTTCTTATCAAAGATCACGTGACGTTAGCGTGACGCGTAACAGCACCATAACCATCTTTTTGGTCATCCCACCCCCTCCACCATTTCTCCAAAACGCAATTATCCGTAAAAAATCCCCTTTTTTACGTTTTTCAATGTAATTCAAAAACGCTGCAAATTCTTACACACGGGTTGGTTATTCCTCGAACCAGGCGCATGAAGACTAATCTAAACCTCGGACCAGGCGCATGGAGATTCATTTCTTCAACATGGGGAAAATGGGGAAAACAGTAAATGTGGCGGGTCCCGGACCCATTCCAATCGATTCAGGGTCCAGAATTTAGTAGAAAATGATACCCCACACACCTAGATTGCAAAAAATCTTAAAAATCCATTTTTCGAAATTCACATTTTGACCCCTACCTCACCCAAATTTGGTCTGATCGGATTGAAAAGTTTCGAGGACCAACTAGAGCCATGAGCGGACCCCTGATCAAAATTTCAGATTTTTAGGATAATTTTCACTACCAAAGTCGGCGTGGACGGCTGACGAACATTTGCTAATTTTGATGACACCTTAAAAGTCCAGAAAATTTTTTTGGGCCGAATCAGAGATATTGACTTTTTGAATAGGTCGATTATTCAAGGAATAACCAACCAAAATCCTTATATTGTATGAAAAAATTAGTTTGATGAACTCAACTGGCAGTAATTTACGTCTTTTATGGGTAGAATGGTCCATCACGCTGTCGAAGATGAATAAGAAGTTCATTGTCGTGAACTCAAGGAGGTTTATGACAACTTCCACGCTATCTGTTTCTAGTGTTTCTGTTCTGCTTTCTACACGAGTGTTTACTGTTCAGAATTTGACAGATTTTGGTCTATGAACACTAGGTTGTCGTGGAATAGCCAATTTGTTCAACTCTAGTTAGGTTTGACAGTGCAGACATGGCCGCCGTTGTGACTACTGCCTGGTCTCCGGATAAGCTACCAAGTGATCGAGAAAGGTTTGTGTACAGCATGCGAGGTTTCTTCGTGTAAAAACCACTTGTTGTCTTAAATTTGTGGTAAAGTGCTTGCGTAAAGCTTCTTGACTGGAGATCAATGGTCATGAGACTGGTCACTGTCATCAACACATTTAAATAAAACCAATTTCTCAATTCCAGATGGGTGTGCATCTACCCAGCGTATTTAAACAGTAAGAGGACTCTGCAAGAAGGCAGAAGAGTGCCTAAAGACAAAGCTGTGGAGAATCCAACGTACCAAGAGATCCGAGACGTCCTCTCAGCTGCAGGAATGAAAGTCGGAGTTGAAAACAAACTCTACCCAAGAGAGAAAAGCCGAGAAATGCTGTTCAGAGGGAGGATACGTGTTCAACTTAAAAACGATGACGGAACACCGCTCAACCCCGAATTTCCAACGAGTAAGGCTTAATTCTGGTAATTCGTACCCATCTTTGTTGGCCGTGACAGATAAAGGACCAGTTGTTCACCCTGACACTGTCTTCATTTGCTCTTAGTACGTTGGCTTTGTCTATTATATAACGCACCCAATGTGGCCATAATCAGGGCTTTCTCAGTAACCACCTTAAGCTCCAATCTAAAATGGGGTATGCTCTAAATTGCAATAGCGCTGACGGGGTGGCGATCGAAGGCTCTTTGAGCACATTGCCGGCTGTTGGGCTCAAAGTGGGCCTTCAGGGGAACCCTAGACCAGAAGCCAAGGTAGACTACTAATAGACACTCATACTGGAGGGACACACTCCTGCGAGCGCGTGGAAGGGATATCTGTATCGGTTCCCACAACCCTCGGGACCATGGCCTTATTGGACAGTTTGGTTTCGACTTAACAACATTTTCCTTCCCCCTTTTTATAGGCTTAGGACTGTCTGCATATTCTTATTGGCTTGGAAAGCGTAGGCATGGTTAAAATTGTTGACACATGCGTGAAGTTGCGTCCTGTCAAGTCAGAATGAATGCATTCAGGCACTCATTTTTAGCAAATGGAGGAGCGAACTGGAAGGATTTTTTTTTGACGTACTCCATTCTGTCAGTCAACGTTGTTGGCAGTTCAGTCGCTGTTTGTTCATCAATTTCTTGAAAAGCGCTACGTCATCTTCTTGTGCAAGGGACAAGCACCAGCATTTCCTTGCCAGCCTTGCTAAACATGAACTCCATTGCGATAGAACGAACGAACGCGACACGCAATGAAATGCGCTGGGGTACGAACGGGAACCCATCTGGACGCCTGTCAGAGGGCGAGAGTTATTAGCCAGGAACCGACACGGACTCTCGTTTGACTGGAACCAACGCAGATTCATGAAAGTTGAACCTCATTCTGCGCTGCTGATGGTGCTAAGACGCAGGGAACTCAACATGGTGACTAGTTGAAGCCTCCCGACGACAGCTGGGGAAATAAGCTGTAAAAAGTAGCACTTTAGAGGAAAACACTGGAACACGTAAGGGGAAACGATTTCTGAGAGGAACGGCACAACAGGGGAACGCCTTGTGGTATTATTTTAAATTCATCACATATCTCGTTGCTACAAACTTCTTCTTCTACAAATTTTATTCTTTCTTTATTTATTCCTCATCTGAGAGTGGGAATGGACTTTCAAGAAGGGGTCTGATTCGTACCGAAAATCTAGAAATACATTTTTGACTAGTGTGAGAACATCCCTAGAGCTATTTTCAGCGAGGCAGCATCAGTCGGTAGCGGGAACTCCTGCAAGGGTTTGACTCTGTTTGCATGCGATTGTACGTCCTAGAATGTTTATGTTGCGAAGGGAAAAGGAGCTCTTCTCATTATTTATGGTTAGGTTGTACTTTGATGCAGCTTGCATAAATCTATCTAGGTTGTCGTCGTGCTCCTCCTGGGTTTTCCCACAGGTGGTGAGGTCATCCAAGTAGGGGGATGTATCTCTGAGCACCACCTTCCTAATAAGGAACCAATCACCCTTTGAAATCCAGCTACACCATTCGTCACACCGAAAGGAATGCGGGTGAATTGAAAAAGCTTCCCACAAGCTTCAAAAGCCGAGTAGGAGCGATCTTGCTCAGGAATGGGGGTCTGATGGTATGCACTATGAAGATCTATAGCACTAAATACCCCGTAGCCAGCAACTTTGTTCACGCTAATTTCGAGAAGGGGGTAGGCTTCTAGAAGGGTAAACCCATGTCGAAGAGGATTTGAGTCAATGTTCGAGGACAGAGCCTGACAATGTCCCGGATTCCCCGGACATTTCTTCTCAGACGATCAACCCTTCTAGTTCACTAACCCCTCATGACTTTACTCCACTCCTTAACATCAATTCCGACCCTATCGCGCAAGGGCCTGAAGATGAACCTGCCCGAAGAAGCACCAGAGTTCGTAAAATACCTTGAGGACTATGTTCGGTTCTAAGGAGCTCCCTTTGTCTCCTGATGAGTTCCTTACTTATGTACCAACCAAGTCCAGGCGCTCCCTTGTAAGATGTTGATAGAGGCACATCCGCCAGCACCTTCACAATTGGGTGAATATTCGGTCGTTTGAAATAAAATTGAGTCTTGAAGTTCGAATGAAACAATTCTCGGCTTTTGGCCCTCAGAGGGTTAAAATCCAGGCCATTTCCCCCTAAACTTGTCTCAGCCTATGTCTGGCCCTTTGTAGGATGTTGGTTATATGGCTATTCCACGACAGCCTGGAGTCCAGATGTACACCGGGATATCGGCAGACTTGTTTTTGTGGGATATAATTTCGGTTCATGGTGATCACGGGGAGAGGGAGACTCCTTTTGCAATTGAATTGAGAGAGGATTTCGCTGGGTTAATTTTTGTTCTCAAATGGGGACACCATGTGACGATATCATCTGCTGGACTTTGCAGTTCACTTATTTAATTGTGGAAGTCCCCGGTTGACAATAGCGCCACGTCATCCGCGAACTGAGCTATTCATACCATATCAGACCTAGGGAGATCGTGAGTAAAGAGGAGGTAGAGAATAGGCCCCAGAACACTTCCTTGAGGTATTCCCGCTCTGATAATTTCCCCTACAGTTCTCATTCTGGCGCTATGCAAGGGTCATGTTTCCCCTAACGGATTATGGCCAGCCTCACGAAGTTTATTCTCTTTACAATCAACTACTGTACGCCACTCTCACCATTCATGGCCGCCGCAATCATGTATTTTTTTCTGCCACAGGAGAATCTGTCATGTTACACGTATGCGCGATGATCCCCAAACTGAAGTCACGGCAGGGGAAGCCCAGTGCTGAACAAAGTGGTCAAAGTAAAGCATCGCAACCCTCGACGTCATCGAACAAGAAGAAAGGCAAAGGTCGACGATAGACCTGTGATCAGAGCGTCCATCGATCCCCTAATGGCCTGATAATCTATCCTCACAAAAACATGTTGATTTTAGTTAAATTTTCATTTTTTATTTTCTTGCGTTATTTTCCGGAAAAAAATATCTCATTTCTCAACAAATATATTATGTTACGCTAAAAACCAGCCCCAGTAAATCCCCCTTTTCCAAACGTGTGTTATGGTCACAAATGAAAGAACGCCCCAAAGAAGAAAATATCGGGGATTGAAGTTTTAAATTCTTGGAAACAAACAACTGTATTTTACCCTAATTACTCATTTATGACTAACTCATTTGTAACTAATCGCTTTGTGGGTGCCTGCTACTTGCAATATTTACTCTCAAACTCCTTTTTCAATTCGTCCGGTTCATCTGGAAAAGAGGACTATAATTATTGATGACATAAAGAATTGATGGTATTAAGCCGTCAGCCTGAATGAAGTTGTTAGTTAATATTGTTTTAATTAGTGTGGTTATCAGGAAGACATTCTAAAGTAATATATGTGCATGTGTAGAACCCCTAGCTACATTGGAGATCAGGTAATTTTTCATTAAATTCACTGTTTTTTCTCACTAATTTGAAGAAAATCCGACCCGAGGGGGAAGAGGGTCAAATTGTGTTTTTTGATCAATTTATTTTCGAGATTTATGGGGATCTAAACTTGTGGGGTATCATTTTCGACTAATTTTTTGACGCTGAAGCCAATGAGACGGGTCCAGGACGATTGGCGCCCTCTGGAAGAGGCTATGGGTCAAAATGGGTATCTATTTACCTTTCCAAAGTGGGTTTTTGAGATTTGTGGTACCTAGGCGTGTGGGATATCATTTTCCACTGAATGTCGGACTCTGAGTCGATTGGATAAATTCCGGGACACTCCACACTCATTGTTTTCACCCATGCTCCAGGTCCGAGGAATAACCAACCCCTCTGAAAGAATTTGCAGCTTTTTCGAAAATTAAATTACTGTTCATTCATCTTGTACCAAGTACGTACACAGTAAAGATGGCCAGGCAGAGGCCTGCGGGAGAGGTTGGCTCATTTGGTTTGCATGTTAGCAATGTATCTTTTGGATGTTCAGATTAACCAATCCCAATGAACTGAATAATTCTACGCACAGATCGAATTAACTTGAAATACATTTGCCAACCTGTTCAGTCAATTTTGACTTGACAACACGCTTTAGCGAGTTCTCTTCTCTTTGCCCGCGGTATTTCAACGTTGGGGTCGAAAGGGAAATTGTCAAATTTCGTCGTCTCGGGATTGATGCGAAGCTCTGAAACAGACGAAGATTTATTCGTTACTGAGGCTTCTTACCTTAACCCGCACGGGGTATTCAATAATGATGATTTTCAAGAGTGAAAGGCTCACCGAATTTTCCTGGCTCTTTCTCTCTCGCTTGTATCACAGTCGTTCTCAATTCTTCTTCAATGGCTTTGGAGAAGCCTAACATCTGAAAACAGAATACTCCAATTAATCCGATCCCATATTCTTAAACACCGGCGTTCAGCGCCATTACAAATTTCTTGGCTGGAGCATCTTGATCGACACTAAGTAAGACTTTTTAACGTGTTTATGGTTCCTACTGGGATAATGCACCCTGTCAGAAAGGAAATCCCTTAATCAACTGAGAATGAAGATCACCAAACTCATCTTGGGACACCTGGTGTAACCAGAGAGTCTTATTTCCACTAAAATAATAGGAAAAAATTGTTGAATCGATTTCGACGGTCACTAACTAAATTAAAAATATAAAGTATTGAACAGACTGAACCTTACCGTCGAAATCGATTTAACAATTGGTCGTTTTCCGTTTTTTATTCATGACCTCCTAGGTGTGATAATTGGCAGGGACAACAAAGCCCTCATCTATATTTTAACATTGACAAATAGGTGATTGATTGACTTTGTTGATTTGTCATCCTCTCCGTTCTGTAAACCCCCACCCGTCTAAATATTCATTTTTTTAAGTATTGCCTCTTTCAATAAATTATATACTCTTCTGTGTTTACAGGGAGAGGTTTGAGTATGTGGCAATCAGTCCTTCATTAGTTAAGGCTTGTACTTATAATATAAGAATTACTAATTGAGATTAAATTCATTTCAAGGTACCTATCAAGACAAAAAGTTCTAGAGTTTTTTGTTTAGCATAGACACTTCTATGCTCATATACTTGGAAACGAAAATCTGTGCTCCCTCCATTTTCCTTAACTGATAAAGTCTTCTTAAAAGATGAACCATGCTTTCCTTTGATCGTCTTGGCTTATGCCGAACATTTAAGATAGCCCATCTAGTTTAGTGTGACTTTTACACTTCGTATTGAATAGTAAAAGACAAATACCCATTCGGAGTCGCCCGAAAGGAGGAAAAAAATTACATTTAATGTAGTCATGTTCGTGAACGTCGAGAGAATAATGTGCGCTAAGAGTAAACCATTATTTGGGCTCTAGTTGGCACCTGTGGGAAGTCGTCTTTAATTTGTATAGAATACACCGGAAAGATGTACTGGCGTACTAACTGCATAATGGCAGACATCAGCACTTCAGCATTTTTACAGCGAGTCGTGAATACCTTCTCTACCCCTTCCCCACCCACAAACAAAAAAGTCTTTATAACTATGTATTGTTTTTAAGTCTGTGGGGTACGACAGTATCCCATTATTGTCACATTTGAAATTAACAAAATTTATACGCTCCAAAATCCAAATTTCTCCATTCACTTGAAGCTTCAGGACATCCTGACCCAATTTAATTCCAAATCAGTATTTCCTTATTTCGTCGTAATCATTTAACAACAATTTTCCACGGTCTTGATTCGACTTTTCTAGATTGAGAGATTTTTGCGTCAATATCAATGAAACGTTGCAGGAGAACAGTTTTTTCTTCTAGGACACTTGACATCTTACTTCTTGGATTTTATCTTCTTCCTGAACGCTCTTGTTCTTCTTAAACTCATCGTTGATTCGATTCCGAGCAGCTGTAGGAAAGAAATTAATACGTTAATCCCAATCAATTTTCAGGAGAATGAGAAAGAAATTGATTTCTCATAACTGCCGTACTAGTATTGATTTCCTATCCATGCCTGGCAGGAGGTGCCATTTGGCATATTTTTTGCTCAGGCATGGACAGGAAATTTCCCCATACCGAGCCTACCAAGTCCCTGACCAGGAGAATGGAGATTCATTTCAATCGATTCAGCGGCCAAACTTTAATGAAAAATGATACCCCACAGGTCTAGATCGCCGAAAATCCATTTTTCGAAATACACATCTTGACAAACACACACTCTTCCTAACAGAATTGGGCTAAAAAGTTTCGAGAACCAGCTAGAGCCGGAAACGGGTCAAAATGTATTTTTGAAAAATAGATTTTTTCATTATTTTTGCAATCTAGGCGTGTAGGGTATAATTTCCCATTAAATTTTGGACGCTGAATCAAGGGTCCAAGACACTCCAGACCCTTTCCCCATTCTCCAGATCCAGGGAATAACCAACACCTGTGATTTCTTCTTAACTCTTATATTGTTGTACACTTATAACCACCCTTTCATTCTCACAATCCCCCTCAGGAGGTTCAGAAAAATACCTACCCCTCGGAATTCATCATCTCTCTATCAATCAACCATTTTAATTAAACCTCATGGATACACCAGACACCACATTGGAGGGCCCACATCAACAAACATGATAGTTGAGTCCATTTCCTCACCCTATATCTTCATTGTTTATTGTAATTACACGACAAATTATAAGAAAAATGAACCCTTCAAGCGGTTTCAGCATCCCGTTCTGCGAGCTTGAGGTGTAGGTTCGACTAATTAGGTAAATTCAGTACTAAATCAATTCAATTTTACTGCCGAAATCTCCTTGTTTTGGTTTTTGGACCAATGACTGATACACAGCAATAGATAATGATTGTTTTTAGATATCATTTCAGCACTTTATGTGAAAACGCGACTGCTTGAGTGTTATCATTCTCAAGATCGTTTCAGGACTATCCAATCTCCATACACTGTACGAGCGAATTATAATTCCAATTATAATATACCAAAATGATCCCTTATTCAGACGGAAGTCGTTTAGTAACGCACATTGGAATAGTTTCAACCAACTCCACAGTCGACTAACGATTATTAAAATGATGTGCAACAAATGACTTGTTACCAACAGCAGGAAACAATTGAACAGCGCAAGACCTTTTTATATAGTTTATTTCAACTCAGAATTAATTTTCCAATGAAAAACGAGCATCTAGACTGAACACGTCTACATGAAAATTATTTGAAAATTTAATTTTTAGACGGTAGTATTTACATTAAACAGTGAACAAAATCAGCGTATGGTAAAGTTAAACTCATTCGAGAATCGTGTCCAAATTATGTTGGAACTGACCCTAAAAATGTATGTTAAATTAACGGCCCCAAAAATTCAAATGGATACGGAAGGAACAGGGGCGGTACGTAGTTTTGTAATCTAACAATTGAGCGTGCATCCAAATTGACTTGGTAGGAAACAAAACTTTTCCACGACTCAGAGGGATTGGTTTTCCTACTAGGAAAAAACTGTCTGGCGATCACCTTCCATATTTTTTCATCGTCAAGAAAGGAATTCGCCTGACGACAAGTGGTTCCAAAGTGAACAAAATCCGAGGGAGACAGATATTCGCAAATTGCAGATATCATTTCATCGGGAAGATGTAACAAATGGAGGTTGTTGTCAGAGTGTGGTAGAATTTGCGACTTTACGGAGAGAATCTCAGTTTTGAATAACAAGGACAGGTTCTGGTTGTTTTTCAACGACAACGGGGATTCAGACTCCACGTAGTCTGATACTGTGAGCGGAGTGGTAGAAATACAAGGGAGAGACGAAGCGTCAAGCACGCACAGATTGACAATTAAGACAAATTCCAAAGGCACAGCAACGAAGAGGACAGAGAGCGAGGAATTGGCCAAATGGAAGGTCAATTTGTACCTCCCCTCTTCGGCAAACAGTTTAAGATGGGACGGAAGCTCGTTCAAAGAAACGGCATTGAAACTTCCCGAGAGATTTGGCGTTGCTTCTTCAAGGTAGAAGCCTGTTTCGTATAAAAGGACGACGAGCGCACTCAGAAGGGCCTTCTCGCCTGATTTGTCTTCTCCTTGCAAGGACGTCAGAATGGACTGCAGCCACTTGGGAGTGCCCTCATGCAGCGTAGAGGGGGTTAATGGCAACATCACCAAGGAGCAGCGACACAACCCAGATGCCAGCAAATAGTAGTCAGAGGTTCTGGTGGAGGTAATCCTGGAAACAAAATAATGGAACGAATTGGTTTTCCTGAGACGGTACCGTCAGCAGCAGCGTGGCATTGGCGTGCGGCTGACCAAAGTTCATTCTGCTCATTCGCTGCTAACAGACGTAAAAACGCTCATGCCGGGATCGGCGGCTTCAATATCAAGAGCAGATTTCGACGAACCGTTCGATTGGCGATCCAGCAAGTGAATTATCCTACAGTAACGACAACCCCCCGACCAGTCATACAACTATGTTTACAATATCTAATCTCATCACCCTACAAAATCGCTAACCGTTGTAGAAGAGTCGACGTCACGCAGCCTGACGGAGACCTTTAACTTTGTTGGTTTAAGGATCATCTACAAAACTTCTCCTACCCAAAACGCAGCGAATTCTTCCACAATGCTTTATTACTCCTGGGAACACAAGATTATGGGAAAACAGTCCGTGTGAAGTGCCCTGGACTCATTCCAATCTGGCCAGTGTCTACCATTTAGAGGAAAATTACACCCAAGTACCTATAGGTAATATCGAAAACCAACCTACAAAAAAATTATGTAGATAGGTACATATTTGGACCCATATCCACCCACAGTGGGCACCTATCGGTCCGGGACCCATCTTTAATCCAAAATTTAGTGGAAAATGATTCCACACATGGCTAGGAGCATCCATCCTGAAATACGGATATCCTACCCGGTCATCGCCAACTCTTTGATGTATTCCTATTAAATGGGAAGAAATACTGTTTTACGAAAAAATACTGTTTTAGCCTCAGAAATCAACCACAAATCGTCAATAAAATGCTCTGCATACTACGAACAAGAAGCGATTGAGGATTTAAATTGTTTAAAACAACATTTGGAAGTCAGACCAGCCTCTGAGAACCTAATCTACGGTTTCATGAAATTGTTGTCTCCTTTCCTCTGCAAAGGACCTTCATTCTTTGTATCGATGGTCAAGTATAGGCTTGCCATAGTAAAAAATATAAATAAAAAAAATCCAACATGGCTTTCCACACTCATTCGATCAATCTTCAAGTCAACCATAACTCTGTCTCAGACATAGTTGTAGGGTTCCCAATGTACTAAGAAAGGAAAAGTGATTTTCAAAAACCGTTCATAAAAACCGAAACGGATTTTTCAGGACTATAAAATAATACTGTTTTAGGAAGTATTGCGATTATCTTACCTCCCAGAGCGCGTGTGTCCCCGTCAAAAACGTACTGCCTAGTCCTATGCAAGGCTTTGAACGCTTTTAGAACCTGCAAAGAACGAAAATTTGTGCTGTGAATAAGATGTTATTTTCGTATAGATAAGGCAAAAACCTGAACTGGGTTGGAGGCAATGAGCTACTTAGTAACTAGTGACTGGTAAGGTGAGTAGCAGACAAATAAGTACAACTGAGGATGCAAACTATTTTTCTCATTTTCGTGGAAACCTTCTCGTGGACTTCTAGTATATACCTCCGTTTTACATTAAAATGGGGGATATTGGTTGATTATTCAAGGAATAACCAACCAATAATCTCTCCGATTCGGCCCAGAAAATGTTTTCTGGACGTTACAAAGTGTCTAGATCAAAATTAGCAAATGTCCGTCCGCCCCACACCGGATTTTCAAAAAATCTGAAATTTCGGTCAGGGATCCGTTTCCGACTCTACTTGGTCCTCGAAACTTTTCAGCCCGATCGGACCAAATTTGCGAGAAAAAGGGGTCAAAATGTGTTTTTTGAAAAATGAATTTTCGAAATTTTCGGCGATCAAGGCGTGCGGGGTGCGTCCAATGAGACGGGTCCCGGGACGATTGGTGCCCATTGGAAGAGGTTATGGGTCAAAATGGGTATCCATCTACTTATTTTGAATGTGGATATTTCAGATTTTTAGTACCTAGGCGTGCGGGGTACCTTTTACCACTAAAACTTTGGACGCTGAATCGATCGAAATGACTTTCCATGTGCCTGGTCCGAGGAATAACCTAAGAATAAGTAAGTCTTATAATAATAAGAATAAGAGAGAATATAAGAATAAGAATAACGAGGAATACCCCTGTGAATGAATTTGCAGCGTTTTATTCCTTAGCAGCCTTACCTCTCCTCGCAGCCGAGAGTTCGCCATAAACAGCCGATCGTGTACCAGCTACCAATGCAGAGTCGGTTGATTCCTAAACAATACCGTCCTTATCTAAAAAAAAAAAGTAAACAATTGAATCAATTACTTGCGGAACTGTCAACTCAGATCCGAGTAGATGCTCACAATTTAACGGGAAAGTTCAAGGCCCAAATGCTGAACAATAATAACTATCCGTGTCTTCAAATGAATTACAGATAACAGACAGCAGGATCATCACATTATCGAACGAAATATAAGTATAGTGCATAGAGTTCACAGCATCCATGCACATGAAGATAATCGAACTTGATTCTATCTTCCGTGTGCCTGTCAAT
Organism: Cyrtorhinus lividipennis; assembly: GCA_019603395.1. Classification (NCBI taxonomy): domain Eukaryota; kingdom Metazoa; phylum Arthropoda; class Insecta; order Hemiptera; family Miridae; genus Cyrtorhinus; species Cyrtorhinus lividipennis. Next base: position 17,962,131 of record CM033998.1, on the reverse strand, counting down.
AGAAAACTTATTATTTGAATGTAAATCAATTTTACAAAACTTACAAAAATCACACACAATGACAGTTGACTTACTTGGAAGGATCAAATAAATGATGAACTGATTCGGTATACACTGAATCAAAAATGTTCTTATCTTCTTATTCTTATTCGAGCTGACGCGTTGTTGTTGAAAACTCAAAAGTCACAACAACGGAGCAGCGGCGGACCGAGCGCCTGGATCAACAACAAGACTTTCTGCAAAAAAAGTGGAAGAATTTACCAAAAAAAAAAAAGTTAAATTAAATTCTAAAAAAATGGTATCAGAATTAGTAAAAAAAAAAAAATTATAAACCATGTGGATAATTATCTCCCTGCTCGGATTTTGTGCTCGTCCCCGGCCTCCGTTTCCCTCACCATAGATTTTGGAAGTTTAGTAGGTAAGGCTAGCTAAATAACTAAAGGTAGCCTAGAAGGTACATATGTACGAATTGTATGTTGACATGTTGAGGGGAACGGAGACCGGGGACAATCACAAAACCAGAGGAGGGGAATAATTCCATATAATTTGCCAATTTACTTTCGGAGCTATTTCTACTCACCTGACACAATTATTCGTATTATCCATAAATGATTGGGTTATAGGATTGGATCAATCACATTTTAACTAGGTACCTTAGTATGATTCCGTTTCTGTTAGGAAATAGGGGCTCCTGATGAGAGATAATATGTGCTGATGGGTTCACATTCCTCTTAGGTTTAAACACGATGCCGCTATTCATGGCATTAATGAGCAATAGCTTCTGTTATTACTGCAAGCTACTCAATGCTTTTGACCTGGCCTGCTTACCTTGTTCAAGACCTGTGCTGCGTAAAGAATTGGCACGATTTGTGGCAGAAAGAACTTCAACTAATTCTCTCAGAAGATTGTCTGGTTGATTGGATGTAACTGTCGATTCATCGTCGCCCCTGGGGCTCACCTCCACACCAGCAGCCTCAGCAGGGGATGTTTATTGGTAGGTGAAACATAAAACTCGATGAGTATGTTTACAAAAGTTGGATTTCTTTGAATCTACACAAGTACACCAATGCTGAGAACAAGTAGCACAGTCATGGCAGTGAGGCAGTTTTCCTAACTTCGACTTGGAGGAGGGATTCCAATTGCACCAACCAAGAATTTTCCAAGACAACGAACTCATTTTCAGTGACTTGTCGAGTCGTTTACGTACTGCACCGATTCAAAGCGTCAGTTTCCCTCTTTTGGTTGCTAGGTATTAGTCAGTCGTACATTTTGTCCCTCACAAATGTGAGCAGAGCATACGTACGTAGTCTTCTTCTAGCAGTTCAGGATGCTCATGTAATGTTGCTGACTTGAGTTTGTAGAATCTTACAAGATCGGTGATCGAGGCTAGTGCGGACGTGTGCCGTCTGCATGTAAGCATCAGCCACCTGAAAAATCTATTTAATATATGGGTAAGGGATGGTGCAAACAATAAACTTTGTCGAAAAGGATGTGTATTTTATTAATAACTAGCTGACCCGGCAAACGTTGTTTTGCCATATTAATAATTTTTTGGGTCAGAAGTGACACCTGTAGACATCTCTTAAAACTATGATTTTCCCATAATATCTGTGCTCGGGCTGGGAAACATGTAGTCAACACTATAGCGAATAGTAGACGAATTTGTATTGCTGTACAGTCCAATGCAGCTTATGCAAGCATGCATTCCCACTGGTTGTCGTCTTCCCAAGCCGAGTGCAAGGCATGCATCTTTATACGTTGGATATTGTTGCCCATTCACTTTACGTATATCTTGAAATGATAATGGGCCAGTAACATTAACCAACAACAGTCGAAGATAAAAGCACTCCGTGTGTCTTGGATTGACTGTAAATAATCGCCCCAAGGCGTTTGATTTAAATAAATTTAGAAATGCGGCAACTGGCGAGCCTTGCTTGCGGGGCATCCATGTTTTTGTTTGAGGCCATGTGAAATAGCGTGGTACTTGTGAATATAGTAATGGTCGTGCAAAGGCACCAAAATCATCCGCACGATTACCCAATTCAACAAATGCAGTGAGTGTAATTTTAGGAGGATTTATTGCTCGATCAATCGCACCATCCAATTGGGACCCTACAAATTGGCCTCCCTTCATTGTCACCTCCAATTTAGGATGTACACTTAGGACACACACCAAATTGGAACAAAAGTTTGAAATTAAAAAAAAAATTTAGGGGTGGACTACCCCTAACATTTAGGATTTCATCAAAATCGGTCTAGCCGTTTCGGAGGAGTAGGCATCTAAAACTGTGACACGAGAATTTTATATATTAGATATTCTCCCTCACTATCACTAAAACGTTGCTGTATAAGCACAAATATATTTCAAAATGGCTCCCAGACCCCAGCTTCCAAAGGGTTTTCCTTTTCCTCCTAGGTCTATCCCGCTCTTTGGATAAAATGAGCCAATTTAAAAAAAAAATCCCTCAAGGCACCATAGTGGCGATAGATGATCATATTCCAATATGGAAATATAAATATAAATATAACATGGAATGGAAATAGGTATGTGCAAGGGCACAAAAATAGCAACAATACCGATACATCGACATTGATTTCTAAAATCGATGTTCTAATGATATCGAAAGAATCACCATCGATGGTAAAACATCGGAGCAAAAAATTAAAGTTTTGATAGTATCAATCATCAATAGTGGTTGTGGTTGTTCTCTTTTCTTAGTTCTTATTCGGTGTTGTGATCCTTCAGCGGTTTTTTTCCGCTAGAATAGCACTTAAGACTATGATATTAGGGCCTGTGATAATTCAATTTACATGAAATTGTTCCTGAAAATTTCTGCCTAGATCAAGACAACAGTTTAGATTCCTTATTCGGAAAACTGTCCTGAACGACTACCTCATTGGGGTCTTGCGTTCGAGGCGCTTGATCTGTTTGGCTGATTGTTTCTGAAGAAAATTCTCTTTCTTCAATTTTCGCTAGAGTAAATAGTGATATCGCGTAGTTCCTACGACTGTGATGTTCCATGAAAACCAGCGCACTTCTTGTTTGATCAGCTCTGTCGCTTTCCCGGTTGTGTCGTGAAAATCATGCCTGGTGGAGATTCTGATACAGACACTGAAATGAAAATCACCACTGAACGTCCCATAAGCATTGATAGTTACCGTAAACTTGTACGGTCTCACATAGATTTGGTAAGTCAGCGTTAGCATTAAATAAAGAGTTGATGACAATTTTAACCAGTGTCCGTCTATCGCATTAAATTCAAAAGACGCCATTCTTCATTCAGTAATTATTATTTTTCAGCATCTGTACACTTCAGCCCTTTTCTGGGCGGATAAAGTGGTCTCGTTGAGTGAAGGAGAACCTGATGACGTTTTTTGGCTGGCGCAGTGCATGTATCTCATGAAACAATACCACCGGGCTGCGCATTTAATTCAAAGTAGAGGGTTGGAAAAAGTGAGTTGCCACAATTCCTGTTCGTGTGCAAAGATTTTTGATTCTCTACGTTGGTGCAAGGGCCCGAAAAGCGTTGTACTGTAATCAAACGGTAACGTTTATGCGATTGAAGATTTGATTGAGGATTCGACTATGAAATGAACATGACTATGAAACCCCGATAAAGAGCTTTTAGTGCGAATTACACCATACAAAAACGATTTTCGTGAGTTAATCCGAACTGGAGATGGCTTCCGAAAAAATCACTTGTGGACGCAATTATTCTGAAAATTTCTGTTTTCCCAAGTATAAGGAATTTAACCAAAAAATAGCGATCAGAAATGCTGGAGCAAAAACGCTGCAAATTCCTCAACTAGGGTTGGTTATTCATCAGACCAGGAGCATGAAGACTCTGAATCATGCTGAATCGATTCAGCGTCCATAACCTCTTCCGGTGGGTGCCAATCGTTACGGGACCGGTCTCATTGGATTCAGCGTCCAAAATTTAGTTGAAATTGATACCCCACATGCCTAGGTCCCAGAAATCTCAAAATGGGTAGGTAGGTGCACATTTTGACCCATAATCTCTTCCGGTGGGTGCCAATCGTTCCAAGACCCGTTCCATTGGATTCAGCGTCGAAAATGTAGTGGGAAATGACACCCCACACTCCTAGACCGCCGAAAATCTCGAAAATCCATTTTTCGAATTACACATTTTGAGTTGTGAAAATAGTTCAACCAAACTTGAACAGCTAGCAGTGATGCTGATACAAATAGTATACACATGCGGCCCTTCTACATATCTTTAACAAGTCAACTTTATTGTATTTATTTAAATATACACTCTAGTTTTGATCGAGATGCAACTGCATTACACTGCATTACAGGTAGTCTTCAATGTTACGATTAAAATCGGTTTTTACTAGGAACTTCAAACACAAAAATTTGCTGATCATGAATAATTTAGTCTTCTCTCATCTGCATAAAAAGTTCAACTTGTGGTTTTTACAAATTCCGTATTTTAAATAATTTGTTCCTTCATTTAAAAAAAATAAATTACGGACATCTAGGAGATATTAGTTCCTGAAATAGGCTCTTTTCTGTTCTAGTCTCACCTCGTCTGTCGATATTTGGCTGCCAAGTGTCTATTGGAAGCTAAGGAATATGCTGATGCACTGAACTTACTCTCGTGCGAAGACTCAAACCTCTCTACCACAGTTTCTGGGATAAATGCTGTTCTCGACCTTCCGTATACTCCTTTGGAGGGGTTTCCACTTTCTAACGTGAGTATCGATCATTGATTTTGAAGGTAAAAACCTTCTTTGCCCCATTGTTAGGTTCGTGGTACCTTTGGTGTTTTATTGGCATGTGTTGGAATGCCTATCATGCATGCTTATGGGTTGATGAGTTCCATCATTCACGCGAATACTGCAGCGTTCTCGTTTGCTTAACCTAAGTGCCTTTCGTCTCTGGGTGTTATCTCCTCCAGAAATTTCCTGAACGATCGTCTCCTCATGAAAAATTGGGTAAATTTACAGAGAAGGGTCAATATGACTAGCTACTCGCAAAACACACTTTGACATCTTGTAGGAAATTTTATGCTGCACAAGAACATTCCTCTTCAACACGGTCCGATTTCTAACTGTTTTCCAGAAAATTTGATTTTTAAGGTTTTTCATTAAATACTGACGAAAAAAACCCACAAATCCCTGAAGCAATAATTCTTCCCCAAATGTGAGGGCACCATTCGAATCTTACTGAAATTTGCAACTCAAAGGAACCTCGGTCGATACCTACCATGTGACAACTCACGTCAAAGCAGGCTTTTCAAAGGAGCAAAAAATAAAATGACGGTACCGTTATAAAGCTTATTTAAAGGAGCGGTTTTCAGGAATTTGCCTGTGACCAAAGCAATAAAGACATAAAGAATTGTGTTTGGGGTAGAATTAATGTTTCAGGGATTTATAGGGTTTTCTCGTCAGTAAGTACTGAATTTCCTGAAAAACCATAAATATCTGGAAAACGGTTAGGAATTGGACCATGTTGTAGAGGAACTTTTTTGATTAGCGTCATATTTCCTACAAGAACTCGATAATGCGAGTATTCAGTCACCCTGTATCTGAACCAATGCCTAAGCCCTAATTGCTCATAGGTTCTATATTCTCCCTCCCTTGTTACCCAATGGACAGCATTGTCCTTTTCATCCGCTCTAGTTTTACAGACTGTTATCGTCTGTTTCAAGTGGGCTCATATCAACCTTCCCTTTCTTTCTAAATAAATAAATACATCTCTTTATGGATGAAATTCCACTTCTTAAAGCTAAAGATCTCTTAGAAACTATCTTTGGAGGATTACATTTGCCTTCAATGGTTCAAAGGTGAAAATTGCCGTCAACATGAAGATGCACCTTTTCTTGACTCATTATATTAATGTATTTTACGTTTAGGTGCACAGCGCAATTCTGTTCTTGAAAGGATGTGTCTACGAGGCCATGGATAACCGGAGTTTGGCTTCTGAGTGCTACAAACAAGCGCTCAAATGTGATATTTACTGCTACGACGCGTTTCAAGCTCTCGTGCAACATCAAATGCTAACCGCTTGCGAAGGTTTGTGCCTTTTGTGTTAAATTCGTTACTTAACATTTTCCATTTCGATGTAGTCAACCGGGCTCGTTGTTTGTCCGCAGAGAAAGAGCTGTTGGCGTCGCTGCCTTTGTCGTCTCAATGCAAATCGAGAGAAGAAGAGTGGCTGGTGAAGAGCGTTTATGAGAGTTTGTTGAAGAAGTATCAGAGCGTCCCTTCTCGTTCTGCTGTGCACGTAAGATGTTCTTGTTCTGTAACGTCGGAGCTTTGTGTGTGTAGTTATCGCGCACATAACTTTAGTTAGTCCTTTGGAATATTGCCTTCCTTGATTGCACCTTTCTGGAGGAAAAAATAACTAATTGCAACGCAAACTACTTTAAAAAAAATATATATTGGTAGTTATTTCTCCAACAATCGTAATCTCAAGAAGTCGGGGGTTTTTTATCTCAATGATTTTTGGGAATGTTGTAGGTATATTATAGGTAAGGAGATTTCAAAGGAAAAGCCTAAGGAAAGAAGAATGATGCAATTGAGAATATACCTTTATTTCATTGACCATGTATAGGTAATATTATAGGAATGTTAAAATGTAGGTTTTGGGATTTCAAATGGGGAAACTTGTAGGACAAAATGAAAAGCTCAACCACGCTCAGACAATGGACATAACAAAATATAGAGTTGAGCTCTGCAGCTATTGTCCATGGCTGCCAACACAACAGAGTTAAATTTCTTCAATTTCCTTCTAGAGCAGGCTGCCGACTCCTTAGTTTCCTCACTTTCTAGAACAGTGCAGTCAAGGAAGGCAGTATTCTAAAGAACGAACTATAGGATACCGCATAAGATGCCTCTAAAATGCCAATGTCCCTCCCTCAATTGCACGCAACTACCGTAATTTATCATTGCTCTACGAATGGCCTGGGCGGTAATCCTCCTTTCTCAAATATCGGGGCGTTCACATTTTGGGCGATCTGGTTTCAGCTGTCGATATCTACTCCTTCTTTGAGACAATCCTCCCCTTGGCTGGCTGCATCTTAGCCTTATTATTCTATTGAAGACTGGAGTATTACAGCTCAATAATCCCTGCCAACCATCCTCCTGTGTGTACCTATTTTCAAAGTAGCTACCAAGCCACGTCTGAAGGGAGCCTTTTAGCACAATCTTGTTTTTATGGCCATTATACGACGTTACTGGACTGCCTCTAATTGTGTGGTTATCGGGTTTAGTTTGCACGGTTGTAAGATAGAACGGGTTTCTTTGCGAAGCAAACATTGACAGTTGGTCGGTTAATCATTAGTTGTGGAGTGTAAAATGGCGGAAACCCTGCCTCGGCCAGGAACGAGCTGGCCACGAGCAGGATACGCCAGGAGTTGCTGTTCAGCCTCACCATTTCGCCTACAATAAATCTTTGATTTTATTTTCAGGTTCATCCAAGGCTAACAGGAAACCTCGATTTAGAAGTGGCCAAAGCCGAACGACACTACTACGCATGCGCCTATGCAGAATGTTTCGCGACAACTTCAGAGTAAGCCTTCAAGCTTCACCTATTGATGGAGAAATCCCCACCTACTACATTATCGGCGTTGCTCATACCTCGTATGTTCCATTTTCAGAGTGGTTGAAAAGGACCCATACCATACGACTTGCCTACCTATCCACATCGCTTGTATGGTCGAGTTGAAGAAAGGAAATGGTGAGTGTAGATAGCAAGGATCTGACCGAAATAGTCAAGCAGAATCAGTTGAAGCTCATCATGTTATGACTGCGTAGTATTGTGTTGTAAGAAGGCTTGCAGTAGCTCACCAAGTCGTCGTCTCGGATTTTTCTTCTGTCAAGGTGGTGCGTTGTTTGATTAATGTAACTTGTCACGTTGCAGCGCTTTTTTACCTGGCTCACGACCTCGTTGACTTGAGGCCCGATCTGGCTGTCTCCTGGTTCGCGGTCGGTTGCTACTACTACTTGAAAGGTATGCCCCATTATTTGCCGCTACAGTTACAGCCCACCTCATTGCACTGATTTCATGCGATTTTTTTTTTTTCTTAACAGGGAAAACCGATCCAGCGCGGCGTTACCTCGGCAAAGCCACCTCAATCGATCGTTTATTTGGTCCTGCTTGGTTGGCGTACGGACATTCCTTCGCTATTGAGAATGAACATGACCAAGCCATGGCCGCCTACTTCAAGGCTTCTCAACTTATGAAAGGGTGAGTCCTTCCTTCAGTCTGAAGAACTTTTAAGTGCTTTCAGAGGCAATTTTCGCCCATTCTGGTCGAGCTGATGCAGCTGAGTTGGAAATACATAAGTAAAGAAATACCAATTAACTGATCCGCTGAGAAAATTAATCCATAAACTGAGGTTGGGTTTTACCCGTACCCTAGGGGTCGAGGCTCTACCGTTGGGGCCATTTGAAAGGCGCTTAATTCTTTCTATAAGACCAGAGAGGTAAATTTGGTCTGAAGTTTTTCGGCATCCTCATTGTACTATCGATGCTTCTCCTGACTGGAAGCCTCATAAAAACCGGTCCACTGCTAAGAAAGAAAATGGTTCGAAGAAATGAGCGCGCTTTGAATGGCACATTCCAAATGGACGGTCAGAAATTACAATTTTCCACGCGTTCTGCCTTTTTTCAGATGTCATCTTCCTCTCCTCTACATCGGTCTCGAATGTGGTCTCACGAACAACATCAAACTTGCTGAAAAATTTTTCGTTCAAGCAAGCACGATTGCTCCGACCGACCCATTCGTCATCCACGAGAAAGGAGTCGTCGCTTACCAAAATAACGAGTAAGTTGACGCTGAACAATTGTGAAGAGAACTGTCCCCCCACCTGTTCTTTTAAGTGACACTGATCATCAATTGCAGCTATCAAAACGCTTTGAAGTATTTTGAAGACGCCCTCGACAAAGTGAAAGAGATCAACGAAGTGGTTATTGCGGATAAGTGGGAACCGCTTTTCAATAATTTGGGTCACACATGTCGCAAGCTGGGGAAGTACGAGAAGGCTTTGGAATATCACCGAGAGGTAATATATTTATATCTACTGGGGAAGGAGTACCTAGCGTATTATGGGCTTACATCGTTAAAATGATGAAATGAATGAACTAATTAATGAAAAATGTATTCCATCGCGAGTGAAAATGATGCCCAAGGTATGAGTAATAATAATGATTATAATACTATAAACAAATGAATAGTAGTATGGAAATACCCCAGCACCAAAAGACGGCCTCTGCGCGGTCGACCGACGGATGCGTAGTAACGTTAACGGCTGATCCATCTGTAAAATCGGCTCAACTCAGCGGTTGAACCGCTGTTCCATCGAGGCTTTGGTAAAATCTGTCGTGATCATATCCATCTGGCAACCATCCCCAATGGCCTGAATTGAGTGCTCCTGATAGGTGAGGAGATTGGAGATGGTTGAACGACCACTGGTGAAACCATGCTGCTCAGGAAGGATGACGGCTGGGAACACAGGCGACAGAAGGAGAACAACCAACTTCTCAAAGACCTTGGGGACTGTCGATAGGGAGCAAAAAGGCCTGTAAGTGCCGATATCTGAGCGATCTCCCTTCTTATGAACAGGAGTAATACATGTTGGAATGTCGATCATAAATTGGTGGGAGGAACCGGTACGACAACTTGAGTAGCAGAGCGAGTGAGGTGTATCGATGGGCGAGGCTAGTTGAAATATTCGGGGTGTTTGTGTAAGGAGCAAAGAGCTGATTCAACGTATATTTGATTAATGGTGAATAGTGGGAGTAGCTTGAAGAGCACATGGAAGGGAACCGACGGGCCTTACGGGCTGACGTTTTCAGAATATATTTCTGTATGATGGTGATGGGATACACCTGTGTAGAGCGGGAAGAACCCCAGGCGAGAATTCCAAAGCTAAGAGCACATCAAACTTCAGCCTTGTCAATCCGGATCAAATTCTTTTGTGACAGGTCGCATGTGATAAAAAATATTTTTATGAAGTCTCGGAAGCAAGCAACACAACCCCAAGGTATCTAACGGACTAAACTCGCTCAAGTGGAGGGCATGTGCATTTGTGCATGTGGAGAGTTCGGACTACACGTGTGGATGTATAGTGCTTCAGGTTTTTTCAAGTTGGTGATTTGGAGAACACCAAATATTTGGTTTTTGTATCATTGACTCAAGGAATTCAGACGTAGCCATCGAAAGACGTTATTGGCGTCAAAATTGGCGCTTTCAAAGCCCCCTTCCCACGAATCACCTTCACTAAGGACTTCTTAAACAAAAAGATATTGCCGCCGCTATGATTTAATTAATAAATATACAATTTGATATTTCAGGCTCTTGTTCTCAGTCCCCTGAACCCGTCCACTTTGGCGAGTATCGGCTTTGTTTATGCGCTGACGAGCAATTTCTCCGAAGCGGTGGAATACTTTCATAAAGCCCTTGGACAACGACGTGACGATACTTTTAGCACGACAATGCTCACCAGTGCCGTGGAAGCGCTTTGTTCGGATAGTCCCCCTTACGAAGGTACGAGTATTTTTGTATATTGTGGCGAAAACGAATTTTCTAGTACTCAGTTTGGCTAAGGACTAGGGACTGATCGATATACTCCGTAATATGAGTACTGGTATCGATACTTTGCAATTACCGTATGTCCTTACAAAGGACCTGACGCATTCAATACATTATACCGGTTTTCTGCAGGGGCTGAGCTGACTTCCGACTGCCCACCAATACCTCGGATGCAGACGGGAACGACAAGTCAAAATCAACCGTCAACACAAACCGGCCTAATCGACTCTTCCTACTCGACCGACACCCCGGGCGACCGCGACTTGGCCCCTGGCTCGTACGGTGGTATGGACATGTCGGATAGTTTCCAGGATGAAAACAACTCGTGATGGAAACCAACCATATTCACGTGAATTCACGTACGATATCTGTAATTGTGTATTTACCGGTGACTGTAAACGCCTGACTTTTCCGAATTGTTGCTTTTCTTCTTCGACTCGGCTGTGCAGTTTGTGCACAATGAGAGGAAATGACGACCCGAACTTGATCCGAAGATTTTTGTAACTATCATGAAAAATTATATTGTGGTATGAAACTGTTAGACTTCTGCACTCACCTAAAAGATTGTGCCAAAATCGGCAGTAAGGTCAACTAGCTCCACTGACTCAAGATTGAAGAGTGGTTGCGGAGATGCGTAGCCTAGGAATGGGCAACCTCTCAACAGAAACCATCAAAATAGATTGCTTCTGCTTTTGGTTGGTTATGTCCTTAAATTATCATGCAAAATGTCAATCTCTCCGATTCGGCTCAAAAATGTTTTCAAGTGTCCTAGATCAAATATGTCAAATGTCCGTCCGCCGTCCACGCCGACTTTGGTAGTAAACAATTTTCTTAAAATCTGAAATTTGGTCCTCGAAACATTTCAGCCCGATCGGACCGAATTTGAGGGGGTAGGGGTCAAAATGTGTTTTACGAAAAATGTTCGAGATTTTTGGCGATCTAGGCGTGTGGAGAATCATTTTCCACTAAATTTTGAACGCTGAATCCAATGAAATGGGTCCCGGAACGATTTGCGCCCTCTGGAAAAGGTTATGGATCAAAATGGGTACCTATCTACCCATTTTGAATGTGTCTTCAAGATTTCTGGTACCTAGACGTGTGGGGTATCATTTTCCACTAAATTTTGAACACTGAACCGGTTGAAATTCTTCTGGGACCCACCACACCGACTGTTTCCCCTATGTTGAAGAAATGACTCTCCGTGCGCCTGGTTCGAAAAATAACCAACTACTGGGAAAGAATTTGCAGCGTTTTTAGCTCAGGGTTTTTGCCCAAGTAATAGAGAAATGCGTCAAGTCACTAAGTTTAGAGTACTTGGAAAACTGTGCGCTACTATCGAGCAGTCCGCTGGATTTGAGGCTACAGCCCGTTTCGACAAAATCCGTTCAGGACGAAGGTCGTTTCGACAAATGTAAGTAACCCGTTTCACCAAACCAGATTTTTGAGCTGAGAGCACATTTGGACTAGGAGGAATGTGGGAGACTCACCTCATAAAATGTCTTCACAGCTTAGAAACCGTTGCGTCTGAGGATTCATATAGAACTTGCAATTTTTTTACTCTTGCCAATAGATTTTTCGTTGATTTTCCATATTCTTTTATAAGCTTCTTTTGACGAAACGACTAGAGACTCGATGGGTTACCTTTTTCAAAACGATCATTAACAAGTTCGTCGTTTTGACCACCGTTTTATATAAACGGCGTGTAGCGGGATTTTGGCGGTTCAATACATTCCAAGATGATTTCTGTGACACGCTATTCAAGAAACAGAGGTGCCTCTACCTCAACAATTACTCTGACGTCTCAGGGGGATGAGATTTTTCAAAGGGTATTCATCAGTCCGATTGGGAGGGCTACTTTCCAAGGAAAGAAACTAAATCTTAATCAAAATAAAATACTAATAATTTGGGAAAATCCAATTATTTGGTCTCCTTCTTTTAATTGTGATCCATGTGGCAAATACCTGTTTATTATGGTCAACAGTTGGATAAAGTTGGCGGCTGCTGACAAGTATTCGGTGATAAAATTGCCTTAGGAGCATTCATATTATTTGTTGGTTATCCCTTGAATAATCAATTTTTAAGTTTTCATGTCCAAATTCATGGGGGCCATATCCGATCGGCCCCAAAATTTCTTTCTGGAGGTTTTATCATCATGTATCATAAAACACGCCCCCCCCCCCCTCCCCCACGAACTTGGCCCGATCGAGCTGAAAATTTTGAGGACCAAAAAGATCCGGAAACGGGTTCCTGACCCGAATTTTAGAAAATTTTCTGCTACCATAATTGCGTACGGCGGACAGACATTTACTTATTTTGATCTAGACACCTTGAAATGCCCAGAAAATAATTTTGAGCTGAATTGGAAAGTTTGTCCTTTTGCATGAAAACATGGGTTGATCATTCAAGGAATAACCTACCAAAAGTTGTTCATTTACCGGTCATATTGGAAATGGAAAGCGTTCTCTCGTTCAGCTGTGAAATTGATTTTGGCAAAATAACAGGTAAAGTTTATTTTGCAATATAAAACACAGATTCAACTTATAAATAAATGGCTCGCAAATATCAACACAGGAAACTGCTTTTGGGTCTTGTTAACGGTGTCGCCGGATTCTCAAACCTGAAGCGACTACTTTCCCAATTTTAGTTTCATCTCTTCCAAAATTCGAGTTTTCTTGGTCAAGATCATACTGGCAGAGTCGACGTCTGGTGGCAGCCCTCGAAACTTTTTCAACTCGTCTTGACCCTTTTTCAGGTGATCCGAAGTCTCAAGGATTCGTTTGCTCAGAGCCAAAATCTCCTCTTGAAGTTTTCTCTAGAAATTGAGAGCGATACTTCTGAACTAAGAGTAGTTGTAAGGAATGTTTGGCAGTTTGTTGGTTAACTGCATTCAGACTGAAAGATAAAACTGGAGAAGCTAAATGTGAACCCACCTTGTTCGAATTGCAGTCATTTGACAGTTCCGCTGGATGGCTGGCGGTGGTGGTGGTTATTGAGCCATTCAGCAACGCACTCGTATTGTCGACAGCGCTCTGGATCACAGTGATGCCTCTGCAGAAAAAGAATTGAGATGGTAGGTGGCCGGATCTAGGCGTGTTGGTAATAATTTACGACTAAACTTTGGACGTTGAATCTAATGGGACCGGTCCCCGAACGATTGGCGTCCACCGGAAGAGGTTATTGGTCAAAATTGGTATCCTATTTCGAAAGAGGTTTTTGAGATCTGGTACCTAAGCGTGTGGGGTATCATTTTCCACAAAATTTCAGACGCTGGATCGATTATAATGAGCCTCCATGCTCCTAGCCCTAGGAATAACCAATCCCTGTGAAAGAATTTACAGCTTTTTCAATGACGATTCACGCGATGCTATCTGTTGTTGATTCAAATCATTTTGCGGAATAATGACCAAATTTTGTTTATTTCTTGTGAAAAAAGTCATCTTTTTTAGCGCGTCTATTTCCTTTTAACTCCACCATATCCGGTTCCCAGTCCGGTTGAGGAAAAGGAAATAGAGAAAAAACCTACGAACCTATAAAAATTGGCTGAGGGATCAAATTTTCATGAAATTGTGGATAGAAGTCGGGTCTGGGAAAATTAGGGTTAACGTCCCTTTTGAAATAAGAATGTTAATGTCACTTGCGCGTAGGTGCGCTGGGTGCGCAAATATGGTATTTGAAATTCTTGAAAAAAAAATATATGAAGATTGAAATTGTTTTTGTTTATTCCCATTGGCGGAGTGTCGAGGGGGAGAAGCACCCTGTATATTTATAATATATTAAGAATATAATCCAGAACCGCAATTTCACGGCATGCTCAGTGAATTGGCTAAACTCTACGTCCTTTAAAACAAACTATGCGACATTAAAGGTTTCCAATTAGAGTCGAAAACATGGACACAAGTTGCGGACGACTCACTTCTCATTGAGGGACGACAACGCGACAGCTGCTGAGTTCAGATTCTCAATTCGCGTCACAGCCAGTTCAAGTTGCGCTTTCCTACCCACGTCACAATGGAACTTTGTGGTTTTTGTGGCGTGCGCGGCGAGTAAGTTCGGCCTGTTGACTTCGGCTAATTTCATTTCCTATGAAAACAATCACCACAATAATCTTATAGACCCTTGCTGTCTACGATTTTGTCTATCTAGAGGTGAATAGTGAAAACTCACATAAATCTCTTCCATTTTCTCTGTGAACCTACTTTGAAACCTCTCGCCAAACATCGATATATTTAAATGTAGGCTTCTTAAAATGTTCTTCAATTCTCGATCTGAAACGTAAAGAGCAATCAGCTTATTTAGTTAGTGGGGCACCTCATTGTGGATGTAACCTGTGTCGTGTGAATGTTGAGTGCTGAGGTTGCCAGGTACTGAACTAAGTAGCTCAGTGCTGAAGTTGCCAGGTACTGAACTAAGTAGTTGGCCATAATGTTATGGGACCAGACCGAGACCGGGGAGGGGGGGGGGGTCTCCTCGCCTTTTTTACGCAATTTGAACATTAGTACACACAGGAATTGCGAGGCCCTTCCCATGAAAAAATAAAATTCAGCTTCAAAATTTATGGGTTTCAAATCTTTTTAGTCCAATTTTTACAAGAATTTAGCATGAGCAAAGGCGTCCACATTTTATAAGCCTCCTAAAAGTCTATAAGTGACCTAAGTTGGACTTTTAAATTAGTTTTAGACTGAAAATTTCGTATCCAATACAAGATTGGGATAGAACGTTGAAACCATTAAAGATTATTTTCTGAAACCGACGGGATGCCCAAACAAGTAGTCTAAAATAGAGTATCCAATTTTATATTCTTCAGCCTTCACAACAAGAGTAACCAAAACAAGAGTAAAAGTCAGGGACAAGGTGCTGAAGTATAACCTAATAAATCAGATCTGCATAATGCCTACCTATATCCCTTGGATGAATGTGATTGAGTCGCTTCTTATTATTAATATGAGTTCAAAATTTTTCTCTCGCCAGTTCCCTTCAGAATTTTCAATGTTTTTCAACATTTACGTAGGTAGATAATATACATCAAACATGGACCCGTTGAGACTTATTATTATCCGTTATGAGCTAATAATAAATGAAAAATTACTAGTTTCTTAATCGGAAAGCGTTATGGAATTTGGTACCTAATTTTACTTGATTTTTCGAAATACTTACTTCCTTTTGACGTATGATCCAAAAAAAGGGGCAACTCTTAGGCGGCCCCATTATGAATGTTACTAAGACCCTCAGTAAACATGGGACGAAATAAAAATTAAATTAAATTTAAAAAATTATTTCCCGGTTCTTACCAGCCCATATTTGTGATTGTTGGAAATTCCTATGATTCCAATACAATAAATTCGATGCGTACCTCGTTTCCTGAGTCCCTCAAGCCGTTTTCTGTGCTCCTGGCAAGAGATTTCATTTGACAGCGCACTCAGGTTCTTCTGTTTCGTCGATCTCATCTGGGATTCCCCTAATGAACAAATCATAAAGCATTATATTATTCATGAATAAAGTAGTTAGACGCTGCAACGAATGGTAATTTTACATAGTAGTACAGGTAAGAGGTAAAAACGGCAAGAACGAGCAGAGGGAAATTTTGTAAAATCGGTGCTCATATTGACATTCGTGATCGACGACTTCAGAGAAACTTGAAAAGTTGTACGCACATCGTATAGTAAATTGGAAAATAATTAGGCGTACAACGACGATGTCCAGTGCTCAGATCCTCGTAAAGCCTCCATTTAAGTTGAAAGTGCTACGACTACAGGGGGTCATTTCTCTTCAATCGACTTCCCTGAGAATTGCGGGAGATATCTAGTCTTAAGTCGTTCAAAATGCACCTAAAAACACGTCAGTCATAGATTGCCGGCATATTTCCCATGTTTTTATTTACTTATTTCGTTGTATGGAAGATTATGTGAATCAGAGGTTTTATGATATCACTTTTTACTTTGAGCTAAGTTTCTGCAGTGATGAAAATGAAAAGCATTGTCAGTATAATATTAGGGTACTAGGACGACGTGTACGTGATCAAAATATTATGTTGTTTGTGTGAACAACTCCTCCCCCAGCACTATCTATACCCAACCTTCAAAAAGGGGAAACACAATGAAATGCATTTAAAAATTAAAAATAATTTTTAAAAATGTACACTGCAAATAGTTACTGGAGTAGGGAGGTATCTGGGAACCAACCTGGAAGGCAAAATGATGAATGAGTAGTCATTGTAGTAGCAGTAATATGCCCAAATATAGAATAAAATACAAGACAAGACAACTGAATTTAAACAACTATCACAAATGAAGAAATTGTAGGCTCGCGCGCTAGCACAATAAAAAATTCAAAACAGAATGATAAGCGATAACCGCTCTCCTAGAGATTCAGCTGCTCCTGTTCAGCCACGGAGCAGGTTATAACGAGGAGCCGAATTCAACGTTTCAAAAATGGAATAATAGCTCGATTCGGAGCAGTGAAATAAATATGGAGAGATAATTCCTCATAGGTTTATAATAATATATTTAAAATTTCAAATTGGTGAAAGTACACGAACCAGGGGTTTTGAACTGTTGACAACCAGATAATGTCATTGGTGGGCTCACCTTTTCATAGATGAGGTTGTCAGCACTTATGGATAGAATATATCCTAGTAAGTAATTAAAATACAGTCGTCTTTCAAAGTATTCGGACCGCAGTTTATCCAGGCTCCAGTGAATAACAAAGCCAACCAAAGTAGCATTGATTTGATAAATGAAAAATGGAACGCTCGGATCTCGGAACCGCTCCTCAGTCGGATGGGAGCTGCGAATTGGAACCGCTCCGTTTATGGAGCGGAAGCAAGGAGTCGTTATCACGGTTTGGCGGGAAGGAACCTGGGCAATGTAGATGATACGGCCTCACTAGAGTTTTGTGTGTGCGGTTTTTCCATGTTAATTGTCTAGACCACTCCAAAAATCACTGGAAAATTCGTTAAGAATTTTTTAGAGCTACTAATTTAATTACATGTTCAGTTTACAATCTGACGATGATGTACCGTCTCAGATAACATGACCTCTGTGAAGTTGGAAACACTGGGTGAGAGGAGTTGATTCGGAAAAATTGTAATATCAGGTCAAAGTGCAAGTTTGATTTATATTTAAAAAGTTTACTTCGTTAGTTTGTTGTTTCTTCCCACCGCACTAATTCATCCGCGTATATTTTACTAATAAACAAGGAAATTAATATGTTGAGAAGTTGTTGCCGCGAGAAAGTACGACGAGACCTAGGAGTATTGTTGAGAAATAACTAAGTGCACTGAGAAACATTTTGTTAGTTTGTTCAGCAGATCCCTTGTATTGGCGTAATGAGTTACATTTGAAATTCAGCAGGTATTGAATTGACTTGAGTAGATGAAGCGTTGAGCACCAGCGATGAGTGAGTTTATAAACAAACATATTATGGCATACCGTCTGAAGACAAAATCCTAAGTCCTACCGAATCTTCCTAACCCTCAACATTGGTGTTTATTGAGTGCGAAGCTCATAAAACTTATTCTTTGAGAGATACTGGCCTTATTATAGTGGAAAATACGTAGCTCTCCTAGATCGTATTAATCTGTTAGTTGTATGTACCTGATATATTGCATACCTCTTTGACTATTCATGAATCATCGGTTGTTATTCCAGGCTTTTGTTGTTAGTCACTTCGGCATCATCTCTGCATTTGTAAAATTCACCCTCGTAACGTTCAAACAACGAGGTACCACCCACGTTTTACGATGCCTATGAAGGTAATTTTTTGTTGTGTTGTGATGTAAAACTAACCGTGTTGATCCCCAGGTGAGGCTCTCATCACAGTATCTTTTTAAATGTGTCCTACTCAAGGCTCTACTGTACTTTCCTCTAGTTCTTCTCTGAGCTTCTTCTATCCGCCTTTGATATTTTAATGTTAATTCAATGTATTATTTACTCTGACTACATTTTAATTTGTGTTCGAATTAAATTACTAATTAATTCACTTGCCGTTCCGCACTAACAAATGCGATTCGATATCAGTTTCAAATTTGGGTTTTTATCTTACGACCGGTACGATCTCCGGCGAACTGCCCTATTGGTGAAAACAAACAGGTAAGGATGCAGACGCAGCACATTCTGGTCATGGCTACAGCAGCAGCAACCACGTAGGTTGAATTCTCTAGGCCATTGAAGACATGGAAGGATTTCGGTCAGTAGAAGGATTAATCACATGAGCGTCCCCGGGTATCCTGGGCATAAGGAACAAGATCACATTTGGCTGAGTTTTTAGTCTGATGTTCTGAGTCACACGGGCGATAGGGTGTACGATGATGGTGACGCCCTGGCAGGAACAGCAAAATCCAAGTAAGTTTCGATGATGGAGGAGAATTGTAATGTGAAGCATGATGGTTTAGGCGTCAAATGAGTCCGCTGATGGCACTGGGTATGGATGATTCCGAAAGCACATTCAAGAGACGTGCAGCGAGAATATAGAGACGGCTACGCGCCTCATCTGCCATTTATCCTGAAGGTAGGGATCCTAAACGTATTCAAAAAGTTTTTGCGAGGGTTGCGCAGGTATTGAGGGAGGCCTTGGACATGTAAGCAAGCTGTTGGGTATGGAAATGGTGCTGTGGAACGTACTCAGAGCGCACCAAAGCCGGGAATCGCTATCAGTTGTTCGGGTAGGGAAGGAACTTGTCACTTTTCTGGGCGTTTGAAGGTGTCAAGATCAAAATAAGCAAATGTCTGCATGAAGGCATGTAAGGTAGAATTTCAGGTCAAAAACGTAGTGGCCACTCGACACTATCGAGCTAGTAAGGAATTGGAACTGGTTCGACCACTTGTCCGCAGCCCGTGGAGTCCTCTATTATGATGTGATATGACATGCACATCGCTATAGGTCGCAGTTTGTTTTGTCAAGACCTCACTTTCCCTATAGTGAAATGCACTTCGACAGGTTGGTGAATAAGTAATTCTGAGAATTTCGAGGGTGGTCCTACACCTAATTTCGGTAGTACATTTCAATCAATGTGATCATTATTGAGGGACCTGGGTGAGTTGCTAGATGGGTGGCTGATCTTCTCGGAACACATTGATGCAACTGCCAGTATAGCAATGAGAGCGTTTACCTGAAGAGAAACACGAAAGACTTCAGAAGTGTTCCAGCAATAGTCATGCTGTACAAGTCTTTTGTAATACCGATTGTGGAGTACGCATCATTGGTTTGGTCCTCATGAAGTCCACCGCAGCACACGTTTCTCCGCTATGCCGCCTCCAATTGTGGTATTCTTTCAGGGGAAGTCGACTACATCCAGCTCCTGGCTGCATGTCGTTCGGATCCTCTGATCTAGAGGCGAATGACTGTGGATCTGATCTTCCTGCACAAGCTCCTGAACGCCTGTCTGGACAGTCCAGCTGTTGTGCGGTCCAACTGCTTGTTTTGCATCCTTTTCTCGGCCACAAATTACCGGCAATATCATCCATTGAGCAGAATACCGAGGTCGGCCAACCTGTTATTTAACCTCCATCCTGACTTTGGCTTCTTTACGGATTCTAGAAACACCCTCAAGCACCTGGTTTGATCTTCCCCGTGTACGATTGTGTAGGAAGATCACACAACCTCGGGTTGTGGCAATCTTCAAAGACCTTCGTAGCATGAGTATCACGTTATGTGCCTGCCTATGTCCATCTTCTTCACTCTGTCTTTCTTCCGTTTGATTTTTCTAAATTTTATTTTATTTTTCTAATTTTATTTGTAGGTATATTGCAATTTGGCTTGCCCTTTCGATAGTAAATAAATAATTTGGGTGTGTGTCGATAGCGCTATGAATCTTTCCATAGCAGTCGATCAAGGGCAAAGGAGTGAACCGCGAGGGTTTGTGATACAACTTGTCGAGTAGGATATGAATCCTTCTGATCCTACATCAAGATAATTTTTCTCACAACCTCTGAACCTTCAGTTGTCTCTGCGACTTGTCACCTCATGTTCAAACTTTACCCTCCGTTGGCTGATAATCTCATTCGGAGCCATTTGCCAGGAAGCGAGTGCACGAGTAACAGCCCCACCGCAATCCGAAAAAATCCAACTTAAATAATGTGGTGATCATAAATTCCTTTCATTTATTTAGGCTCTCGGTCTCGTTCTTAGTTCATGACGGTGCTCTGATAAATTTTCCTAATAATTTTGACCCTGCGATCACCTCCACTATGCCTACTGATTCCAAGGTAAGCCGTCCTTTGTCATGTTCACCTTTGTTTGACCTGTCGATTAGACAAATCCGTGTACATTTTCTCTATTACAGCCTCCATTTATATCCCATTTGCGTATCTTTTAGGATATCGGTCAATTAATCTATCCCTCCTGACGAATTAATATCTCCCCGAATCGATTTCATACTTGGCAAATTTATTTTGTGTGTGTTCGTGTATTCCAAGTGATTTTGATCCCACGTGCAACAAAAATTAATTTTACTAAATTTCCTTTTACCTATTAGTTTTCTGTTGCATTACGATATTATATAACATATTATTCCTAGTCGAGTAAATTCTGTGCGATAATTGATTTGTAAGTATTTTGTTCCGTGTTCTGTCGTCACCTGCGGATGCTCCCTGCGCAGTCCAATGTTTTTCTCGACCGGTTGTATTGTTCTTGCTATCTTCTTCCCCTTCTTGATTCATGATACTTTGCCCTCCTGAACTTGTACGTTCGTATTTCCGCCGTCACTTCATGGAACCTACAAGGATCAATATCCTGCCAAATTTTTCACAGAGCGTCTTACGCCATCTGGAGTTGCCTTTTGACATTTGTTTTCTTCTCGGAAAATCAGACATTTTCCAATAATTCCAAAACTATCTTTAGCTACACAATAAAATTAGATATGAGGGATCCTCTGAAAGAGCGTTAGATTTCCCATGTTCCTGCTAATGAATATTTTTGGTGACCAGTTAAGTGGCAAGTGAACTCTTTGGCTACTTTAGCGTGATCTCTCCCGAGCTAAAAACCTTTAAACGCCGATGTTTTAACGTGAAATTCTACCGCTTGGTGAAATTAAGACCGTCTTTGGAGAAATCATAAAGATACATGCGGTTCGTATTTAATCGCCTCTAATTCATTCAGTCATTTCCAAACAGTCCCGATAACCCTCGATACGAAAATCAGCTGACAAGGACATGCTTTTCTTAAGATTTTCGTTACGGTAGGTGTAAGCTGTAAACTAGTTTTCCAACTCTTCAACCTCTACGAACGACCTGTTCTCTCTCAGAGGAGGAATGTTTATCACATTCATTTTAACCTTACATTTTAAACATATTAAATCATGATACTCAAGTACCTAATGATTATTATTTAACAAAATTATTTTGTCTTCACTTTGAAAATAACACCTCCCATATTTTGATGTTTTATGGTGGATAGACTAATGGGATTTTGGATTTTCATCCGTAAACATTTTCTTGGATTTTTGTATACCTACTAAGAATCTATTTCAATGAGGTTAGCCAATGAGAATGCAGTCTGAAGATGACCAAGCGGTGTTCGTGTTAACTTGCAATCGTGTTTTTCACTAAAATACCAAAACGAGTCACCTACTCAATAAATTCTCGGTCTAACAAATGTGCCGCTCATACACTCGTGCAGTAATTTACAAAACCACCTCTGCCATGTATTCAGGGTTCATATTGTTACGAGATGAGAGAGGCGGAAAAACACCCCCTCAACGAGGAAAATGAGGTCAGTGAATCTGAGATGTGCCTCTTTTGAGTATCTCGAGGCCCTGTTTAGTTGACTTCTTGACTTTGATGAGGACTAATCGATAAATAGCGATCCTTAGTAGGTAAAATGGAATTTACGAAACCCTCCTTCTCAAGCCCCCGTTCCGGGTGTGGTACATTGTGGTATTTAATAAATTTTAAATTTCCTTGGTGTATTAAATGAGATTGGTTACTAGATCAAAATCATTTCTTCATTGTGGTCTCTAAAAGTTATGTTTTACTTCAAAGGTCTAAAAAGACCCGTTGAACCCAATTAGTAGTTGGAGGCAATTGTTCGTCGCGATATAATTCTAAATTTTTATTCAAGTTTTCGCATTCATGAACATGAAAAACAAATTTAGCGCTCAGTGCGAGAGTTGCGGACGTTGATGGACAAGTAAAAAATGATGACAAATCATTATCGAGATGAAAATAGAGAAACATCTTCTATGGCTAGTATTAACACGCTTGGACATTATTAATGTGAACAGTATTAAGGTTGATGCTATTTATGTAGTACATTTACTTTTAACCTTCACTTATCGTTGTTATTCGTCTGCAAAAATATAATAAATGAACAAAACGCTGCTAATTATTCCATAATGATGAGATTTATATATTTTATTGATTTACGATTTATGTATTTCTGTGGAGAAGAGCTCCTGGGGAAAATGATGTTCTAACGAGTTGCGAAATCCCAGTATCGTACGATGAACAGCTCATTATTTCGATCAGCTTCTGGAGTTACTCTTCTGATCATGATTCTATTCTGCGTATATATGCGAGAGACGTATAGGAAGGCGGCAGGTAGGCGTATATTGGAACTTGAAGAAAAACGTCGTCTGAAAATGAAAGCAGAAATGTATGTTTCCTGAGGTAGTTCAAGCTGGCGGCGAATATGCTCGAAAAAAAACGCTGCGAATTCTTCAGTTATGGTTGGTGCAGTAAAATGGGGTAGATAGATACACATTTTGACCCATAACTTCTTCCGGCGGGTTCCAACCGTTCTGGGACCTATTTCATTGGATTCAGCGTCCAAAATGTAGCCGAAAGTAGTACCCTACACTCCTTGATCACCAAAATTCTCGAAAATGCATTTAGAGAAAAAAAAAATGTTTACTTGACTTGATGCACGCCGTCCGCGCCGTTTGAGGTAGTAGAAAATTTTCTATAAATCTGAAATTTAGGTCAGGGGTCTGTTCCCGGCCTAGGACGGTCCTCGGAACTTTTCAGCCTGATCGGACCAAATTTGGGCTGGGTAGAGGTCACGATGTGTTTTTTGATAAATGGATTTTCGAGATATTGGGCGATCTAGGCAAGTGGGGTATCATTTTCCACTAAATTTTGGACGCTGAATCCAATGAAATAGGTTCCAGAACGATTGGCACTCACCGGAAGAAGTTATGGGTCAAAATGGGTATGTACCTACCTATTTTGTATATGTGTTTTTATGATTTCTGGTACCTTGGCTTGTGGGGTATAATTTTCCACAAAATTTCGGACCCTGAATCGATTGGAATGGTTCCGGGACCCGCCACATTTACTGTTTTCCCCATTTTCCTCATGTTGAAGAGATGAATCTCCTTGCGTCTGGTCCGAGGTTCAAATTAGTCTCCATGCGCCTGGTTCGAGGAATAACCAACCCGTGTGTAAGAATTTGCAGATTTTTTAATTTTAGCAAGCTACATACTACTCAGGATTAACAGGGGGTTTCTTGGAAAATTCCAGCTTTGAAAAAAAAAAAAAAAAACTCGGCCCTCTGGGCCTCGCCAGGGGGCAAGCCCCCTGGACCCCCGTCTGCTTTCCGCTTAGAGCCTACGGCTAAAATCCGATAAACATGGACCCATGTTTTAGCCGTCTGCAATCGGAATGTCTATTACGAATGTCTATACGAGGTGACTGATGACTCACTACTACCTTACAAGGAAGTAGGTACGGTATTTTCTGATGACTCACTACTACCTTACAAGGAAGTAGGTACGGTATTTTCTTCTTGTCTTATAAAACCCCGTGTGACAGGAGCGTCTGGGGGGAGTACCGAGCCGAGCGGCTTCGGCCATTTCCGGCCCTCCTCGGCTCAATATCACACACCATCGCAATTCTTCCCCTTTGGCGCTCGTTTCAAAAAAGCGTGCTCCCTCGTTCAACGTCAACAATTCTCTCTTTATCGGGGATTTTGGTAGAATAGGAACTTACTACCTACTAGCCTAAAAAAATTATTAGGAAAATGTGTTTCAGCAAACAAGCTAAAATTGGCTCACACAAATTTTGAACATATCTGTAACTCACCCAAAACACGTTTCCAGCAGTTCACATTAGTTTAAAAAAGATATGTAAGATATGTAACTATAAGGTCATTTGTAAAATTTGTATTATTGTTTATATCTGTAGTTTCACCTATTTTCAGGCTCTACCCTTATAAGGCCCAAGACTGGTATCATGATGGAAGTCTTTTTGTAATGCAGGGCACTGGCTTAGATTTTTTAGTATCTCTTTCAATTCCAGTTTTCCAACTGAAAAAATCAGCTGTGGTTGTCAAAATGCAATTCCTTGTTGGATAAACGTACGCCATGAGCGCCAGATATGTGCTCAATGAGATCACCACGACAGGTCACTACGGAACTACACATATTACAATTCAATGAAACAGAAGTGTGCTGTTTCTGGCATCCTCGACTGCTTTGCTGGTGACGATCCAGATTAAACTGTTTGTCGGTGACATGGTTGCAGTTCTTGCACTTAGGCATCACAGGAACGGAATAATAACGAATAACTAAATTAAATGGAATAGTAAACACGGAATAGTTAACGAATAAACTAAAACACTAGAAGCGAACGAGAATGAACGGAATAACGAACAACGAAATAATTACGAATAAACTAAAACACGGAACTAGTAAATGGAATAGTAAACACGGAATAGTAAACAAATAAACTAAAACACTCGAAGCGAACGTGAATGGTGACGTTGTGAAGAAACTATAAGTTCGTTCATCTATGTTGTGAAGATTCAAGATAAGGGAGAGTTGATACAGAGAGGTTGGGCCGAGGAGGGCCGGAAATGGCCGAGGTCGCTCGGCTCGGTACTCCCCCCAGACGCTCCTCCGTGTGACACTCCTGCGTCACCCTTCCAACGTTCCCTTCCCGCGTCACCCTCTCGGCGAACGGTTTTTGGTAGTTAGGTCATGGCTAAAACATGAGTCCATGTTAAAAAAAAAAAAAAAAATGAATGTATTTCTGCAGAATGGCTACATATTGACATGAGAGGTTGGCCACTGTAGACAACTGGGGCTGATATGACTACGGATCACGGGCACATGACATATCGATAACGTCATTGTCTCATAACTATGACGTGAGTATTGAATTAGCCATCTTGGCAGGTATTCAATATAACTTTATTAAAAGAAAACACAAAAGAAAAAAATCTTGAGAAGTTCCTAGGGCTGCGCTTGAGTAATGCTCGTGTTCACGGAGCTGTAGCGGCGGTAGCTTTACGAGCCTCTTCTTCAAATTTCATCTTATCTATCAGTACGTCAACCTTGACCACCATATCCGAGAGAGCATGATCCAAGACTTCGAGGCGTTTCTTTATTTTGTCCACCTGGTCCATGATCTTCGCGTGTTCCTCCACTTCTATATAAAGCTTGTTCATTCCGTTCAGGTCGGCGATGATGTCTTCTACTTTGTTTTTGGGAATCGTCGTGTTCTCTTCGGTCACTCCGTGTCTTTTGAGGAATAGAGCTCTTTCGAGGTTGCTGAAACCATTTCTTTTGAGTAGGTTGACAATGACGTCGTAGTCAGGCCTGTGCTTATAGTTGTAGTCTTCGTCGTCCATTTTTCTGTACAAGCGTTGGCAACCGAATTTGAGGAAGAGTTTTCTTCAGGGCATTTCTGAGGATATCTTTTAGGAATACTTGTTCGTCGTCTCCAGTCGTGTCAAAGTCTTTAGCAGCTCTTTTGAGGCCGTGGACGATGGCAGCAGCGAACCAGTTTAAAAAGAGCAGAATCACGACAAATATGTAAAGAATGAAGAAAATAGGTGCGAGCAATGGTCGAGCCTCTTCGCAGTCTTTATAAAAGTACAACCCGCCAGAAAATAGTGCGATGAGGGTGAACATGGAATTGCTAATAGAGTTGAACTCTTCAACGTGAGTACCGAATATAACGTGGGCGAACATGGCGAAGCCAAAGACCAAAAGAAGTAACATCATGGTGAGAGCTATGAGCTCCATGCGGACTTTTTGAAAGGCTCTTAACACTATGGCTCCAGGGCGGACGATGTACATGTACTTGAAGATTTTGAGCCAAACTCCAAGAGCAAGGCACCCTATTAATACTTCATAGAGCGTTTGTATGTCACGTACTTCGTGGAAGCTGAAGAATTCGTGGTTTTTCATGGCGGCTGCGGAGTCCTTTCAAGCGAGACTGAACCGTAAGATATCGCATCACCCCGACGGCTAGAGTTGAGTAGCCTAGGGCGATAATGACCAAATCGAAGACGTTCCATGGGTTGTGGAAATACTTCATCCTGATGACGACGAGTTCGAGCAGCTCTTCGATCGTGTAGTAGACGAGAAGAGCAAAAAGAGCGATTTCGAAGCCCAGAATGACGAAATCTCCGTATGACTCGTATCGAAGAAGCTGCTGCACTCTGATGTCTCCTGATGTGATGACCCCACCCGAGGGTGGAATTTCGAACAGGAGAGTAACAATGCAGAATAAGTTGTCTCGCTGAGTATAGCCGACCATATCGATGATTATCGCGCGAGATCCATGGTCTATCCACGTATTCGCAAACATGTCTTCGTACTTTTCCCTGGTTTCTCTTTCATCGAGACTAAAATCCATAAAATACCCTCCGCCCGTGTACGTGGATATTTCACCCCTGACCGACTTACTTTTGGTGACTGTTTCGTCATTCCAAGTCCAAAGGGAACCTTTTCCACGCCCAAAGGGCGCCTTATCCTCTACATCGGGGCTGAAGAAGTAGTAACAGGTGTCGAACATGTACACGAACCCTTCGGGCACTTGGCACGAGTCATTTGTCACTCTAACTTGTCGGACTCTGGGGAGAACCACTAGTATGTTTTCAGTGACTAACAGCAGCGGCTCGTTCAAGTTGTCATAATACGATTGAGAGTAAGCTTTTCGACCACTGTATATCAGTGGTATCAAAGTTCCGTTCATATAGTCCCAAATTTGGTCCAAAATACGGATTTCCCAGAAGTTCTTTCTTAAGCCTGAAATTGTTTTGAAGTGTGAATTCGTCAAAAAATGTGTGAAGATATCGTGGTAGTAGTAGCGGCTGACAGGCATTGAAGCGATCGCGATCGTGGTGACTACTGCGACCAGCACTGAATACAGGCATAGATCTCTCAGCGTTAAAAGGATGTATTCAGTTTGCCCTAAATGCATGCCGATGTCCCCGGTTTGTAAAACACCTCCTGTTAGCGCTGGTTTGGCGGCCTCGCTTTCTTTATTCTCTTCTGCCTCCGTCTTCTCGGACATGCCCAAGTTGACTCTGGACATTTTTGCTGGAACGCGTAAGTCCATCATAGGCTGCTTTCTAATGATGTTCTCCTTGCTTGCCTTCTTTCTTCGCTCTTCCGAGCTGCCGGCCTCATTTGCCGCGCGCATGATCCCAGGAACTGAAATCGGTTTGGATTCCGAGGCTGCAGGTTCTGGTGCTGAAATCGGTTTGGAATTCGAGGTTGCAGGTTCTGGTGCTGGAAATTCTGGGTTTTTTTCTCTCTGTTCGTATACTCCTTTGAGGAATGCGTCACCAGCTCCAGCCATCGCATGGTCAGTCTTCTTTTGATGCTTACCGGTGATTTTGTTCAGTCTTTGCTCCGACATACCGACGTTCTCCGAGTCCATCCTGATTTTTTAGTAGGACAGATATAAACCGTGTTCACGGAATTCTGGACAAAGAAAGGCGTCCAATGAAAAAGAAAAAATACTACGACAAAATTATCTGCGTTATGACTTGCAAACATCTAAACAGATCTATGTCTTTCTGGATCTGGGTAGGACTCAGTTGAACAGATGATCAAAGTAGTATAATTATCAAGGGAGACCGTTGAGATTGTTTTATTTGATGCTTTTAG
Organism: Cyrtorhinus lividipennis; assembly: GCA_019603395.1. Taxonomy (NCBI): domain Eukaryota; kingdom Metazoa; phylum Arthropoda; class Insecta; order Hemiptera; family Miridae; genus Cyrtorhinus; species Cyrtorhinus lividipennis. The sequence continues at coordinate 17,933,734 of CM033998.1, read as the reverse complement.
CTTGTTGTTCTATTTGAAATAATTATGCTGTCATTTTCTCCTCCAAAATGCGTTCAGTAATTTCCGTTTCAAAATGGCAGCCTAGAATATTCGCCACCATGACCACTACTCGCCGAGGTCAGGTAGGTACATAATTTTCAAGACGGATGTTGGCTTTGGATAATATCCAATAAGCTGGTATAAAATGTTTTTAAACAATATTTTTTTGAAGATAAAAATAATTGAATGAATTATTTGAGAAGGGTGGGCGTAAAATAGGTAGGTACTTACTACGAATTCAGGTTTAACTTGAGGGTCTGCTGAACACAAAGAAGTAACTTGGGTGATAATAACCTCATCTCTTCTCGATGCACCATCTCCGCCCCCCGGATTCCTTCACTCTGCCCAGAACTCGCAGTCGCCATCAAAAGCTTCCGTAGTTTGTAGTAGCGAAGCGAATATTGAGCTTCGAATATTCAACTTATCACATTTCTTTTCGGAAGAAGCAGCTGGTAAAGAAGATCGCCCGGGTTTTAAGGTTGAAAAGATGGTAAAAAATAAGCCCGAACTTACTGTACCGCAGAGTATTTAGTCAACATGTAGTCAAAAGGGTGTTTTCAGGATGGTACTTGCCTACTCCATTATCGGCGAACTTGATCGGCGAAGTTACGAAAATATCTCCGCTTAGTTGGACGAGATAGTTGCATACATTTAAAAAAAAAGTGCTTTTATCTTGTTGAAAGGAATTTTTTGAAAAAGCACAGATTGTGCCCTCTATTCCTCTATGTTGTATGGGGTGATAGTACAACGGAGACCCTTTATCTCTAACTATTCGTGCCAGTTATGTATAAACATAATACATACGTTTTTCGCAGCAGGACTTACGTTCACAACCTTCATCTGCTCCCACCCCTGGCTATCCAGTTCTTCTACCTATGATTTCTACTTCACTTACTTTTATAAAAGTGACCAATTCGTACAAAATGATTAAAAATTCTTGGATAGATCTTGATCGTGATGAACATTATGTGCGCTAGTGAGTGCACTTGGTGGATCATCAATTAAATTTACTAAACTGAAGCATTTTCATGAACATCACATCACATTGATGACCAAATTTTATAGTTTAGGGGGAAAAATCTTGATCATAGCAATACCCCTGATTTGTAGATTATTACGGGTGTATTAATATCGTTCACTGTGATATTAGAGATGGTCTCATTCACATGAAAAATTTTCAAATCAATCCCTTAAATCTTCAAAACTGGAAGTACTTGGTCATTTCGTACGAGAGGAGAGTTTTTGGGGGATATAATTTCGTTACCGGCGAGTATAATGGTGGATTGTTGCATTTATTTAGGAGTAATAAACTGAGACTCACGTGACTTCTCATTAATTTTCCTATTTATTGGTTTGTGCTGACCAAGCTTTCTCAAAATTGGATCCCATCCTCCTTTGGATCTACTTGGGTATCAAACTACAGCACGAAACTAGAGATCGACCAGATGTTCAATTCGTCTGTTCGCGTTTTATCTCCCCATATCTCTCGCCTTGTGGGTGGACGAAGGGCATGTGTGCAGTGACAAGCCAGCGAAATCCTCGTTGGCTGCTGTGTTCGTTTTCTAAGCAAGTTTATACCGTCGACTCGAGCTAGCCGATAAACCATTAATCATTCCAAAAGATCGTCTCCCGCAATTTTCCGCCCTGACCCCACCCCCACACACCCCCTCGACATTAAATCCATATGGACTTGGCGCAAGACGAAAGTTGGCGGATAATGGTTTGAACTTGATTTGTTTAGATGCAAGGGTGGGCGAACAGCTCGGGCCTCAATATCCACCGAGAAGAAAACAACAATTTGGCCTCTTCTCAAGGGACTTGGTACCAGAATTCCTCCCCTTTCAACACCCCTCCACCAACAGGTAAGTGCCACATTGAGTTGTCTTTCTCAATTTTAAATTATCTTGAATCCTCGTTGTATGATTCGAACTGCCACTTCATTAATTTTCCGAAAAAGCGACAACAAACTTCGACTCTAGTCAAACTTTTCAAATTTTATATGTTTTACTTGCTAACAGATTGTTTTGAAACTGCCTTTACTTTTGCTTGAAGTGTTTTATTATGTTTTTATAAAAAATTTTAAAAGCAATACCGACCCATGTTTTTCTATTACATTTTAGGAGATTCCGTTGAATCTCTGTCCGACCTACTCAACATGCCAACTGCGAGGACTGGTGACCATCTTCCTCATCTATACCAGGTTTGTCTTGTGTAAAATCTATTTATTCGCTACGTAAGCTAATGAGCTGATTCGTCAATAAAAGCGCCTCTACTCATACCCCCATAATCAAAGTCAGGTCATTAGTTTCTGTTAAATTGTGACCCATATCCCGCTTATAGGCCTTGATATGTGTTCAGCATTTTGTGTCTAAAGGCACTTTTTGGTTCGACCAATGGTAGGAAGTATTGGTTTTGGAAATTCCAAAGTTCAGGTCGTAAAATGTACGAAAGAGTTTTCTGTGTCTGCATCCTGAGACGCGCCAGGGAGAATATTCTTCTGACATTTTCTGGAATGCACGGTAAAATACCTGCAGAACCCCTAATCTGGTTCTACTAACCGCGAAATTGTTTAAATTTCTTTGTTACACTATGTTCAGGTTATTGAGGGACCACTTGATTCGATACAAGGGGAGTGAATGCAATTTCTGAAAATCATGTAATTTAAGCGTTCCGTAATGCTTGCGATGTTACAACTCCTTTCAAGGCTGTATTTGGGTTTTGACTGGTTATTCCTTGAATAATCAACCTGTTTTCATGCAAAAAGTCAATCTCTCCGATTCGGCCCAAATTTTTTTCTGGACGTTTCAAGGTGTCTAGATCAAAAACTCTGCAAAGTCCTTCACACTGGTTGGTTATTCATAGGACCAGGCGCATGGAGACTTATCTCATTAACATGGGGAAATGGGAGCAGTGGGTGTGGTGGGTCCCGGACCAATTCCAAGCGATTCAGCGTCCAAAATTTAGTGGAAAATGATACCCCACCCGCTTAGGTACCAGAAATTTCGAAAACACACATTCGAAACGGGTAGAAAACCACCCATTTTGACCCATAACCTCATCCAGAGGGCGCCAATAGTACCAGGACCCATTTCACTGGATTCAACGTACAAATTTTAGTGGAAAACGATACCCCACTCGCCTAGGTACTGGGATCTTGAAATATTATATTATACAAAATGGGTAGGCTTTTAGATTTCCTTTTTCCTGAAAAGGACCGAGTTAGGACCCCTGACCCAAATTTCAGATTTTTAGAAAATTGTCTACTACCTCAAACAGCGAGGACGGCGTGCATTAAGTAAAGTAAACATTTTGTTTTTCTTTAAATAAATTTTCGAGAATTTTTGGCGATCAAGGAGAGTAGGGTACTACTTTCGGCTACATTTTGGACGCTGAATCCAATGAAGTAGGTCCCAGAACGATTGGAACCCGTCGGAAGAAGTTATGGGTCAAAATGTGGATCTATCTACCCACTTTGAATGTGTTTTCGAGATTTCTGGTACCTAGGCGTGTGGAGTTTCCACTAAATTTTGGACGCTGAATTCAATGAAATTAATCTGGGAATGATTGGCGACCTCTGGATGAAATCATGGGTCAAAATGGGTGCTTATCTACCGATTTCAAATGTATGTTTTCGAGATTTCTGTTACCTAGGCGTGTGGGATATCATTTCCCGCTAAATTCTGGACCCTAAATCGATTGGAATGGGTCCGGTACCCGCCACACCCACTGTTTCCCCCATTTTCCCCATGTTGAAGAAATGAGTATCCATGCGCCTGGTCAGAGGAATAACCAACCGTGTGAATGGATTTGCAGCGTTAAAAAAAATATATATTCATTTTTGTCTGTTCATTGTTATGTAGCTTTTGGTGATTCTATACGTTTACTCCTCGGCTGTTTTGAAAAATAAGCTAATAGGCAGGTTACTCATGATTTTCAATTTGATTTACCTAATCGGGCTCACCCAAGTTCATTATTTGTATCATCCATCAGCTGAAAACTGTTCGTAGGAATGACACAACGTGTTAGAAAAAAAAATCACGCAAACCGTCACGTTTTATTCTTTCAACTTTCTTTTATCTGCAACAGTCGAGAATTTTTCAATTTTTAATCATTTACTTACCGCGAGTCATCCTCTTAACGAATTCAATTCAAGTTTTATTATGTAGTATCCGCAATTTTTACCCTTCGTATTGACATTTCTTTTTTTTACGCGTCTTTTCGTTCTTTATTGATACTTCTTGAAAATCGGCGATGAGCGTCTTTATAATCGACATCAGCCTGCTGGTAAGTACCTGATGTGCGTTCAATTGTCATTCTCATCCACGCTCTTGTCTGGTCAGAATGGTCGTTCTCCGGATTTAGGGTCCAACTTAGGTAACCAGAGTAGGAACGAATTGGGTCTGGTAAGATGTAACGTGTGGAGGGCGCATTGCCAGGACTAATCGAACAAATATAAGAGCATGGAGTTGGGATTGTTTAGTGTTGAAAACCACGTTGCCATTTAATAGTAACTCTGTCGTAGTTGAGACAAAACTTATCATAAGAGATACTGATGAAAAACCTGTGGTTTTGAGTGGAAGTCTGAGTGGAGTTGTGAGAATGTCCGCCTCTTTAAACGAAAAACTTCAATTTTTCAGTTAAGAAGTTGCGCAGAGCCCACCATGCCGGCTTGCCAAGACTTACCGTGGAACCAAAACTCATCTCCGTTCGATAATACTCCGCCTCCGCATGGTATGAGACTCCAAACATTTATTTCAGTCAAAGGTAAAAAATGAGTTCGACTGAGTAACTGCTGCCGTTTTTTGTTGCAGGGGACTCTATTTCGGATTTACTCTGCCTGAATATGCCGCGTGGAACTCTCATTGGTAACTCTAGCCCGCTTGCTGGGCCGTACAACGTGACTCACCCGACTGATAGCAACGCTTACCAGGTGCGAGTGATGTATTACCTAGAAGATTACAAACGAGATCAGGATCCTATAGTGGGGGGGGGGGGGGATCATTCCTACATAGTCGTCCCTTATGGTGTTGATACACGTGTAATTGTACAATAATGTGGATTGTTTTGAGTGGTGGTTGCTCTATGTGATCAAGCGCCCAGTAATTCTGGCCCTTACCAGATTGGCTTTTGTAGTTGTCCGCAAGCTCTTGGTCGTGGACCATAATGCCAAGCTTGGACAACTTTGAGAAGTACAGGATTGAGATCAAGGCCTTACTATTTCCGTTTTAAAGGCAAGGAGAAGCAATCTCCACCAACCATAGTTTATTCGTTGCCTTGTAAGCTGCTTAGCAACACTCAACTAACTCATTTAGCTGATCATTCCTGGTTTCTAAAGCAGACCACTACTGATAGACCTTGTAAGGTCATGAGAAGTTCATGGTACCCCTCGCAAGCCTACTACGTTACAGGGCTTCATACGCAGGGAATGGCTGTGGTGGTTGTTACGATGATGAGACGGATGGTATTGCAAAAACTATGATTGATTCACGCTTTTCCAGTTATCTTCCTCAAAACTGACGAATAGAAGATGAATTTTTATTAAAAACTTACCTTCAGCGCTCACCAAAGATCATTCGTTTCGTGGATTTTTCATTGTCCTTAGTACTTTTAAGTGATATTAATAATTGGATGACTATTTTCACAATCACAGAAATCACTAGTTTTGAGCGATCAAAACAATGTCAAGGATTACAAGGACGGGAGGGGATCAAGGTTTGCAAATCAAGTAATGGTTTCATTTTGATTTTATTTTTCTTCTTAGGTACCGAACGCAACTCTGCATCATGACACTATTATAAATTGGAAAATTACGGCCGTTAAACGTTCAATGTTCCAATTATGTGTCGTTGGCTCCATTTGGAGCACTGAGGAATTGAGAAAAATCCGAGGGATGAGACACCCATTCTGGTTCTCTTCATCCCATTTTTTCATTTTAAACAGTCTTCAAAATGAATTTTCAGGGAGCTTCCGGTATGAAGTACGGCAACTATCAACATATGCTTTACGAGCCGTCGGCTATTTCTCTTCCTTGTAAAGTTGGAAGACAAGTCGAAAACGCGTACGGAATGGCTCCAATCTGCCCGCCTTCTAACTCACCCCCGATTAAAAGGTAAACTAAAACAGTAGATAGTATTCTGAAATGACGTTTCTACTGAAGCGTAGAAATTGTATAGGCAACGAGACACCATTAGGAGGCAGACAACTCAGCCCGTGCAGCGCATTGCGCTTATAGTTAATTATTCCATGAATAAGCAGCCTGTTTTCATGCTCTTGGCCATAGAAGGTCGACCATCTCCGATTGGCCCCAAAAAAAAATCTTTTCTGGACATTTCGTGGTAACATGTACGAAACCGCTGCATATCAATGCACATGAACATGGAGAAAACGGGGGAAACAGTGAGTGTGGAGAATCCCGGGCTCATTCAAATCGATTCAGCGTCCAACATTCATGGTGGACAATGGTACTCCACACAAAATCTGAAATTTTGGTCAGAGACCCGTTTCCGGCATTAGTTGGTCTACGTCACTCTTCAGCCTGAATTTGGGGCGATTTAAGTGTGTGTGGGGTTTTCTCATTTTCTACTAAATTTTGGACGCTGAACTGATTGAGATGGGTTCCGGACCGATTGGTGCCCACTGGGGGTAGATATGGGTCAAAATCTGTACCTACCTACCTACGAGTTTGGGCACCTAGGCGTGTGGGGTATCATTTTCCACTTAATGTTGGAAGCTGAATCGATTTGAGTGAGTCCGGATCACTCCCCACTCACTGTTACCCCCCCCATTTTCTCTACGCTCCTGGTCCGAGAAATAACCAACCCCTATGAATGAATTTGCAGCGTTTTTCCGGAGTGCTAATTTGAATAAAACTGCGGACAGCGTTGGAGCGAAACAGAACTACACAACACTTGCAGAGGGGAGGAGTGTGCGCCTTGCCCCAACTGCCTCCCGTAGCTCAGAAAACTGCCCCGGTTTAAACTGAGGCTTTTAAGAGTTTTCAGAAAGGGCACTAGGTGACGACGAGGTTTGACACTTCATTTGAATGTGTCCGCAAGAGATAAAAAGCAGAATGTTAGAAAGATTATACAAGTAAAGAGAATGAGTTGAACTTAGCAATTGCCACAGGCACGTTCAACCTACCGTCCAGACTTTTGGTTGCGTTCAAAGTATTCGCAAATCAAAATGAATTTCCCTAAATAGTTGAATAACAGAACGACGCGTTTTGCGATGAACTTACTTTGTTTTGTTCCAAAATGTTGATTTCAGAAATAGGCTGGTAACTTTAGCTTTAAACTGTCTTACCTGATGCTCTCAACAATTATTTTCCAATACTACTCATTTGAACTTTTTGTTCCTGACAATCATTAGTTTTGAAAAGTTCAAAAGTTCTTCAAACACTATTTACCCTTCATTCCGATTTGATTTTTAGAAACGGTCTGAGTCTTATACCCCGACTATTGATTTTCATTGTGTTCATTGCAGTACTCGCACCAGCCCAGGGAGCATGACTTCAAACAGCAACTCAGTGACTGACCGCGACTCCTGCAATTCACTGGGAGAACTGAACAACGTAAATTATAATGCGGTACGTACCAACCCTACAAAACAAAACTCAACCCTCTGTTCATTGCAAGCGCTCTTCGATGACGTCATTCAATTTCAGAACGGCAGTTTACCCGTCTCGCAGAGCCCGGTAATTGATCAAGAATGGACAAACGTTCACAATCCGTTCTCCTTTCAAAGACAACAATCGCAAGAGTGCGATCCACAACTGATGAACAAAATCATCGAACGAACTGGAAGACTGTTATTGGCTGCTGTGCAGAACGATCAAGCCAAATGCCCCGACTCTTATGACGTTTACGACAATGGGCAAGGCGATAAACAAATGAGATTTCCTAGAAATCTCAACGGTATGTTTTTCATGGGGGGAAAAATGAAAATATTGTTGAATTATTTATGCAAGACGTTGGTAGTCATTTTTCAAATTGGCTCCCTCATTCTCGGTTAGTCTTGAGGGAGTTACGTCTTTCTCTAACCAGAGGTCGTGAGCTCAAAATAGTCCCTTCAGATCAAGTTACATTGAAACAGAGTGAAGAAAAAAAGTTGTTTTTTGCAGTTTTTTTTTAAATAGGTAGGTACTAGGTGAGACCATATTACGTAATAAAATCTTCCGCGACGAGATTGTGGAATAAGAAAGGGAGGTATCAAAGGATAGTCTGTTTCCACCAAAAATAATGAGTACACATGTTAAATCGATTTCGACGGTGAGGTCTTCGTCAGTAACTAACATGAACTGAAGTCACACCGTGGAAATACAGCTTATATATTAGCAGAAGTAAAAGTTGAGTTAAACGGGTCATCTAGAAAGTAAGGTTACAACTGCTGGTAAAAATCGAAAAATGCATATATTTCATTCAAATTTTGAGGAAATTTATCAAAATATGTCCTTATTTTTCTACACCAACTTCAACACAATTCTTCAGCTTGGGCACCAGCTTTTTTATGCCCTCGTCATACACACTTCGCTCCAACCCCAAAATCACTTATCGACAGTTTCCTTCGCCTCCTCGTCGTTGGAAAAACGTTTTCCACCCAAGAACTCCTTCAATTTTGTGAAAAGGTGGAAGTCCGAAGGCGCCAAGTCCGTTGAATATGGAGGGTGGGTCAAAACATCCCATCCAAACAATACAAACCTGGCTCGCGGTGTGGGGTCTAGCGTTGTCGTGAAGAAGTAACACACCACGAGTCAGTATTCCCTATATTTGCTGACGGGGAGTGAGTATGGCGCCATTGCAGGGACTGCCTTTTTGACTCTGGGGTATAGTGACAAGCCCACGTTTCGTCCCCAGTCACAATCGAGTCAAAGAATTCACATGCTTCCACTTCATAACGCTCAAGATATTCGCGTGCAGTGGAAATGCGATTTTGGCGATGTTCCGGAGTCAACATTTTTGGCACCCATCTTGCACACAGTTTTCTGTAATTCAGTTTTCCGACACAATTTCACCCTTAAGACTTCGCGAGATGTCTGGGAACATTACATGAAGGGTGTAGAGGGTCAGCCGCCGATTACTGCGAATTTGATTGTCAATTTCTTGCAGAAGCTCTTCTGAAGTACAATTCGGCCTCCCACTCGTTTCTTCGTCGTGTGTCGGTGCGACCTTCCTTAAAAAGCCTAACGCACTTGAAAACATGCTGCACATTACCTCAGATCCATAAGTTTTCACAAGCTGACGATGGATTTCAGAGGCAGATTCGCGACGCAAAGTGAGGAACTTTATGACTGCCCGAATTTCGCATCAGCTGTAGGTGGAGCGAACGGTACCCACAGAGGTTGACGGAATAGGCTGTTGAGACGACATTTCGTAACGGACTGACGTTGTCAGCCTTAATTTGCATCAGACCCCCCCCCCCCCCCCCCCCCATTCTACTCACCTCTCTCAGCCAATAGGATATAATGTTCCTTTTTCACAATAACTTGACATTCACTTCTGCTAATACATAAGCTGTATTTCCATGGTGTAACTTCAGTTTATGTTAGTTACTGATGATGACCTGACCGTCGAAATAGTTTTAACTAGTGTACTCATCCCTTTTGGTGGAAATCGACTATCGTTTGATACCTAGTTTTTTATTTTACGTCAAAGTCTCCATTGTTGCCGCCATTCGCAGCAACCTGCACCGAACGAAACACAAGTATTTTGATGAATTTTCAGGAAACGCATTGAGAGAGGTTTCAAGTACCTGGGTTGGCGAGTTACCCCAAAAAAACTACAAACTGTCCACAAGTTATTCATGCAAGGTACCCATTTATTCCACATTGTTCATTCAATATTGCTATTTAAAAAAAAATTGTTGGCATTCTTCGCATTAAATATAAGTTATTAAATTGTATTACTATTTTACATTCTTCAAGATGATTGACATAATACACATTGTGTATGTATACAGGGTGTCTACACAATTTATGGGAAAAACGGAAATGGGCCAATTCTACAGCTCATTTGCAACAAAAAGTGCCCCCTAACTATTATTTTTATTTTTAATCAACTAAAAATCCAACTTTTTGGTTGGTTATTCCTTTAATAATCAACCTATAATTTCATGCAAAAAGCTCAATCTCTCTGATTCATCCCAAAATTATTTTCTGGACATTTCAAGGTGTCTCGATCAAAATTAGCAAATGTCCGTCCGCCGTCCACGCCGACATTGGTAGTAGAAAATTGTCTGAAAATCCTAAATTTGGGTCAGGGTTTCTTTCATGGCTCTAGTTGATCCTCGAAACATTTCAACCAGCCCAATTTGAGTGGGGTAGGGGTCAAAATATGTATTTCGAAAAAATGGATTTTTGAGATTTTTTTGCAATTTAGGTGTGTGGGTATCATTTTTCACTAAATTCTGGACGCTAAATCCAATGAAAAGGCTCCCAGAACGATTGGCGTCCTCTGGATGAGGTTATAGGTACCTATCTACCCATTTCGAATTTTTTCGAGATTTTTGGTACCTAGGCGTGTGGGGTATGATTTTCCACTAAAATTTGCACGCTGAATCCAATGAGACGAGTCCCGGAACAATTGGTGCCCTCTAGATGAGTCTAGGGGTCAAAATGGGTGCATATTTCCCATTTCGAATGTGTCTTTTCGAGATTTCGGGTACCTAGACGTGTGGGGTATCATTTTCCACTAAATTTTGAACCCTGAATCGATTGGAACGGGTCCGGGACCCACCACACCCACTGTTTCCCCCATTTTCCCCATGTTGAAGAAATGAGTCCTCATGCGCCTGGTCCGAGGAATAACCAACCCGTGTATAAGAATAATATAATAAAATAATATAATAAGAATATAATATAAAATATAATAAAATAATGAGAATGATAATAATATATAAGCAGCGCTTTTGATGCTTAATCAAATAAACTTACACTCCTAATACAAATTTAATAAAAATGAGAGGCCATTTAACTAATTTATCATTATTCGGGGACGCATGGGACCATTTGATTCAGTATCAAGAATTGGATATTATTGCCTTATCGAACTCAAGTCGGATTCAAAAACGATGCTAAAAAAAACCCACGTTTTTTGCATTCAAAGACCACATTCCCCTGAAACATTCCTCCATAAACAATTTTTTTTTTATTCTTATACCATTGGAAAGCTGAGATTTTTGTGCAAGTATGTGCTGAGGAGTTCCCACAGAAAAACCTCCGTTCTAAAGGGGGAAAAACGCTGCAAATTCGTTATCAGAGGTAGGTTATTCCTCGGACCAGGCGCATGAAGACTCATTTCTTCAACAAGGGGAAACAGTGGGTGTGGTGGGTCCATTCGATTTGGACCCATTCCAATCGATTCAGGGTCCAAAATTTAGTGGAAAATGATAGCCCACACGCCTAACGTAACCAACCAAAAGCGACAGAGTTACGTTGATTTTAAAGAGATATTCAAAATTTGAATTTCGCGCATTTTCCACTTATTAGGACAGAATTTTAAAAAGATGTATCTCATATCAGAAAGGTTGGAAACTTAACGCTCTTTCCAACGGTATCCTCAACTTTTATTTTACATGGAATTGAACAGATTTGGAGCCGTTTTACTGAGACAATGTCGAAAACCCGAAAAATATCTTGAATATAAAAAAAAGTAGGCCTTTTGGTTGAGTAAAAAAAGTCTAAGGGGCACTTTTTGTTGCTAATGAGCTGTAAAATCGAGCCCTTGAGTTTTCCCCTTAAATTGTGTCGACACCCTGAATATTATTGATGGCTGTTTGTAATAAGTGGGCTTTGTTTAGTCGTTTTAATAACAACCATCCAATTACAAGTTTAATGATTTTCAGGTTTTCGCTGGCGGGATGCCTTGGGACATTTCCGAAATGGCTCTTATTCAAGGATTTAGCAGATTTGGTTCTGTAAAAGTTGAATGGCCCAAAAAAACAGATGAGACAAAAGAGAAGAAAGGATTCGCTTATATCATCCTTGAATCGGAAAAGAAGGTAAGAAATCCAGGAAAGAACAAATATTTTTCAGGCCCATCACGCAGTTATATAACTTATTTTGGAGGACGAATTCAGAAGCACAAAAAATGTTTTACGCCAATGAACACTTTTAAATTGAAATGGATATTGAATTTAATTGAAAAATTCATGGAACATTGCACCAGTGTTCAAAATATTTGCTATTTAATGCAATTTTTGGAAAGATTTGGCGAAGATTGGTTTTTCTTTAGAATTGGCGAGGGGTAAAATGATAAATGTGGCAAATGTTTGAGGGTTCATTTCGTCCCGTACTGCTGCTGTTATAGCACTGAAAGTCCTTTCAGAAGAGCCCGTGCTGTTTTTCAAGCCCAAAGCACCACCGCCCTCAAACGGCAGCTAAAAAGCTGGTTTATATCGAGATTTCTGGTTCCACAATCCCCAAGTCGACCACCAGAAACTATTTTGATCTCGAGTCTTGCGCGATTCGCTGAGCACTTTTCAACAGAACTTAATGTTTACAGGTTCGTCATTTGCTGGAATGTTGCACTCACAACCACGCCAAAAAAGGAGACTTTTTTAAAATCCAAGGTCGAAAACAGAAATCAAAAGACGTAAGTTAATGAATTTTTTTTTTTAAAGCGCTTTAGCGCGATTTTTGCTCAACAGTGTACAATTTTTATTACTACGTTTCAGACCCAAGTTGAGATCATCCCATGGGTCGTGTCTGATAGCAATTACGCAAAGATCTCTCAGAAATTGGATCCCTACAAGACAGTGTTTGTCGGAGCTTTGCACGGAACAATTACCGCTGAAGCCCTAGCGAAAATAATGAGCGACCTTTTCGGACCGGTTGTCTATGCAGGTGAGACTTACTCGCAGGTAACAGCGAAAATCACAATGCTGAAAGAATGCTCCATTTATTTATTGGAATAAGGGACGAACCCAATTACAGATAAGTATACAGAACGTCAGATATGAGCAGTTGAGAAAAAAATCAGTAGACTACAGAACGAAAATAACAAAATAAAGAGCTACGTACGATCGTGTTCAGGAAGGAGATGTCGGAAGAGAGCAGTTTTTACAGATGAGAGGGGCGAGGACACAATATCGACGAAAGGAGATTCGGAAAAGAAATTCACACAAGGGATGCGACACATTAACGATTGTAGAGGTAGTTGGAGGCAGAGAAGGGGATGGCATAGGGTGTGGCAGAACGCGAAGCGGGACGAGGCACAAGGAAGTCAACACGAACAAGGAGATCCTGGAGGAGTCATGGATGAATGAGACGTCGGAACAGATGCGACGATCCCGGGGAAACAGTAGGTTGAAGCGGTCCAGGTTCTCGCTGGGAATGGAGAGCTTATAAGGCAGGAACCGCAGGAATGCCCCACGTTCAATTTGTACGGTGTGGCAGTCATAGTGAGGGATTACCGACGCGTACTCCAAGATGTGCCGCACGAGAGTCTTGTTGAGTGACAAATGGCTGATGTTTGAGAAAATTCTCTGGTGCTCCTCTCCACAAATCCCAGCACTAGCATACCGCGGGATGCCACCTGCGCAATGTGATCCTTGAAAGAGCCAGGTCGACAATGTCCTCCTAGCGGGACAGAACCACTTCATTGATTGAGTAGGGGTGCATGTTCATCGTACTGTAGCAAATTAAATGTTGATTCCACTGGTTAAAGCCAGACCAGGGTCCCGACTAGTCGGAGAATCAAAAATCTGTTGCTTAGTAAGTAGTTGGATCACTTCTGGAATAAAATTTTAGACTTAATCGATTGTCATGGGAACTGCAGCAACTTGACTTCAACAGAAAGGAACCCGCCTCTGGGGGTTCTCACCTTTTCTCAATCCTCTTTCGCACAGCCATTGAAGCGACCTGACAACCATAACAGCCTAATAACCATTGGATTTGCTTTAAACCTCAAAAAGTGGTTGAGTAAACCGTTACTCAAGTAGAGCAATCTTTCAGCTGCTACCAAGCTTTTAGAATACTGTCGTTTGAAGCAAAAAGTCTTTACCTCCTAAAAACGCGTATTTCTGAAATCGCTTTTCAAGTTTTCTATAGAAATCAGGTCGTAGTTCCCCTCCAGTTTATGTCAAACCAATTTTTTGGAGGCACCGTTATTAATGGTGGAGTTGGCAAAATTTCAAAAGTGATTTAGATGTTTTTGAAGCTGAAGCGCCTTAACTTGCGTGTAAGGCTGTTCGCCTTGGAAAACGGGAGACTTACCGACATGCCAACCTCTTGTTTTTCAAGGTAAAACACCTCGGTGGTAAGCACCCCATCTGAGTTACCATGTGGAAGAAGACCACATCGCTAAAACAGCTGAATTAACATTTGAATGAGAAACGCCTGGCAATTTTCAAAGATTCGCCTGATCCTAAATCTTGAGCCAAAAGAAACTTGAACTTTTGGAGGTAAAACGCCTTATCACGGTTATCGCCGAGTTGAAGCGTTTCACCAAGGGTAGTAGACCCTACAAGGTAGGGGTCATAAGCCGCGGCGCTTGAAGCGATGACGTCAGTCGGTAACCACCGGCCTACTCTCCGCCCGTCTCTTCCCATGCTCCACCACAGGATTTTCCTTTAGGTTGGTTATTTTTTGAATAGTCAACCAATGTTTTCATGCAGAGGGTCAATCACTCCGATTCGGCCCTACATTTTTTTCTGGGCGTTTCAAGGTGTCTAGATAAAAAAAGTCTAACAACTATCCACCAGGTCTTTTCATTCTTCCCGTTCCTACGCCTTGCGGCTTTACCGGGGCTTGCTTACTGCCTGATGGTTGCGCCTTCTCTCCTGCCGTGCGTTTCGCCACTGCTATTCAGCAGTGCCCAGGATGGACCTCGCGGAGGTAGCACGGTTGGGACCAGGAGGGGCTTCTTGGCGTGTGGGCCATCCTTTTGCAGCCATTACTTGATGGGCAAACTTTTTTGTGCCCTCTGCATTATTCCTGGATTGAAACGCAGCCTGCCATGGAACATGCAGGCCAGACCCAGGACTGCCAGCCATCGCCTACGCGCAGTTTCGTACTTTGGGCACTGGAGGTAGACATGGTCCGCCGTCTCAGGCTCGCCGCACTCACAGAGGGGGGAGGGCTTCAGTCTCATGCCATGGAGCTTGGCGTTCAAATCGCCATGGCCGGTGGCAAACTGTGAGACATAGTGGTCCACGTCGACGTAGCGCTGTGACAGGCGCACTCGTACATTTGGCCAGATTTTGTGGGTGTGCCGCCCATTGGGGGATGCATCCCATCGCTCCTGCCACCTGTCTAGGACAACTATCCGCCGTCCGCGCCGTATTTGGTTGTAAAATTTTTCTAAAAATCTGATATTTTGGTCAGGGACCCGTTTCTGGCTCTAGTTGGTCCTCGAAACTTTTCTACCCGATCGGGCCGAATTTAGGGGGAAGGGGCAGAGATCAAAGATTTTTGGCGATCTAGGCGAGTGTAATGATAATTGTCCACTAAATTTTGGACGCTGAATCCATTGAGACGGGTCCCGAAACGATTGCCGCCCACCGGAAGAGGTTGTGGACGCTGAATCTATTTTTAAATTAGTCTCCATGCGACTGTCCGAGGAATAACCAACCCCAGTGTAGGAATTTGCAGAGTTTTTACTTCTGATTCAAGGGTTTGATACAACATCCAATCACTTCAAATATGAGTTTTATTAATTTTATACATAAACAATGACGCTACAAAAATGTTCTTCAATGTTACTTATATGTAAATACCTATGTATGATTTTTCATTTTCTTGGAGTTCTGGGGCTTTCACTGGTGGATCTAGTCCACTGTCTACATCTTCCATGCAGGAACGCTATTGTGAAGCTGTCAATTTGTTCTCAAGAATGCGAGCGAATTCCTGCAGACGCGAAACTTCGTTTTGCCTCATTTAATTGCTGTCGAAGCAACTGATTTTCTTCTCTCAGCCTCTTACTTTCGACCAACAAGATTAGCTCCTCCCGAGGCCATTCATCTATGCCAACAATGTTTTGTAACTGGCCATCAGCAGGTGATGCGTCACATGAACGTCTTCATCAGAAGAATTTACCGAGCTTAACAATTCATTGGCTTGTCTTTGATGAATTGGTTTTTCTGCCCGTTTTCCACAACTACCATCCAGGAATAACTCGTCTACAGAGTCTACAACCTTTGCGTTTCACCGCCAAAAATATCCAGGAATCGACATTAGTTAGAGGAGTTTTTGAACAGTTATCTTCTACCCCCCTTCTAAATATAATTTTGAAATTTGGACTTAACCATCAAAAAAAAGCAAATCGATAATCGCGAGGAGGGGTTACGTAAAAATCTCATTTTTGTCAATATTGGGCATAAGGCGTTTTTGTTTCAAACGGCAGAATATCTTCCGAATGTTGTATTTCCCCTTACTGCTTTAAAAATCAACAAAGTTGTTCTCCCTTTGAAAGACCACTCGTTTCTTATGTAATACAAACAACACAGATTTGTGATTAAGAATGGACTGATTTGTGATGAATGGAATGGATGAAATCCATGGATTTGGAAGAACGAATCAATCGTGTGACTATAAACCTAGACCGAAAAATCTCATTGATAGACTTACTTCATTTCAGGTTTGGACACCGACAAGTACAAATATCCGATTGGTGCGGGGCGAGTGACTTTCGTATCGCATAATTCCTACATGAGGGCTGTTTTGGCTGCGTTCATTGAAATCAAGACGCCCAAATTTTCAAAGAAAGTTAGTACTGGACAAATTTCTTGAAGCTTGTTTGTCGAAAACGAAATTTCCTTCTTGTAAACTAACTTCCTCGATTTTTTGTCTACAGATTCAAATCAACCCCTACTTGGAAGATTCTCCGTGTTCCGCGTGCTGTGTTCAACAAGGTCCTTATTTCTGTCGAGAGATCACTTGCTTCAAATACTACTGCAGGGCTTGCTGGAAATGGCATCACTCGAACGAGTCCATGAGATGGCACAAAGAACTGACCAGGGGCTCGAAAAAATGTTCACCTGGAACAGCGAGTTCACCTCACAGTAACGTCTGGTAAGTGAACGTGGTTTGAAGAAAAAGCTTTTTTAGACGACTGACAATTGAGATGGATCACATTTCGTCTGCTGACTACGAGGGAGGTGGCTCCTCGCGAAGCCTGATGCCTGACCTTTTTCCCGATCCTTAGAATGGGTTAGGCCGGGTACACACGTTCAGGATTCCGGAAAGGATTCCTCGTTGATCGATTCCTCTCCGGTGGACGGGTCGAGGCCTTCAGTTGAGGCGGACCGAACAGGCCGCCTTTCCAATTTTTGGAAAGGCCACCTGAGGCCGGGGTTCCGGTTCGCGGAATTGAACGCCTTCCTTCACGTGTGGATGAGGTGATCGGTTGTAGGTATCGCTCGAGTATCGTCACAGCGGTCGTAGCTCCTCGTTAATTTTTTCACAGTTTTACTCGAAAGGCCTCTCGCGTGTCGAAACCTCTGGCCGAAGCCTCCTGGTTTTCCCGTACGTGTGGATGCTCCGTCCGGCTCCGGCCGCCTCAGAGGAATCCCTCTTCGGAATCCTCTCCGGAATCCTCAACGTGTGTACCCGGCCTTAGCGCTTCAAAAATATGGAAAGAGGCAGTCATTTACCACACGTATATTTTCTTGGCTGACCCAGGTCAGGTGTGCATTTCATGAAGGCTCCACCAACTGGAGGGGTTGTCCAAAGAGAACGTTTTTCCTTCCCAGGCTCCAACTTTCTTGATCACCGTGGCAGTAATGCGGCTGGTGGAAATGATGATTAATCTCGTTAGAAGCGAATTCAAAGGTAGGAAATGATTACGGTCTAATCGCCGCCTTTGAGTACAAATCCTGCTAATTGTTCCTTGGGGCAAGATTTTGGGGAAAGAAGTGAGTGTGGAATGTCCTGGATTCATACTAATCGATTCACCGTCAGCCAAAATGATACCCCACACGCCTACGTACCCAAAAATCCACTTTTCAAAAACAAATTTTGAAATCTCGAATGCCCACGTTCAAAATAGGTTGATGTGAGATACCCTAGTAGATACCCATTTTGACCAATAACCGGTGGACGCCAATCGTTCCAGGATCCGACTCATTGGATTCAGCGTCCAATATTTAGTGGAAAATGATACCCCCACACGCTTAGATCGCCGAAAATCACAAAAATCTATTTTTCGAAGTACACATTTGATTTTTTTCGAAACTCGATTTTTGGGAACTAGGCATGTGGGGTTGGACACTGAATCGATTGGGAGGAACCCAGGATATTCCTCCACACTCACTGTTCTCCCCTTACTCTTGATCCTAGAAATAATTAACCATTGAGGATGAACCAAGGAATAACTCTTAGGGGTGATCCTTGGCTGCCAAAAGCAGGCGAACGCCCGATAGAGCCATAGTTTTGGGCTCTCATATTATGATCTAGCGCAAATGAACGACGAGGATAGACTGTAATGGGCCCTGCAGCCTCAGACACAGTCTTGCGCTGGTACATTAGGTTATTCCATGAATAATCAACCAATGTTATCAAACAAGAGGTCAACCCCTCCGATTTGCCCCAAAATTTGACAGCTTGCGTTTCATGGTGTCTTCATTAAAATCAGTGTTTGGTGTTTGGTGCAAGAGCATGCGTGATGACTCATTCCAATCGATTCAGCGTTAAAAATTTAGTGAAAAATGGTACCCCACACGCCCATGTCTCGAAAAATTCGAAAATACATTTTTCGGGAGACACTAGCCCCCGAAAAAGAAGAAATGGCATGTGGGGTATCGTTTTCCACTAAATTTCGGACGCATAATGCAATGAGACGGGTTCCAGACCGATTGGTGGCAACTGGAGGTGAGTTTCCATATTTTTGGTACCTAGGCGTGTGGGGTATCGTTTTCCACTACGTTGGACGCTGAATCGATTTGAATTGGTCCGGGACCCGCTTCACCCAATGTTCTCATTTTCCCCCGTGTTGAAGAAATTAGTCCATGCGCCTGGTCCGAGGAATAACCAACCCGAGTGTAAAAATTTGCAGTGTTTTTCGGTATCAGAAACATCATGAAACGTACACTGTCGGAGAAGTTGACCTCTTGCATGATTAGGTATAAAGGTTGATTATCCAATGTATGGCCATCTTTGCGACTACACCTTGTAATGTGAGGAATTCTGAAGCTATTTGCGAGAATCGGGAAGGTCGGACAGCATTTAAGTACTCCCTTGGTCCTACACACCACTATTATGCTCTGCACACCTATGAAAAATATGAACTATGAAACCTCTTAAGGAGCCCCTACACTATCAAGCCGCTTGATCAAATGCTTGACCAAATTGATTGTATCAAGCGTGATTGATAGTTTAGAAGCCTGTTAGACACTTGAACCAAGCGTTGACGGTGATTGATAGAAATTTTGAATGACTCAAGCGGTTGATGAAGCGGCTTGATAGTCAAGGGCAATTTCCGTCAAGCATTGCGAGCATTTCCATTCTAAATCCATGCCAGACGACAGGTACCTCAATGTGATAGACAATCTCTGACTTGCAGGATTCACATTTTTGTATCTTTCTTCTCAGTGTCAGGGCGTAGTAAATCCTGTAGATGATCAAAACTTTCTTGGTCCATTCTCAAAAAGTTCCTGTAGTCCTCTGGTTCTGAATCACACAGGAAGTTTGGGAGATGTTCATGAGTGAAGCGGTTTCTCATTTTGTACCACTCCTTGGACCACCGTCGTTTTTTCTTATCCTTCTTTTTCTGCTTCACGGCAACCAATATTGCGATTAAGAAGCCCAAATGTGCATTCGACACCATTTTAATCGAAAAAGCAAAAGTACGATCGCAACAAACTCCGTTCTACTTCCACTTCTCGGCTTCGACTGACCAGAGAGTTTTGATCAAAAGATCGAAGGGTTGATTGAAGCACGCTTGAAGCTCCCATCAATCAGAGGGTCAAGCATTTGATCAAGCGGCTTGATAGTGTAGGGGCTCCTTTAAAACTTCATCGCCAACTCCACAGTAAATAACAAGTGTCACCACTTCAAAGTAACTATCGCTCGCTCTTCTTTTTCAGGGATTGATAAACGTCGATGGACTTAGCAGCCAACCGTTCAAATAAAAACGCAAATACTTCAGCAGTCGAAAAAGAAACGTAATGTGCTCGATAGAATGAGTAATTAGAAGTATTTTCAAGTCATCTTGCCCCATTGATCGTTGATGATTTAATGCTTAATCTCACAACATTCAAGTTGAACATCAAATTCTCTGTGTTACGGCTTTCTTAACACAGTACTATTCTTTTGATGAAAAATATAATTTAACTTGAGGTTTTAAGTTATTCGTCGCGTTGAGATCTTACAGTTTCTAGTTTATTAGTGATAACTTGAGAGTTCGTATTTGCTGTTGTCCATGGTTCTTTTTATAGTTTTATATGACTGTTTGCGTTTTAGTTATACATTGCGTGGTGGAGGTAAAGAGTTCAATCGTTCGTTTACTTGAAAGTAAAAGTCCCAGTTAATATAAAGTGGTTGAACGTTGGCTTTGAAATGAAATATTGTTCGTAAGTTTGACTTCTCTGAAAGTCTTAATGTTACTACGAAAAGCGTCTTTTTGAGATATTTAAGTCGTTTTTTGTTTGTATTCGATTTAGTTGACATCGTTCCATTTTACATTTGTAAATTAAGACCGAATATTTTTGATTCGATGAATCTATAATTTGAGAAAACTTGTTACGTTTCTCAAAATGCCTGAACGTTTACAGCGTTAAAATATTTTTGATGTACGAAAGGAAATCCAATTTAAATTGAGTTACTCGATAAAATGAATTGAAAAAAATATATAATGTATTTATATTGCGTTCAATGAAAAGATGTACATAACTGAGTGGGCGACCCCGGGTGGCGACGGAACGTTCACGACTGGCACAAACTGATCAACGACGACAAAATGCCTAGCATGCCAATGTGCCATTGCTTCAGTTTCCCGGCCCACAGGAACCCGAGTGGCAGCCAATGGATTGCGTGGATTAGGTCTAAGAGGCACCGCACGGCGTTTAACAATTCTTGTTTTTCCAACGACTTGAGCACGTAAAAGTTTTCTCTGAAAAAAAAAAAAAAAACAATTTTTTTTTTTTGTATTTTTGAAGAAATTGTGATGGGTATTGAGGATTTTATTGATTGAATTAATTTAAATCGGTGTCCTCCTTGCCTGATTATTTTCAAAAGAATGAATTACCTACGTAATTATTATTGAACGTTGCGTAATTTTTTTATTACCGAAATACTGCGCAAAACAAAACGTAGGTTCCTATACGGCAGTCGAATAACGATGTTTAAATAAATTTGTTCAATTCGATCCGTGTGAGTCCTTACACCCAGGAAATGAATTACATTTGAGTTGGAAGCGGATTTTGAAAAAAATTGGGAAAATGATTTTGGTTGGTTATTTCTTGAATTCCTTAAATAACCAACCTGTTTTCATGCAGAGGGTTTAACTCTCCGATTCGGCCCAAACATTTTCTCTGGACGTTTCAATGTGTCTAGAACAAAAAGTCAAACGTCCGTACGCCGTCCACCGTATTTTTGGTGGTAGACAATTTTCTAAAAATCTGAAATTTGGGTCAGGGGTCTGTTCCCAGCCCTAGTTGGTCCGATTTTGGTCCCTAGTTAGCCCGATCGAATCAAATTTGGGCGGATTTTCGAGAAGGAACGATTGGCGCCCTCTGGATGAGGTTATGGGTCGAAATGGGTATCTATCTACCCATCTCGAATGTTTTTTCGAGATTCCTGGTACCTAGGCGTGTGGGGTATCATTTTCCACTAAATTTTGGACCCTGAATCGATTGGAATGGGTCTGGGACCCGCCACACCCACTGTTTCCCCCATGTTGAAAAAATTAGTCTCCATGCGCCTGGTCCGAGAAATAACCAACCCGTGTGAAAGAATTTGCAGCGTTTTTATTCCAGCTTTGTGACGCCAAATGATGTGGAATTAGAAATATTATTGAATTCCAAAATGAAGGAAAAAAGAACGTGGGCTTCGGTCAATTACATACCTCATAAAAGGCAATCAAAGTTACTAGACTCCATTTACCCCAGTCTCCCCTATACATAAACGCCTACACGGTCTCAGGCTCCAAACAAACCAGTCGCAAAAACAAAATATGTTACATGGAAAGCAGAAACTCACTTGGGCATATCATCCGAGTTGACGCGATTTCGAACTTGTACCAAAAGTCTATGATGCCTCAAAGATCTGGAAAAGATTAATCCGATGTTGAGTATGCAGGAAGGATTAACTGATTGCTCGTTATCAGCATTATTGTTAACAAATTCGGAGTCAAAGATTGACTTCTTCTCTCTCACTTGTTCCTGGCATTGTTTCAACTTCTCATTCACATGTTCTGAGCGTCCAAACCCCAATATGTAAAAAAATGAATAGCCCTTAGCTTCCTTGCTTGATCTCTGATTTGTCCAAAACTTTGACAGTTTGTATCAGTAATCTAGATTCCCATGAACATTTTTTTCCGTTTCAAAAACTTCAAATGTTTATCAATGATTTCTCTTAGCAACTAGTTAGTTCTAAAAACTCATCAGCTCAGTTGCTCTAACGGGATAAAGAAGCACTGTGTAGCTATGATTTGTGACAGGCACTAGATCCATTCAGCGAATGATTAAACAATACTTGACAGGCACCCTCCACGTGATCGATGCCAAATTGCAGAATGAACTGTTTTTTAAATAGCATTTTATTCATAACACATCTAGAATACAGCAAAGTAATTAGTGTTCCAATGCTATGTATGCTTAGCTTGTGCTGAGGGAGGAGTCGCCGGTTAATACACATGTACATTATCGCGGTTACAGTTTTTTTTAGTAGTAAAGATTAACTATCGTAAGAAACTAATTAGAAAAGAAGCTAACGGAAATATTCAACAGGTTAACAAAATAAGAACTTAAACAGAAATTATAGATTAAAAAAACCATTTAACATTTTTGAACTTAATTATTTAAGCACTAATTACAAAGAAAAAGTGCTTTTTGAGTTCCTTGAAGGAATTAGCAATAATTATGACTCTTATTGCTTTGGGGAGATTATTAGTTAAATGAGCGCCCCTGAAGTCATAGCATGGATAGCTGGATAGCATCTCTGGCCCCTCGAGCTACGACGGAAAGGCGGCTTTATAAGGCATCCCTCGCTGGCCCTTGTACCAGTACCGCTAACCAAGGGCAGCGTACCCCATGTTATGTCACTGATCGTGGCCCTTTCTATCAGCTCGTGCAGCCAGGGCCAGGGTTCGAATCCTGGATAGAGCGTCTTAATTGTTTGTCTTGACCCATCATTCGTCCTCTTCACTTAAGGGGGTGAGGCAATAAGTAGCCATGAGCGAAATCGTCAGATCAATTTACGATCCTCTTTGGAGGACGGCTGACGACGTCCGCGACACCTGACCAGGTAGTCGGACGAAAATCCAAGGTGAAAGTTCTTGCCTTCTTAACCTTCAGGACTTTAATTTCCTCAAAGAGTGCCGCAGGTTCTTCTTAAGGAGGATCTTCACTATGCGTTTTTGCACAGCAAATAGCGACTCCGCCAACTCTTCACTGCATTCCCTCCCACCCCAATACCCCATACAGGAGGGTCGACTGCACTAGGGCAAAGTACAACATGTGCTTGCACTCTTAAGACCTCCCTGCATGTGCATGTTTTCTTCAGTCGTGAAACCATAGAGCCTATGTGCAGGTCCCATCCAAGGCGTTGGTCCATTTCGATTCCTAAATAACTTGTGCTGGTGGCTTGCAATATTAAGCGACGACTTAAGCTCCAGAACAGTTATTAGACCACGTAGAAGCAGCAGATCTCACCGATTCATCAACCACGTTAGACTGCTTACCCGATTCACAAATATGAAGAAAAAAGCTCACGACGCTGCCAGATTTAGGAATGAATGTAAATCAAGGTCCAGTGGGTTCCACCGGCTTAACGATCAGACTATCTTTGGGCAGATGAAATACTTCAACATGTTTAGCAGCCCAATGGCACCAACACACTTCCATTTCCTCTTCTTTAATGTAAAATTTGATTAAAATGTATAAAGGACTCCTTAACATACATAACTACAGTTTCCGATTCAATACGACAGTGAAGTCTGTTTAAAGCGTGCGTACCTACTAACAAATATTAAAATTTCGAAACGCACAAATAATGGTATAATTCCCACATTAGGAAATTCTACAACATGGCTGCGAAATACAAGGTGTTGACATTTAGCAGCCTTCACGGGGTCGATTTTACAACTCATTTGCAACAAAAAGTGTCTACAGGACTTTTCTTTTTAGATGCATCATTTCCGAGTTAATCATGATTGATATCGTGTTTTCGTCCTGACGTCACTAAAACGGTCATACCTAGAGACACAACCACAATTATCAAAACATTTCGAAACCTCTTGACAGGACCGTTGGAAAAACTGATCTGATGGACCCCTCAACGTCATCCTGTAAATTAATGGAGTTAAGGCCGTTTTAGTCACGTCAGGTCGAATAACTCGGAAACGACACCTCTGAGAAGAAAAGTCTCGAATACACTTTTTGTTGCAAATGAGTCGTAGAATCGACCCTTTGAAGGCAGCAAACCTCAAATGTGCCTGTACACCTGCCTACGTCAATGATGAATTTATCAGACAGGAAAAGTACCAGTGTATACGACTTGTACATAATACTCACTTCAATGCCATAAGGTACATAGAAAGAGCCCAACAAATGTTAGACGCTGTCCACCATTTGTCGCTTTTGAAGGAGAGGAGTTTGCAGTCTGCAGCCCAGGCTATGTGCTCCAGTGGGTAGTAGAGTTGGTCCAATATGTTGACGGCGACGCCACAGGCACCGACAAACCTGGCAGGTTCCTGCGACATCAAGAAACATGATTTGAACACCCACAGAGTAAAATTTGACTCATGAAATGGTGGTAGGGAGGGGTGAACACGTATTTCTCATAAACAAAAGGAATGCAGAAGAATATGAAAACATAAATGATTTGTCAAGGGGTTTTTTTTTTTCAAATTTTGTTAATATAGCGCCACGGCGCACATTCGCATACAAAGTACTCTCCTTAGGAAGCCTAGTAGTCTCGGGCAGAGCCATGGCGCACATTTGGTTGAACTCCTCCATTCTGAGGGTGGCATGACCTGGGAACCTACTGCGCTCAGCTCAAAAGACGGCACATTCCATTATAACGTGGCGAACAGGTGAGCCGAGGTTACAGACCTGACATAGTTTAATCTTGGCAAAGGTGCTTGTGAGCCGCTCAAGAGTGATGCGGCTACATTTCTCCCAAGCACAGCGGATTTTGGCCAGTGTTCTTTCAATAAAGAGAGAGCGGTCCAGGAAGTAGGCAGCACACTGTCCTTGAGAGCATTTGTATTTCTTGGAAAAAAATTTGTACCTAGCGCAACCAGCGCATTTACCTCCCTAAATTTCTTCTCAAGGTTTTCAGCAAAGGTGTTCTTCAGCTTCGTCAAGTTCTCTGCAGCAGCCACCCTACAGCACCCGCAGCCTGCCTGCTTGAAAAAGCTCCCATCTGTAGTTCCCAGTTGTATCTGTTACCGAAGAACCACATTAAACGAGTTACTATGATACTACTGTCCCCTATTACTGTACCCTCGTACAAACCTCATGCTGCTACTTCAAGTGTAGCCAACGTCGCTATAATGGTTTCCATCATTCTGCCGCCTTCTCAATGACAGCAAATACTGTTATTTACACTTATAGACACAGTTCTGTGGCACTTCGTCCCTTAGTAAGTACAACTGACCACAACCAATGGAGGAACAAATTCTCAAGCTTAGAAGACATGAATGATCCATGGCAGAGAAATAGGGCATTCTATCCCAGGGAGCCATGACCGCTCCTCCTCAGCCACAGTTAATTTTTTTTAAATTCAATTCGATTTATTTATTCCTTCTACGGTCGCATTGTTTACAGGAAATTGATAACAGTTCATTGTTAATTTCGATCATTTCCACTGCTGATGGATGTAGGCCTAAAGGTCAAGGACCTCTCATACCTGACTCTTCATATTATGGTCTATCTACGAGATTGTATATCTATTTCTATTTTAAACCCCATAACTTATTTTTGTTCGCGATAATTCTACATTCCTTGCTACACTACTGTTAACATTTTCCATACCTATTTATGCTCAATGTATGCATTCTCAGCCACATTGCCGCTTTAAAAGAAATTTTCGAGTAATAGTATCCTAACTACCCTAGTATCCGCATTCTCCGATGGATTTCTTTACTCAAATTTCGATACATTTCCATTCAAATAGGGCTGGAGCTTCGGGCGTGGCATATGCCTCATATAAACATCATTCTTAGGACTTCCAACAGCTAAAATGCCGAACCGTTAGTTCTTGTCTGAGCGGCCTGTTTCCGGAAATTCTCCAGATAATATTGAGATCAAGTTTTGTTGAGATTACGAGAAATTTCCGCCTCTAGTCTTCATACAAGCTTGTAACTTCCTGGCGGTTGAATTTTGGTTCACTTGTCGGCATCTTTTCATTTGTAAACAATTGAATAAACATCTTTAGTGACTGCGGTTAGTGTACCTGCTCAGCAGTGTTTTGGGTCTTTCAGTTCTGATTTGTTTTAAAATCCACTGTGAGTCTTCGCCAGACTTTCTTTGATAGGCACCTATGTTGAGGACATATTTGATTGTTGAGCTGGGCTTAGGAATGCGGGTAAATATTCATCTACTCAGCCATGACCTGCTTTCCAAGTGGATTTCTCCTGATTCTGTTTCGGACCGCTTTGATAGCTTTCTTCGTCCTTACAGAGCGAGGATGACTTGATCCTGGGCAGAATTGATGGATGTGAAAGTTCAATAGTCAAATTTGATTCATCTACCTTATGAAGGGCAATTTCTTCGCCTTCACTTTTCATCTTACCAATATGAATGATAAACTAGAGCAATGATTTCTAATTTCATACTTACGATACCGAGTACAAGGGCAGGTCTCAGAGAGCATTCGTTCGACCTACAGGGTTCGTCGAACGTTTGTAACAGAACTTAAGGCAGATCTAGTGTAAAATACAAGCACAGATGTAAACATGAGTCATCTGTGGGGAATGTCTAAATTGTTGTAGGACGTTGCAACACAGGTGAGCCACTTGCTTTGGTAATATTATTCTCAGTACGGAAATCGGACAAGGTTTCCTTCTCACCTTTTTCCCGAGTCCGTAGGACAATGTGTAGTAGAGCATTGGAAGGTCGTCGAAGAGGCGCAGAACTGTTCGACAGGAATTGAGCTGATCGCTGAACACGTTAAGTTTGTTCTGCAACTCTGGTGACTCGGTTCGGCCAGCGGCGAATTGCGCGGCATAGTACAGGATTCGCATCACTTTGTCGCGACCACTGTAGCTCTCCAGGTACTCCGCGGAGCTCTTCAGCGCGTCCATGGCCATGGCGCTGGAAATGGCAACGCCAGATGAAATCCAAATTAGAGAGTTTACACCCCTTGTGACAGTCAGGGTCCATAACGAAAAACTGCCTTTGCCCTGTCTTTAAGAAACCTCCTAACCCCCTTGTTCCCTTCAGACTGCCCGCAGACAGCAGAATGGTCGGCAACCCATGCCTGCATAAGTTTAGATTGATTAGCCGGGGCTTCATTACGGTTACGTGACATGAACAGAATTCCTATCCCTTTTGGGGTCCTTTGCCTACGTGGGACGACAAGTGCTGACACAGCAGGGTTCGGGTATCCGAGCTGGCACCTACTTCTCTGACATCTGCACATATTCTGTCAATAACGTATCACCATCATGAATAATGAACTGAAGCCTTCATTCGTAGTATGAAAGATTCTAACTGCAATGCTGGCGCTGGGTCTCTTAGATCCACAGGGTAGTTCTGCTGCCCCAATTTTTGTCTCCTGTAAGTTTTCGAGTCTCCCCTTCCTTCTATCCTCCTGACCATTCAAGCCCGACCTTGAAACCAGCTTCCAGGCCGGGTACACACGTTGAGGATTTCCGGAGAGGAATTCCTCTGAGGAAAACCTCAGAGGCGGCCGGAGCCGGACGGAGCATCCACACGACGCGCGAGGCCTTCGAGGAAAACTGTGTAGTTGTAGTGGCCGGAACCCCGGCCTCAGGCGGCCTTTCCAAAAATTGGAAAGGCCTGGCGGCCTGTGCAGTCCGCCTCAACTGAAGGCCTCGACCCGTCCGTCGGCCGGAGAGGTTGGCCACAACGGGGAATCCTCTCCGGAATCCTCAACGTGTGTACCCGGCCTAACTCTATCTGGAGACGTTTTGATCTCTCATATGCCAAGCCACCATAACGATTTAGGGCGGAATTCATAGTTCTAACTCAAGTTAAGATTTTTCTTGACTTTGTTAAGTGAAGATTTATCTCAAGCGGTTGCTTGAGCGGAGTTCTTATTCATAGTTGAAGTTGAAAGTAAAGTTTCGTAAGTCAAGAAAAATCTTGACTCAAGCTAAGATTTTTCTTAACTTTCTCAAGTAAAGGAACAGTGCAAAAGCGATAAGCAAATTAATGCTCAAGGTAGGTTTCGACCTACCTTCATTTTCGGCCTCACTTCAGGCTCTTAAGTAATGATTTTTCTCAACTTATCGGCCTGATTCGAACTGTGAATTTAACCCAATGCTTGCGCATTTCCTTAGTTGTCGTCTATGAATCGCTCAAGTGCCCGAGGCCTCCTCACACGATCACTCAAGCATTTCCTTTCAATTAAGTAAGGACTATAAATACCGCTCTTTAACATGTTTTCAATAAATCATTTTTGAAATCAGTATTGTAGTTTGAGACACTACCAGAATTCACAGAATACCGAATTTAAGCAACATCTGTAGAAATTTAGAGCATGGATCTCACAGATGCCACATTAGCATCCATGGGATTTTTTTAATTTTTTTTTACGCCAGTAACGAAGTGTTTGAACCTAGCTTCATCGCTTCGGTCACAACACGTAATCTGATAAAAATATAAATACCTACCCACTTACTCCGAAGAGGATAATATTTTGGTGACACTTTTATGTTATAGTAGCGCTAACTGTTACTTTCAATTGGGCATTATCACCAGGAAAAATGTTAACTACTTGACGGGCTTATAAGGTCCTTCGATTCTGTCACACTATCAACATTTTGTCTAATCACGGTGTTAAATGATTTGTTTACATTCAACAGGTGTATCCCTGTCACTGTACTAACTCGATCTGAGCGCGCCTCGCGGCCGAAATCCTCAAACATGAGCTGCCGAACGGCAGAACGGTTATCAGATTTTATTTTAGCTACTTTTTCTCACCAAACAGTTACTTACGGTAGCTCATGGTTCCTTTTGACCTTCCGCTTCCACATTATCCGTGTATTCGTCGAGATTTCAGGCGGCAGTCGAATATAGGGAGAAAATTCACTCAACATTTACACTGTTACACGGGTTAGCGAAATCAAACTGAGCTACTTCCAGAAACTCTAGATAGATACCCATTTTGACCCATAACCTCTTTCGGTGGGTGCCAATCGTTCCGGGATCCATCTCATTGGGTTCAGCGTACTAAATTTGTCGAAAAAGATACCCCACAAGCCTAAATTGCCGAAAATCAATCGAAAAACCCACATTTTTTGACCCCCTCCGCAAATTTGGTCCGATTTTGAGAACCAACTAGAGCCAAAAACGGGTCCCTGACCAAAATTTCAGATTTTTAGAAAATTTCCCACAACCATTATGTGGAAAAGTTGATGTGGTGTGTCCCGGAGAGGAAAATTATTCCCCTTAGGCCTAGGCAGAAATCTATTACTACTTTTGATCTCAGTGGAATTTATGGTTTTACTGTATAATTCTACCTTTAATACAAAAAAATGCATGTACACGGGGAACCAAGTATTGGCTCATGGCTATCCAAGTCTCGGGTGAAAGCCCATTACCAGCTTATTACCTACTAGAGACTCAGAACGCATTCATAGCACAACACCAGCTCCAGGGAAACTGTCTCTTGTGACAGATTTGTTGGGAAAATCCCAAAACGGGACAATTGTGAGGCCATGGGATGATATCCGCCGAGCCACTACACACCTGGTATTTTTGCAATCTCAAAATTTAAATTTCAAGACATGGGTAATGCGAGTTTTGTGACTCCCCTCATGAACTGAATATGGAATTAACGGTTGTTCTCCAAAACTTCCTCTTGTCACTTGATAATTTTCTTCTTTTTTCGGTCAATAATTCATGGAAGTTGATCTCAAAAATGGAAAAACAACAAGAGGAATAAATAAATAAAAGTGAATCAAGAAAACTCAAGTGCATAGTATGCGTATTACGCTGGATGATATCTGTTCTGGGAACGGTTTAGTAGATTGAGGATTTCGGCCGCCAGAAGCGCTGGGGCCGAGATAGTTCTGATGGGAGCGAGCAGTTCAGGTACAAAATATATTTTATGTAAGCATATCTGGCGGACACAGCTTTAACCTTCACAGGGGAAGTGGACAAGGAATGTAGCTGACGTTACTTTTATGTTTCGGGCGTTTTTTGTGTAACCTTATCGTGGGAGAACCATCGAGTGGTTAAGAAATTTCACCTGAATTAGGGTGCCAAGTGTAATTGTGAGAGGATTTGTTCTAATTTATTCAATAAATATCCACCCTGAATAGTGTGTGTCTATGAGGGATCGATCGTTAGTGACTTTATACGATTTCATTTCGGCTGATGGAAGCTTAGGTTTGAACTGTCGTCGATCCCAAAATGCTGAGGACCGCAAGCAGGCGCTTGGCCCCAAGGATATTCCAACAAGTCCAGCGGCCCTCATCGTCCGGACCTACTGCGGCGATTCACTCGGACAAGGTGGATGACGGACAGAGAACCGTACAGGACGTGAATATCAAAGGTTTGAAGTCCGAGGAGAACAATACCGTCAGTGCGGTCTTGGAGGGTAGGTCCAAATTGGTATCAGCCGCATTCGCATCGCTGAAGGACGAAGCTCCGAAGAAAACGTCGTTAGATGATCGGATACTCGCGGCGAAAGACCCGGAGACGTTGTTGGCGTTATCTCAGTCGGCTAGTTTGAACAAGAAACAAATTCTGAGGGTAAGTGCCACCCTCTTGATTGTAGGGAGAGGTGGTTCCAAGCACATGACCGTACTGGATTGATGGCTTCCAGTGAATTCCTCCAGGATTTTCCAGTTCCGGAGGCTGAATGCGGTCGTAGGAGGATTGATCGACCCTTTCTAAGACCCAATTGAAGTAGCTCAAGACTTATTAGGATCAACTGCAAGCGATTCAGGTATCGTGCACATCAGGAGGGCCTCTCACCATCAAAATGTGTTATTCGAATAATTGAGTTTCGACATATTTGGCTATTAAGGCCTGTGGGTTGCCATTTTCTACTAAATTTTGGACGCTGAATCGATTGAAATTAGTCAGGGACACTTCACACTCTTTGCTCAACCCATGCTCCTGGTCCGGGGAATAACCAACCCCTGTAAAGAGTTTTGCAGCGTTTTGCTCTTGAAATAATGAAGCTTCCAGGCAATTTTTTAGGGGCAATCGGAGATGGTCATGATTATTCAAGGAATAACCAACTAAAGATCATGTATCACTGTATTGAGCTGTCGGATGTCCAAATCACCTGGAAAGCCTGATTTCAGCTGGTCACGAGCTGAAGGAACTACTTCGCATTTATTGGCATTGACTTGAAGCAATAAATCACCACGAACCGTCTAACTGGTCTTGGTGATATTCCACAAAATTCAACTTCACGAATTACGCACTTTTTCAGATCGTCACTACTCTGGCCGAGTGGTCCGTGAACGGGCAGGCTGACATGATCAAGTACGAGTCTGACTCAAGATTCGTTGCTTTGTGTCAGGTGCTTGGCCGTACTTCGAAGCGTTCTCCTACACTGCCGTCAGTCAACAAAAACGGAGACCTAGCACTTGTTTTGGGTGTAACCGGAGACGACGAAGCTGCCAAATTGATTTCCTCTATATCTTTACCGCAAATGGTCAAAGTGAGTCCAGAATTCCCTTCCTTCAGCTAAGACTCCAGTTGTTGTGAGACTCAAGAGCTTCCTATTTCCTTAACTTTTCTCTGTGGATTTCTTCAGGTTATGGTGTCTCTCGCTTTCAAAAAGAGACGATCAATTCCTCTACTAAGAGCACTATCTTTCAATATCAGCCAGTCTCCCGAAATACTGAATATTAAGCAAGCAGCCGACGTGATGTACGCCCTGGCTAGCCTCAATTTCCCCGATGAAGTAAGCATCGACTACTTAACTCACCGCAGGATTTTTGTTTTCATAAAAATGAATAATGTTCTATTTCTGTTCCTATGCGATTCAGGTACTACTGGAAAAAGTCAGCTGTGATGTGCTTGAAAACATTGCCAAATGTCAGAAAACATCTGTCATTGGTTCGATATCGACTAGTTTGGGGTTGCTCAAGTACAAAGATGAAAGTAAGTGGGCATATTGGAGTAATGTTCATGCTAATAGTGCACTAACCTAGTCGTTAATAGAGGGTCTACACAGAGAGGCCTAGAGCTGCTCTACGCAGTGTCGGCATGAGTCTACACCTGGAGCCCTGAATAAGCTAGAGTGAATTTCTGAGAATGGAAACAAAAAATTGCTTCCCAGTTTTGCCGACACAGAATTTTCCCGAATTATTTAGGTGCGTTGGATGGGAAGCATAGTGTAATTGAAAAACCAAAGAAATGTGGCAACATTTATATTATAACTGTAAGGGGACTTATATAGTGCAAGGTGGTGCATAGAAAACGCACATTTTTCAATATTAAATTACCGGGTCACGATGGCGTGAAAATAATAAAAACAACTATTAATTGATAGGTATTTTAATTCAGTTTTAGAAATTACCTACCATATTTAGGTCCGGAAAATGATGTCCTTGAGATGACGTCCTTCTTACTGGATACTAATTTGTATCCTTTTCTGAAAATTACGAACGGCTCTCTCCAACATATCATTCGGAACGGCTTCCTGACGAATGGACTTTTAAGGCCATCGAGTGTGCGAGGCTTGTTTATATACACTTTTGATTAAAATGTCCCCACAAAAAGAAGTCAGGTCGGGTGAGCGAGGGGAGGCAATCAACAGGAAGAGGCTTGTTCCAGGCTTTGGAAACAAATTCTATAAATTTCCCTGAGATGAAATCAGCGACCAGTCACATACATAATTGCCGATGACGACGCATTCCCTTTGTCACCAAACGTTATGAAAATATCCCTAAAATCTCTCAATCTGGACCGATTCGAGTGTTCAATTGCAGATTATCAGCTTCATTCTTCAGATTCATGCTTTGTTCAGGTATCCCCTCTTCTTTTCGAGTCTTCTCACTATAAAGATTTGACACACAAGTACATGAAAAATAAATTGAGCTATGCAGCCCACTCGCAACAAGTTTCATCCAGGTGAAAGAGAGTCTAGAGACCGGTTCTAGATCGGTTGAGGAGCTAGAGAAGAATGCGAGAGCATCCCGAAAGTGGTCTCACAACTACTCCATAAGGCCTCCACTCTTCTCTACGAGCCCTCAGCTCTCTCTCTACCGCTATAAATATCCCTGTGTAGAACCACCTTAAAGATTTAAGTCGAAAGATTGCCCCAAAAACCTTACTTAACATCAGATTCTGCTATAGCACGACGTAGTGGCCGGGAAATCCCTTTCAAACTACCACTTCCTCCTGTAAAAATATACAAAAAGTTATCGATTTAATCCCCTGAATTCTGAATTTTTGAATCATCCTCCCCCCTTTACTGGAAGCTTTTGCCCGTATTGGATAATCAAACATTCTGCCTTGCCTCTAGATCTACTCGATGCTCTGGTTGAGTGGATCGTCGACAACCACGACACCGTCCGATTCCAGGACGTCACTTCTTTGCTGCACACGTTGGCTAGCGTCAACTACACTCCCCGAACCATGGATAAATTTATTGCGGTAAGTCTTCTTCTCCGCTCTTCATACGTTCTTGAATAATTTGATGAGATATTTGCATCGCCGTAAACTTTCAATCTGAGAGGGGAGGGGGGCACCCAGGGACCTGATTCATGCTAAAAGTCAATCTCTCCGATTCGACCCAAAAATTTTTTCTGAATTTTTCAAGATTCTTTTTGCAGTAAGCAAATGTCCGTCACCGGACGGCGTGGTAGTAGACATTTTTTTTAAAATCTGAAATTTGGGTCAGGGTCCGTTTCCGGCTCTAGTTGGTCCACGAAACTTTTCAGCCCGATCAGATCAACTTTGGGGTAGGGGTCAAATGTGTATTTTGAATTATGGATTTTCGAAATGTTCGGCAATTTAGGCGTGTGAGGTATCGTTTTCGACTAAATTTTAGACGATGAATCCAATGAGATGGGTCCTGAAACGATTGGCGCCCATCAGAAGAGGTTATGGGCCAAAATGGGTGCCTATCTACCCATTTCGAATATGTGTTTTCGAGATTTCTGGTACCTAGGCGTGCGGGGTGTCATTTTCCTCTAAATTGTAGACGCTGAATCGATTGGAATGAGTCTCCATGCGCCTGGTCAGAGGCATAACCAGCCCTTGTGAAAGAATTGGCAGCGTTTTTATAAATGCGACTAAATTGTATGGAGGGAGTTTCGTACCCGGGTTTGACAAGATTCATCACTCCAATACCTTCCTGGGTGATGATGATGTAGGGGAGTTTGTTTTCAGTCTCGTTGAATAGCACATTGAATCCTCACCTTCTCTGTCGGTATTATCGTCCACGGGGCTCATTCCTCCGTCAGTCGGCATATCACGACTTTCCGTTGTTCGCTTATTTATCTTCCACTGCAACGTTTTTTACTTTATTAGGTCCCGCTTACCGACCCAGTCCCATAAAATCCATTAGTTCAGTGCTTCAAGTGCATTTCTTACTGAGATCATTGCACAAAGTCTACTCCTTAGTCCTTAGTGGGCCCGAAAATTCAACTCACCACTGGTGAGTCACCAGTCCGCAGATTTTTTGTGAGCAGCCAAATCATGCTCTAGATCAAATATGTTATTATGTAGGTTTTGACAACCAGCAAATCATCAAAATGGTTCAATGTAGAGAACCCAAATGTAAGATGAAATCAAAAAATGTAGATGGTAAACATTAGCTACATTAGCAATATATCTAGCTAGCCACCTTAGCTTGAAGTGGAAGCAAGTTCTGGGAAAACTACAGGCCGTGGGAAGAGCATAAGAAGCTCACCAGTTTCATTGGCCAATACATGTACTTGTATACAACAAGAGAGCGACAAGGTGAATGGGAGGAATCCGTTTTTCAAAAGCCCAAGCGACGAAAAACGCGGATTCGAGTGTATACCGTCCAAAATCATTCAGTCAAATATTGGGATTTCTTATTTGAATTGGTGAAGTCCAAATGACAGCAGAGCTACGTCTCATCAGACGTTCGCCAAACAAGAGGAGATTGTTGTGATGAGGTTGTTGAATTGTAATTTTACAGCAAAATATTACTTTATTGCCCTATTTCACCAAACTTCGACCTTTTACAGTTGAAAGGGCGGAGAATTAAGTGCCTTTTTGATCATTCCACGCTCCAAGTGGATTTTACTCATCTCCCATAACTCCATTGGTCCCTTTCAGGCATTGGCGTGGTTGATTGCTCGTTGGATACGTCCGCAACAGGTCTAAACTCTTCTTTTGTTGTCTGTAGATGGCGCACCCACTCCTCAACTCGAAGGAATCCCCCTCGTGCAACGCTTGGCTCGATATCGTCTGGTCGTTGGCAGTTTGCGATCAGATTCAGAGCGAACATCTCCGTTCCGTCTTGAACCCTGAATTTATCGAAAAGCTCAATTCAACAACGACGAGTAAATATAAACACAATGAAATAATATTAGCGATGTACCATTCTCAACCAATTGGTAATGCAGTCCTAAATTAAAATCTTGGATTTTCAGGTAGTTCGAATTTCGCTTGGAAGAAGAAGTTGCTAAACTTGAATGGCGTCGCTAAATTTACAAAAGGATACAAAGGTCAGATTGGCGCTACTATCTCTTTCAAGCTTGCTACTTTAGATAGACGTACTCGTATTGGAAGATTTTGAGGTTATGTATTCGAATTTGGAACCTGTGGTGGCTTCTGTCCAGCACTGAGATCGTAATAGACCATTTTCTGCCATGTTTTGTTGATAATCATATCAGTCAAGCAAGAGTGGAGATTGTACTTGGACAGATTGGCCAATTCATTCCTATTTTTGCAGGAAAGTAGGCCTAGGGAGATCAGAAAAGTCTCTTTTCCTCTCACATAGCCACGTTACCATTCCGTATTGGTATTGCAATCCCACAGTATTCGAGCTCGTACTTCAGTGGTTTCATTCATTTATCCGTCCCTTTATTCATGCTTATTACTACTAAACTAGTCTTCAAGAAAATTTAAACATTTCTCTTATTCATAGACACCACATTTTGCCCCCGTTGCCTCTCTCAATGT
Organism: Cyrtorhinus lividipennis; assembly: GCA_019603395.1. Taxonomy (NCBI): domain Eukaryota; kingdom Metazoa; phylum Arthropoda; class Insecta; order Hemiptera; family Miridae; genus Cyrtorhinus; species Cyrtorhinus lividipennis. The sequence continues at coordinate 17,897,287 of CM033998.1, read as the reverse complement.
TATCTCCTCCAATTGATGTTGTTAACTTTTATTCTACTCAGTAGATTTTATTATCTTTTCTCTGCAACCATAATTACCATTAAGTGAGACGTTTCTGCCAAATCACTCACGCTGTCCTGAAATGCCATGCCAATGAGCCATGCAGTTGAGCAATTGCTACACTAATTTGACCTCATCACTCTTGCATGATATTTTAACCATCGTTTTTCAGGTCCACTCCTAGACGAAAACCACGCCAGTTTTGACCTGGTCAGATCCAAGGATAAACAGGCGTTGGTCGCCTCTGTTATTGACTCTCTGACCAATTTAATCTCAGCCAAAACCCACCTGAAGACAGATGTAGACTCTGGAATGGGATTCCTCATAGGTCTGTACCATTTTGATAAATTCGCTTTAGATTATGAGCCAATAAGCCGGTAATATGTTTGGCTGTTGGTTAATTTCATCAACCTTGTACAGTGAAACCTGCGTTTGCACGAAATTTTCGTTATTTTGTGGCTTGTAGTTCAATTAAGATATTCATTTTAGCCAGTGGTGATTTGGTTCTGATCCTCTAATTTTAGGGACTACAAGGATGCCAAAATCTTGAAGCCTGAAAAAATTAGAATTACCCCCAATGAAAAAACGCTGGAAATTCATCCACATTAGTTCATAATTTCTTAGAACGAAATAATGTAGGAGTGTAGAGTGTCCCGAACTCATTTCTATCGATTCAGCGTCCAACATTCACTGGGAAATGATACCCCACATGCCTAGTTCCCAAAAAGTTCGTGAAATGTAAACTTTCAAATTTCGGGGCCAATTGGAGCGCCCGAAAATCACCTCATGATTTACATAGGATGATTGTTCAGGAAATAACCAACCATATATAATTTACTACTAATTGGAGTTATAGTTTTGCAGCAACAGGTAGCCCGATTGGGACTGGCTGATTTAATAAAACAACTGAACGCTCTTACTTTGCTTACAATTTTCTCTAAATGCCTCCGTGCTATGATTTTAGAAGAAAAACTAGCAACATAGCAGTTTTTAAGATAATTTCTTTTCTGAAGAGGTTTTTCATCTTTATTTTGTTGTGAAAAGATTTGTTTATTAATTTATTATTGTTAATATATCGAGAGACTCAATATGAGAATGTCGTGACTCCACGATATATAAGTTGTTGGTTATTTCCATTATACAGTAAACACTATGAATGAAGGTAACAAATTGTGCTGATACTTGATATAAATCAAAGCTGGAGATGTTGATGCAGGGTTGACTGGATGGTATGAAGCGGCTGATGAAATAGATCCATTGAGGGGTAGTTTGATGAGAGAAAATTCGCGAAGCGGGGCAAACGTGAGAGAGGGATTCTGCAGATAATTTGTGGCGGCCAAACGGTTCGGCACAGCGAATACTCAGACGAGGTGGGCGCTGGCAAACCGCTGGCAAGAGACGAGGAGCATGCAGACGGACAGACAGGAAACCATGCAGGGACGAGATGTCCGCGATAAAGCTCCTGTCGGAAGGCCGCAAGAGGTCAAGTTGAGCGCCCAACTCAGCGAAATTCAGCTCTTCTCTCGGGATGCGGAGTTTGAAAGCCATGAAGCGTAGGAAGGTCCGGTGCAACCGCTTTAGTCGGTCGACATGACACTAATAGACGGGGTTCCACACCACTGCTGAGAACTCCGTAACAGGTAGGACAGCCGCTTTATAGAGGACTGTCAAGGCAGGGACGCTGTCAAACTCACGGGCTCAGCGCCTCACGGAACCGAGAGCCCGGAACTCTCTCAACTTCGGCTATATGGTCGCTTAAGGTGAGCTGAGAATCCAGGAGGACACCAAGATCGCGTATACACTCCAACCTAGCCAGCGGGACACCCCCAATCCAGCAGTTGTGAAGTTGTATTGCAATAGGGCACGAGCTAATGTGACGGATGAGTTCACCTCTAGACCACTCCCAGCACACCAAGCCATCAAGCCTCTCCTGAAGGAGTTGGCAGACATTATTCCTGAACGCATCCGACACTTAATATATTTATTCACAGTATAATACGCTGTATTTTTGCCTGAATCCGCGTTTTTTTGTTTGTTTTAGATGCTGAATGTCTCCTTGATGACAAACTGACGGCTCTTCCTCTTGTCGACCCGAGACCGAATTCAGAGGAGAGCCCAAACAAACCTAAACGAGGGCGGAAGTAAGTTGTTTCTAGTGTTGCTAAAATCGTGGATATGCTGCTTTAGGAATGGTGGTTCCCTAACTGCTCTAGTGACGAGTGGAATGTTTCCAACGGAATGCTCCTATGGTGACTTGTCGGCCCTTAAGGTTCAGGGCGCAGGGGTTGTCGACAACGGGGAATCCGGTTCTTAACTCACATGTATTTTGTTCTGGTGAATGGTGGTTGCGTTAGACGACGAGAAACAAGTAGGGTTGCCATTATGCAGAGCAATTAATCACTTTATATTGTAGAAACTCGGAGATGGACAACAGGGATGGTCGGGTTTCTGGCACAAGGATGTGGGAATGACTTGAATTGTGTTAGAAAATTGAATGGGACGTAGTAGAAACAATGAATGTTTCAGAGATGACCAATTTGCCAGAAAAAAAAACCCAGAGGCAGTTTCTCTTTCCAATGATTGTGGTGTCAATCAACGAAAATCCCCAGATATTTCTTCGAATCCCCACTAGGTCTCTTTCATCCTTCATCAAAAGTCCTTCTGGCCTCAAGTTCATTGAATTTGAACTAGTACTGCAGTCTGGGTTAACATGTCTTCCACCTCTAGCTACCTGCCGCAATGGTTTCAACCTTCCTACGGCTCAACCTTGATTTTGAATTTTCCCTACACTGGCAAAGGGTAGTTCTGTGGCAGGTTTGTTGTCCATTACGTGGAAAGTGATCAAAGTTGTGATTGTTCCGCCTCATTTCACCAGGGAAGTCCATGACTGGCTAGACAGGAACATGGATTGGTCATGGGGGGGGGGGGCAGTTCTGTGGCCATCAACATTGAAATTTTATGAGTTTTTGGGGTTCATAAAAGAAGAAGTTATCGAAAGCAGGTGCCAGACGAGAGTACATTGAGGCCAAAACCCCATAAATCCCTGAAAAATTGATTCTACCCCTATATGAGGGCACCATTTTCAGAAAAGATCAAGAAGAGATCTAAATGAAACGAATAGTACTGCAATCGAACAAATTTTGCCTAAGAATGTTCGCTCGTAACCCCTTCCTCCTTTTCTGCTCTTACTTTTTCAAATTCTACGTTTTTTTTTCTAATCTAATTTTTTGACATTTTAAAGGAGCAAATAATAAAATTATCGTACCGTTGTACAGCTTATTTCTAGGAGCAGTTGTCAGGAAATTTGCCTGTGTCTAAATAAAGAATTGTGTTTGATACTTTATGCTTTGACAGGAGTTTTTTCATGGTATCGACCGATGTTGTATAGGGTGAGGCAATAGATATGAACCGGTTTTTAAAGTTAATGGGAAGAAAAATTAGTCAACAAAGAAAATTGGACCATGGTTCATTTGAATCAGTAGTTAATCCCGTTTTTCGTATCAAGTTTCGAAGATTACATCACCAGGATGACGGCCTTCAGCAGCAGTACACTAATGAAGGCGATTTTCGGAAACCGTCGAAGCCCAGTTCATCATTCTGGAGCCATAAACAAACAGAATTTTCGCTACTAGGCAGCTAAAAACCCAAGACAAGTCCACTAGAGACCTCTGCACTCTCCCAAAGTGACAGTGTGGCGTCAAAATTCCTATTCGGTATCGTTGGGCCTTAATTTTTCGAAGAGGGCGCCGAACAGCAACCTATGTATCAATGCTGGGTACTCGTTTTAAGTCCAAACTGGAAGGAATAAGTGAGAAAACTAATTTGATTGACTCCTGGTTTCAACAGTACAAAGCAACAGCGCTTACAGATTGTGTTTCATTGGACAAACTGAGGCAAGTGTTCCCAAATGGTCTCTTTCTACGGGGTGGCCAGCGCGCTCACCCCTTTTTCAGCATTTGTGACTTTTTTCTGGAGGGCTATCTAAAAAACATTGTTTTTAAACATAACCACATAAATATCCATCTCACTGGATAAACTAGAGGTGAAAACAGGGAGGAAATCAGGGCGATTCCTACACGAAAAGCAAAGGAAACTTCCAGAAATCGCTGGAAAGTGTATTGCTGCTAAAGGCCGCCATCTTGGTGATGTAATTTTCAAGATTTTATGTAAAAAACGGGACTACATTTTGACTCAAATAAATTAAGCTTAGTTTTTCTAAATTGACTAGTTTTCCTTCTATTTCCTTTCAAAACCCTCTTGCCCCACCCTGTATTAAGTAGCAAATTTTACACAGTAGATTCGAATGGTACCTTCACATTTGGGAGTTAATGGAGGTTTTCTCGTCATTAAGTAGCACGTTTCTTGAAAAAAACTTGGAAATCAAAATATCTGGAAAACAGTTAGGAATTGGACCGTGATGAAGAAAACCTTTTTTGTTCAGTATCAAATTTTCTAAAAGATCTTGAAGTTTTTAACGTGAGTAGTCAATCACCCTGAATATTTGTACAGTTCTACAGTTATAGTATAACTATAAGTACTATTTTTTTTTAAATATTGTAACAATTAATGTTCTTAGTAAATAATTTATTACAATCGTTCACATGAATACACTGTTCTCATTCACACACTTACACAATGACACAATCACAAGGCACACTACACGGTTGTTACGTGGTTGTCGCACTATTTATAACACGGCACAATTTATAACATGCGTCTATATTTGGACTCCAAATTGAACTGAACTGCGGCGTTCCTTCGGCCCCTTTTATACTTGCTGCCTCTTGGTTGAGTATCTTCTCGAACCTTCCCTGGTTCTGGGAACTCAACGTGTTGTCTCGAGCAAACAGGAAGGTTCCAGCCAATTCCATACAATGCGCAAATGTTCGAGAGCGACCCTTAGCCCTCCACAGGTTGTTGACCCTGCCACGCTGGCAGCCCATTTGACCAGCGCAGGTGCCAGCTCGCAACACTATAGTATTCATTACATTGTACTATAATGAATTAAACATAACCTCCTGTGATGCAGGCCTGGCCAGGTACTCATCAAAACCTTGATAATGAACTGTCTTTAGGACCTCACGTTCATTTCCTCCTTTAATAACCTGTCAGTGTTTGATCAGCACGACACCTCCACTAAAACTGTGCCAATCTTGGTCAAGTTTCTTCCCTACGTTACTAAAGAGTGATTTCTATCTCTGTATTGAAGATGAAACGGACGCCAACCGATTATAACGGCATTTCACCTCGCCCGAAGTTTATATCAGAACTTGTGATGAAATTCGCCTTTAGCATGGACAGATGGTCAAATTGAGCACAACCTTTAGTTTTTGCTTTTGGGGAGAGAATAATAAAAAAAATTCGATGTCGACGCATTGGGGAAGTATCATCGTGGTCATGTCGTATGGCTGAAGTGTGGGGTTGAATGCAATTACCATCAGCATTCACTAACCGTGTTTTGTTTTTTTAACGTTTCTGAACGCACTAATCACTCACTTTTTTTCCATGCCATACAGGAAGACCAAAAAAGAAGTACACAGGTATAGATTAATTTCACGTTATCATACCGCATGAGCTTGATTTCAGTATCACGGAATTTCAGTAACTTATTCGCAAAAAAGAACATGTTTATGTCTTCTATTTTCGTTTTTGTTCAGAATTGATAACTTTATCGTAATCATATATTAAATTTCCGTTGTGCTGAAGCATGCAATGGAGGGGTTACCCCCTGGTGTCACTTTATTACTTCTCATTTAAATTTTATTGAGGAAGGTACAAAAGTTCGACAAACGTTTGAAACAAATAGATTGAAAATTAAGGGTTGAATTTTTATTAAGGAATATTTATAGTTAATAGGAACTGAATGGATGGATAAATAGGTGTGTATGAACAATATATGAATGAATATGTAATATGAACGCAATTTAGATATGTTTGACTAGACTTTGGTGTGTTGGTCGTTTACGCTTCTCCCGTGGACTAATGATTCTGATTACTCTGTTCTGGAATGTTTGTATGTGTTTGACCTGAGAACCAGATGCTTCCCCCTGCATTTGACATCCATATGACCAAACTGAGCTTATCCGCAGTTAGGCAGATAAGTCTTTTGGTTGGTTTTTCCTTGAATAATCAACCGATTCGGCCCAAAATTATTTTCTGTGAGTTCCAAAGTGTCTATCAAAAAAGTCAAATGCCCGTCCACCGTCCGCGCCTTTCTGGTAGTAGACAATTTTCTAAAAATCTGGAATTCGGATCAGGAGTGCTTTACCGGTTCTAGTTGGTCCTCAAAACTTTTCAGCCCTATCGGATGGGTAGGGGTCAAAATGTGTATTTCGAAAAGTGGATTTTGAAGATTTTCGGCGATCCAGGCGTGTGAGGTATCATTTTCCTCCAAATTTTGGACGCTGAATCCAATGAAATGGGTCCCGGAACGATTGGCGCCCTCTGGATGAGGTTATGGGTCAAAATGGGTGCCTATCTACCCATTTCGAATGTGCGTTTTCGAGATTTCTGGTACCTAGGCGTGTGGGGTATCATTTTTCACTAAATTTTGGACCCTGAATCGATTGGAATGGGACCCCCCACACCCACTGTTTCCCCCATTCGAGGAATAACCAACCCGTGTGTAATAATTTGCAGGGTTTTGTAAATGAACTGGTCTCAGACATAGCTCGTTGTAAGATGTTGGTTATGTGGGTATTCCACGACAGCCTGTAGTCCAGGGCTTATGTAATGATATCGGCAAATATGTTTTTGTGGTACACAAACCTGATTCATGGTGATCATAGGGGAGAGGAAGACTGTTGTGGAAGATCTTCATGTACTCAGAAATATTCCAAGTGTTTCGCTAAATGACAGGAAGAAATGTGGTGTGATAACGAGAATGCTCTCAGGTTGAGCGTTTGAAGAGGGTAAGCATCTTTCAGTTGGGTCTTCTCAAGCAGCGACTTCACTTTAAATCTGAGAAAATAATTGGCTGGACCCAGCAGTAGTGAGTGTTTTGCTAACTATTGTCTGGTTGATCGAATCTTTATTATATCACAAGTATTTAAGGAAAACTTGGATCGAATTTGTCTGGTCTGGCCGCTTGACCCAGGCTTCTTGAGGAATTTTATGTTTTTAGATCAATGTATAATCTGAGTCATTCCAAAATTTGAGTTGCGTTTTATTGAAACTCTTGTTTTTTGTTGTCATCATGATTTATGCTGTCATCCCCTATCCACCATAATCTGCTTTAGGTCCGAACTTAGCACAATTACTTTTATTTCTATATTTTTCGTTGCAGTTCTCGCCCTCACCTAATCTTTCCCTCTGTTCTAGGGTCGCTGTGATGGTCTGGGACTTCAAAGATGTAACTAAAGGAAAATCTTCGTTGTGCGGCTCGGCGGCACTTAGCTCTGAACTGTTGAAAAAGTCCGGCTACCAAGTTCTCAACGTCTCTTATAAGGACTATAATTTCCGTGATAAGCTAACCGATCGCGTCAGTTTCCTCCAACGACAACTCGGAGGGCTCGTTGGTAAAGAATGAAAACATGGTGTGTTTGTATGTCCCGCAATAGTCGCATCCGATCAAATTATAGTCGAGATTCGTCGGTTTTTAACGAACGCTTGTTTTATTGATGAAACCCTATAATCGAAAGCCATGTAGTTGAATTTTTTAGAGGTGTAGATCTAGTAAAGTTGTTCACAATTTCTCGGAATATTTCTTATGTACTCGCGTGCTATACTTATTTTCCTGTACATACTTCTTACGTTACGTGTATTGCGGATCCATCCCTCTAATCATACTGAACACACCTATTATAGTGATGGCCTTTGTACAAATTATGTTCTGATTAAAATCTTCATGTCACGAAGTGCCATTCACCTACAAAACCTTTTCTCGACTACGAGCGGTCAAGTGGTTGCTATCGATCCTCCCTTACTTTCCTTCAGCAATAATTACTGTTAAATGGAAGACAGGGGATGTACTTTGATTATAAAGGCTGTTACAGTGGCAAGGTAGGGCGTACTCACGCCTTTTGCTGAACCTGGGCTAGCCCCAAATCATTGAACCCCATAGGAAGTGGTTAGTATCAGGACCTCGGCTGGTGTTGCTGTTGAGCAGCCGCAACATGGCCTATGGCACCTCAAGGTGGTAAGTGAAAAATAAAAAGATGTCTCCCTGGCTTACCTAAGCCAACGACACACAGTAGTATTCGTCAGGCTCCAGCTCATGTGGCTTCACAGTACGAAACAACGCCTGGGCTAAAACGAGCGATAGTATAAATATTTTATCTGTCAAATGATTAACATGAAGAAGAATGCTCCTGACCAAACTCTTTTCATTGATCAAACAAAACAAAGAAGTTCAAATATTCCACATAATAAGTTTTTTCACAATTTGTGGCTTATTCGTACTTGGGAAATATTTAATATATTGTCTTGCTTGAGGTTCATTTTTATTTATATTTTGTTTTTGATTGTCTTCCAAGTCAGGGTCCAGCAAAAAGATTACCTTGTTAGGTCCTCCGGAGCAAAATACTGGAAACCTCGGAAAGTATGGATCCATGCTTGTGTATCCTCAACTGATAAACCAAAGGACCTGTCTGTTTCCAAAGGATATAATTTATAAATAAGTACCAGAGCGTGCGTTACACAGCATCATTTGTTTCTAGGCGTTTCGAGGTGTCTAGATCAAAATAAGCAAATGTCCATACGCCTCCAAATTTGGTGGAAGCAGGGATCAAAATGTGTTTTTTGAAAAATGGTTTTCAAGATTTTGGGCGAGTGGGGTATCAATTTCCACTAAATTTTGGACGCTGAATCCAATGAAATGGGTCCCAGAACGATTGGTACCCACTGGAAGAAGTTATGGGTCAAATTGGGTATCTATTACCCATTTTGGATATGTGTTTTTCTATGAGTGCGGGGTATCATTTTCCACTAAATGTTGGACTAAATCAATTGGAATGGGTCCCGGACACTCCACACTCACTCTTTTCTCCAACATTCTTCATGCTCCTGGTCCGAGGAATAACCAACCCCTGTGAAACAATTTGCAGAGTTTTTAGTAATTGGGCTGATAATTTTTGAAGACTAAATTATGTTCGAAAATGCCCGATTTTCAAAGGAATTCCTGCTGCTATAAACAACGTAGACTACCGATCGTTTCGCTTATTGAATCAGAACGCCTCAAAATAAATTTTTTTCTTTTCAAATTTTGGCCAATCCTTGATAAATTAACCTATGTTTTCATGCAAAAAATCAATCTCTCCTATACGGCCCAATTTTTTTTCTGGACGTTTCAAGGTGTCTAGATCAAAATTAGCTTTTTGTAATCCATTTTCTTTTGCATACCCATGAAAGCATCATACTATATACATGTATGTGAACTGTGAAGTCACGGGGTTTCCTCGCATGGAGGAGTAGCAGTAGCATTCCAGTGACAACATGCACTTCTTTTGATATCTGAATAAAAAAAAATAATTTTAAAAGGGAGGGGGGTCTCTGCTCATTTTATCATAGGGGTTGGTTATTCCTTGGACCACGCGCATAGTGATTCATTCCAATCGATTCAGCGTCCAAAATTTAGTGAAAAATTATACCCCACACGCTTAGGCACCCGAAATCTCAGAAACCCACTTTCAAAATAGGTAGATTGATACCCATACTAGAGCCAATAACTGGTCCCTGACCCAAATTGCAGATTTTTAGAAAAATTTTCAGACAAATTGCAGATTTTCTACTACCAAAGTCGGCGGGGACGCCCATTTGTTCATTTCGATCTATACACTTTGAAACGTCCAGAAAAAATCTGCTAGGAACCACAAAAATCGCTTCTAAAATCAATCAATCAAAGTTCGTGTTGCTTGCTATTCATTTTTGAAAGCATTCACCAGCGTTTGCAACTGATGGGAGTGTTTGGAATAGGTAACCTCAGGTCGCCAAATCCCATCCCCCTTATTTTCCCTCACAAGCTCGATCACAATATATATTTTCTTAAAATAAGTAAGAAGGTAACTTTCTGTTTGTACACCTTGAAACAGTTTATTCGGGAAAATATGAATTTTCAAATTTGCAATAAAATAGCTAGATCCAAATTCTATGCTTGGTGATTGCCATTTGGGCTCAACAAGATCGGCTGAATACAAATTCATTCAAGAATATTGTGAATGAGGAATTGGTTCGACTAAATAATAATACCCACCTTCTCTTGGAGAAAAAGGTTATTATTTGGCTTTATTATTGAATCTTTCAAAGCCAAATTATTTGTTCATTTCTTCCTAAAATACTACGAAGGAAGAGTAGCGAGGTAAATAATTCGCAGAATAAGAGAAAATTGGCATGATCTTGAGGTACCGAAGGGATTATTCAGATTGGATGCCTTTGTTGTTAGATGGGTAGGTAACCCATTATTATTTTATAATCAATGTACGGTGCTGCTCTCTGTTGGCGGCCGAATCGACCAATCATAAGCCGTCGTCGGGTCACGTGGTCAGCTCCCACCTCCATCTTTCTTTTTATTCCAGTTTGTGGGTGAGATCGTCCTGTCATCGGTGAATTTGTGCGTAATTTTACTCGTGAAGTGGACTTATCTCACCGTAAGTAACGTAATTGCGTTTAGCTATCTGTGGATCTCGAGAACATCCGTGAAGTTGGGCTTTTGCACGCAGTAAATCGTAGATTTTTGACGCTGTGGGACCTCCAAGTCGCTTGGTGTAGTCGCCATTTGCAGTTGGTTGTGCGTAGAATTGTGTCGTAATTTGTGCCTGGTTCTACCTTCCGAGTCATTCTCACCAGATACTAGGGTATGTTAACAAATTTTCTATTAGTTTCTGTCGTATTTGAGGGCGGTGATGTCGAAGTTTCTTTCGATTCCAGTCGTTCGACAGGTCTCAAGTGGAGTGCTCTCGCTCTCCAAGGCCTTCGAGTCGCTCTCGCTCCATTCCAGATGAAACAGCGCACCTCGACGCATCGCTCCTCGATCTGAACGTTTTCCCATCATAGGTTCTTTTTTTGTGACTTCTATCGTAATTTTTGCCTTCGACATCGCCGTTTTCAGTCGAAATATCGTCGCATGCGATCTAACAAAATAATCCTGGCCACTAATAGGCGACACCTCGCGATATTTCTGTACGCTAGTCTTGCTACGCAACCAGGCCCAGCCCAATCTCATTTGTATTTTTTCTTCATCAAATTCTCGCTCTGCGGTCGAGTAAACACTCATAATTTTCTTTCCTACTCTAATGAAGTACCTAATTAGCCCTTGATTGGGCCCATCTTCACTGATGTCGAGACAGTTGACGGCAGTCGCCAATGAAAAACCTTGAAAATGTATTTAAATCGAGAGGTCGTCCATCAGTTCCTATTGCGGTTTTAGTTTTTCATGTTTGATTTCAATTCTACATAACCTTATCATATCTTAACGTTAGGTCGACTCATAATCAACAGCACGTTTAGTGTATTGACGGACGAAAACCAACTTATTTATTAATCCCTCTTTCCATCTCACGGGATTAACCCGAGTAGTCCTTTACAGCACGGTCGTTTCTCTCAGCTACCGACCCATCTTATAACTATAGAATGACATTGACACACTCCACCTGATTGCCTAATCTCCTGGGTGCCCTTTTTTCCCCTCTGAATGCAAAGTACCCTTTTCCCCTCTAGTCTGAACATTTGAGAGGCGGTTAAGGTAATGTTGAAATGATGTAGATCACAACCAACTATTTCGTACCTATGAGTTGCACATCACACGCTAATATTGCGCAATTCCCGAAAACGTAGGTTGAATTCCTTGAAATCCTCTCCCTTATGGCCTTTGACTGAATTTATTCCTTAGACCAAACTTTTTTTCACATATCTGTTGTTTTTATCTGCCTAATTGTGTGGCCTTCGGTTGGTTTTGGTACCACTGATTGGGCCGGGACATTATCAAGTCAAGTGCAAGGCGATTCACATGTAATACCTAATGCTTATCATCTTTTACTTGCAAGGAAAAAAGTGTCATCAAAACCAGTAGAATCTTCATCCATAAACGTAGCTTGATGTAACGTATTCCTAATTTTCCGAAATTGGTGTTTAGTTTACTTTGGGGGGGGGGGGGGGGGGTGGTTGTGCAGCGTCAATATATTATGAAGGACAACAAAACAACACTCACGCATTGGACATCCCCCCCTCCTACATTTTAATTGGAACTACTCCTAAATTTATTCCTTCACATGAGAAATAAAACTAATCTAATACTATGGTAATAAGGAAACTGGAATTTCCTTTACATTGTAATAAATTCATAAGACTCGATGATGAAGGTGAGTATGATTCCCAGCTGGTCTTATTTGGTTAATAAATTTTACTAACTTAATAAAATCTATAACAGATAAAGCGAAAACGACGACGATTTTAGGGACTACTGATGAGATACTGTCGATAAAACTATCAATGTTTTCCCTCAATATCGACGTTTATCGGGCTGCTTACTATTTATATATCACCGGTCAACGTTCTTTAGTCCCATCTTTTGATCGGTTTGAGAGGTTAGTTCGAAACTCAATGACGAAATTTATTTTTCACTTGTATTTTCATCAAAAAGCTGGATTTTATACTTGAATAATCGTCATTTTAGCATGTCACACAACCGCTTCATGTAGAACATGGCTTTTTGTCGACAACATGCACGTGCACATCAACTTTTGCCCAAAATTTGAAGAGAAAAAAAATTTATTTTGAGGCGTTCTGATTCAATAAGCGAAACGTTTGTTAGTCTGTTGTTTATGGCAGCAAGAATTTCTTTGAAAATCCGAAATTTTTGAACATTATTTGGTCTTTAAAAATTATCAGCACAATTACTAAAAACTCGGCAAATTCATTCACAGGGGTTGGTTATTCCTCGGACCAGTCGCATGGAGACTCATTTTTGAGGAAAATGGAGGAAACGATGGGTGTGGCGGGTCCCGGACCCATTCAAATCGATTCAGGGTCCAAAATTGAGTGGAAAATGATACCCCACACGCCTAGGCACCAGAAATCTCGAAAAATGACAATCGAAATGGGTAGATAGTACCAATACTTACCAATTTGATTCATAACCTCATCCAGGCACCTGCCGTTTTGAGGTTCATTTAATTGGATTCAGCGTCCAAAATTTAGTGGAAAATGATACCCCGCACGCCTAGCTACCAGAAATCGGGAAAACACCCATTCGAAATGGGTAAATAGGCACCCATTTTGACCCATAACCTCTACCAGCGGGCGCCTATCGTTCTGGGGCGTTCTTCATTAGATTCAGCGTCCAAAATTTAGTGGGAAACGATTCCCCACATGCCTAGATCCCCAAAAATCTCGAAAATCCATTGTTCAAAAAACACATTTTGACCCCTACCCCAAAGTTGGTCCGATCGGGCTGAAACGTTTCGAGGACCAACTAGAGCAGGGACAGGACCCCTGACACCTAAATTTAAGGTTTTTAGAAAAATTTCTAATTTAGACACATTGAAACGCCCAGAAAAAAATTTTTGGGCCGAATCGGAGAGATTGACTTTTTTCATGAAAACATGGTTTGATTATTCAAGGAATAACCAACCAAAACGGAGGTACAGATAAACGTTAAATATTGAGAAAAAAATAAAATTATTATTTTTTGTCTTTTGTGTTTGGTTTATATTCAAGAAACCTCATAGACATGTTCTTTCCACGCGAGCGAGGTGAGTGTGCGGTAATTTGCTACATTTTCCCTTCATCTGGCTGTAGAATTAGTGGAGATTTTGAACTGAGCGTCGCTCTATGGACACCCTCCGATTTTCTCTTGTCCCTTTGGTGCAATGACCTCGAAGGTTCTAATTTTCCCGCGTTCCACAGCAGTGCACTCAACGATTTCGAAGGGGCTCGTCCTGCAGACTCCAGCCACGAAAGGCGATTGTCTCGCTCAATGCTCGAAAGAACCAGCTGGACTTCTTTCAGAGCCGATTTCCCTTATAATTAGCCTTGTCAACACTTGTCCTCCCAACCAGGTGGTTGTTGGGTTTTCGTTCTTGAAAACCACGCCAGACTTTTGATATAAATCCACGCCGACTTGGAGAAGACCAGAATGGGAGCTGTGTCCTTTCCTAGGAAGATGTCTGCATATTGGAGCTATTAATGGTAAAGGCTCCCACTTTTTTTTCTGTCCCAGGAGGCTTGCCCGTTTAGGCCAAATGAAGAGTGCCTGTAGCAAGAAAGAAAGAAGACAGACATGTGGGGGTGTCCTGCAGATTCGCTCTTCCATATTACCTTTGTAATAGATTCGCTCACTTTCTGCCAACTTTGAAGAAAACTCTTTCTTCTCCACTCTTCTGTACCTACTCTTGACCACATCTGCAGCTTCACTGCCAAAGAATGTATCCACAGTAAGTAGATTATCTGCAAATCATCTAAAATCAAAACTAATTGCAACAGAAGGCAAAATAGTTACAGCAGACTATAGGTTATTGATACTGGCATCTCACTCTACAAAAGCTTTAAAATGGTCAAAATTAAATGATGGAGTTGGCTAAAGGGGTTTGATGGCTCAACAGAAGAATCTTGCAAAAATTGGAATTTCCTCAACACTATAAACATGCTGCATACTATGCTTCGAAGCTCTGCTTGTGTAAACTTTGGAAAAGGTTGGAACCAAACTAGAAAAGGGAATATCTGGAGCCCATTCCTACGAACTCATCCAATATATAACTCTCAGCTATACACACAAAAAAATGTGTTCCTAGATAGTGCTGAATGTTATGATGGTGTAAAGTGAAATGAAGTGTGAAGAGCTGCCAAGGTATTGTCAGATAAGCATGAATGAAAAATTTAATTGCTTTTGCAACCACCTCCAATACCACCAACTTATTCTTCTTATTCTCTTCTATTTCCCAGACTCTGCTTAGGAGTAGTTGAGAATGTAGCAAAGAGAGAGCTCAGTCACTATATTGACTACTATACATACTGTAACGATTTATATTCTTTGTTAATAATTTATTACAATTGTTCACTCAAATACACTGTCTTTGTTCTCACACTTACACAATGACACAATCACAAAGCACAATTCACAGTTGTAACGCGGTTGTTGCACTATTTATAACACGGCACGGCACAATTTATAACCCAAAGCGTCTATATTCGGACTCCAAACTGAAGTGAACCCTGCACGGCGTTCCTGGGTGTACTGCAATGACCGTGAAACTGTCGTTCACGACACACGACATTTGTCGTTTGTGTGTACCTAGCCTTAAACTGGCTGCCTCTTGGTCGAACCTTCCCTGGTTCTGGTAACTCGACGTGTTGTCTCGAGCAAACGGGAAGGTTTCAGCCAATTCAATACAACGCGCAAATGCGAGTGCTCAAATGCAAATTTGAGAGCGACCCTTAGCCCTCTACAGGTCGTTGACCCTGCGAAGCTGGCAGCCCATTTGACGGGCGCAGGTGCAATCTCGCAACAATACATTACCTAGTGGATGGTGTCAGGCGTCCATTTGTTATCATGAAGTGAAGCGCCATTGCAGTGTGGTGGTGGTTGTGAGATTGGCTCATTGTCCTGGGCAAAAGGAAGGTTAGGCTGGGTTCACATGGATGTGGTTTTTCTGTTGGTCCGTTGGGCAGCTATCTGATTGGCTCCACTGGTGCAAAGGTGTTGGCTGCCACAGGTGAACTTTTGAAGCGGTCTGTATCCATAAAATAATTTTGATATTTGCCGCAGTTACCGCATGCGCAGTGGGTCTCGGTGCAGCTCTCCCTGCAGTTTGTCATCTCATGTTATCTCATTTTTGTTATCTCCAATTTGCCTTTCAATGGACCGCATCCATGTGAACCCAGCTTAACTATGCGTTTTGAGAAGAATAACAGTTGGAGTGGAAAGTTTTTAGGGATAGGAAGTTCTCCTCTTCTCCATAATTTGCTGAGTGACAAGTTGCAAAGTGAAGAGTGAAGGGTTTCTAGTAATTGGCCCTTGCAAATGGTCATCCTTGTCTTCAACCTGTTTTCATGCAAAAAGTCAATCTCTCCAATACAGCCCAAAGTTTTGTTCTGGGCTATCAAGGTGTCTAGAATTTTTAAGATGGAGGTTGTAAGAAGAAATGCTGACTAGTGAAAGAGCGCTGGCATTGAGTTGTTTTGCTCATTTGGAGAAGTTCTTCTTCGTCTCCCTGGGAACATCTTCAGTGATTTCTTGGTCGTTTCATTAATTTGCAAGGTCAATAATTTTCAGGACTAACAATCAATGCGACTCATTTCTGTTCTACATGAAAATCCTAAGCTTCATGAGACAAATGTTATGGAGACAAATAAGTGGAGTAGTTGGCACTTGTAGTATTCCTTACAAAAAACCATGTTGGCCTGAAAGTCTCTCCTTGTCGTGCTGTCACCGTTCACACCAGGAAACACATCAACGTGGGTCGCCATTTCGTCCTGAAACCCTGAACTGGAGGTGGAATATTTATGACGCAGTCGACCCCGTTCCCGTTACAACAGGAGAAAAGTTCAAAGACGGTTGTGGAAATTGATGGTGTTTAGATTGATTCTATCCTTGTAGAACCCCCAGATACGTTCATTCTCAGATGAAACCGAAAATCACATTCTCCAATACGTAGAGTGTGAACTGCCAATTGTATTGATTCCCTGATAAGACCGTGTTCTCAGTTTCCTCTCTAAGTGCCATTTGGTTTATTCACTAGAGGCGCTGTAAGAGGCTTTGCACGAGATTGCTCCCTTTGTTCCCGAATTGTCAGTGTTTTGAAATTCAAAATTCCTCAACTCATACGAGAAGTTGCTCTTTGTGGAAAACACGTTACAATTATCATTGCCGATGCACCACGTGCAAATGAAAAATGTTGCATTTTTCTACAATCGTTGGTTAGTCCATGGAGCACGGTTATAAGGAAAACAAGAGGGGGGTGTCCCAGACTCGTTCCATTCGATTCAGCGTCCAACATTTTATGGAAAATGATACCCCACATGTCTAAGTACCCACTCACAGTGAGTAGGTACCCATTTTGACCCGCTCCCACCTCCAGCGGGCGCAAATTGGTCTCTAGTTACCAAAAAGTCGGCTCAAATTGGGAAGCATACGGGTAGCAATTTTTTTTGAAACTCGATTCGGGATTTTTGGTACCTAGGCTTGTGGGGTATCATTTTCTACTAAATCATGGACGCTAAATCCAATGAAAAGGGTACCAGAACGATTGGCACCCACTGGAAGAGGTTATGGGTAAAAATGGGTATCAATTACCCATTTTGAATATGTGTTTTCGAGATTTCTGGTACATTTCTGGTAGCGTGTGGGGTATCATTTTCCACTAAATTTTGGACGCTGAATCGATTGGCAAGAGTCTCCATGCGCCTGGTCTGAGGAATAACCAACCCGTGTGTATGAACTTGCAGAGTTTTGAATAAGTTTTCGAGATTTCTGGTACTTGAGCGTGTAGGGTATGATTTTCCACTAACTTGTGGACGCTGAATCCATTAAAACGAGTCCTGGACCGGTTTCTGCCCTCAAAATGCGACCTACCTACTTATTTCGAATGTGGGATTTGGCTACCTAGACGTGTGGGATACCGCTTTCCACTAGATATTAGACGCTGATTCGATTGGAATGAGTCCGGTTGGGGACGTGGATTTAGTCAAGTATCGATATTTTTTCTATATCAATATTTTCGATATTATTAAGAGACCAATATCGATATTACAAATAACAGTTTTCATGACAACTTACATTTTGCAATCTTTGGATCATTTTTTATTATTTTTTTTTCTCGAAAAATAGTTTTATTCGGAGTTATTCTAGTTTACAAGCAAGGGAATAGCTACCAAGAAACAGAGAGACAATAAAGCAAACCACAAATACCGAATTCAACAGCAACAACACTGGTGTGTTGGTTTGTGGACTGTGTAGCTCGGTCCAGCTCAATCAACAAATACTAGTGTTCGTTGTTTAGTCCCAACAACATATTTATTACGTACCCTACATCTCCTAGTGATCACATTGACGTTCTCACCTAGGTTTGATGATAATTAAAAATGTATTAAATGACGGCTGTGATGACCAGTTTTCAAAGACCCACCCAACTGGAACAAATCCATCAAAAATTAGTAACCGATTATCAGATTACAAATATCGATATAAAGATGATATTGGAAGGGAAATGTCGGTATCGATAATAATACAGTTTTCCCTGTTTGAACTGTTTTCCCCATACTCTTGCTCCACCAACCATTGTAAAAGAATTCACTGAGTTTTTGTTATTGCAAACATATTTTTTGATTTTGACTGTTGGTCTGGAAGGTTCTCAATACTCTTGGAAGTGCTCCATTGATCTGTACAAACTGTAGGTATGAATTTCGGAAGGGTGCCATATCGACTGACTATGTAGTTTTAAGGCTCATTTGATCCAAAAAACATATTCGTTCTATGTATTATTGTCATATGTTTCCTGTTCACACCTCTCAGTGACCCCAGGAAGGATATGTTGCAAGTATTTTGATATTTTAATGGCTGCGATATGAATGCTAATTTACCTTTCAAACCGAACTACCAAATATTCCTTGGTGTCATCACATAGTAAAAGGCGGTTTTTATTGGTCTTCATTCCCCATGATTTACTGTAGTTTGGTAAGTTGTTTGCTGCGAATGTTTTAGTCGATCGTAGATGTTGTTCAGAGTGTACACTTTTCATCCGCATTTTTACAACAAATTCCGTCACTCATTTCATCTTTCGTTTCAGAAATCGCTGCAGGATGTGCCTGTGACAGTGGAATAGTGAAGGATGCTGAGTTTGTTTGATCCTTCACTTTCTGCCGGACACCACTAATTGTTGGCTCGACGAACTGGTGAGTACTTATTAATGTTTTACGGATTGAATCGATCACTTGTGTTGAGTTAGTGTTGATAAAATCTAGAGTCCAAGTAGTGTTAACGCGAATATGTTACATACTTGGCACGAAAAACTGAGTATTCATGTCATATTATCTATTCTCATTAACTATTACTGATATTTAGCCACCAACATTTCAGATTTTACTTTCAAAACTCGAAAATTATCATTCAAATTGGAACATACCTCGAAATAAACGCGAAAAATGAATTCCTGCGTCCAATGAAACGAATGTCTATGAATCCACTCATTCAGGATGCCACAAAATAAACGTCGATTCGACACAAAAATATTTTGATGAAAAAATTCGGACAATAGTCACTAAATTCTACGCACGTGAAAAGTGGCAGTCAATAATATGAACGTGATTATTTTTCGGAATCAATAAATCATCAGGTGTTCTATTTTGTCGGAAAATTCTCCGTCCTATTGGTGATTTCGTTGTTTTGAGCCACACGACCGCGGTATGTTTGAAAAATCCACATTTTCTCCCATAATTTAGAAATGAATTCGTAAGTTAGTATAATTACTTGATAGAGCGTGTCATGATGAGTCATTTCAAATGATAACTTCCATTATTGCAATTGTCACAAATTTGTTACATTATTTTGAAATATGTTACAAAAATATTATAGAAATAATTTAAGCTCTACTCTAACTATAGCTATTTCGTAAAGGTGGTGAATTTCAAGGGTCGTCGCATCCATGACGTCAGACCCTTGAAGTAGACAGCAGCTAATCCCTAATTCTAAACGCCAGATTCCCTTAAAATCTCAACTTTTTAAAAAGCGTTTTAAGAAAGAAATTAACAGTTGCAGATACATTGTATATTTTGTTGTTATTTCATGATCAACGTTAATGATTCCCATTTTGAGGGTCTATTGATTCAATTTTTATTAAATTCTGTTCGTTTTTGGTTATGTATTGATAACGTGAAGTCCGTACTAAAAATCCACCCACAATATCCCTGTTAGAAAATCTGGGTTTGTCCCATGAGAAGCTGACTAAACTAATGGTCCAGTACCATTGATTTCGGGGTGGTTTTGGTTTATTGTTCCTTAATAAAATCAAACTTTTCATGTCAGAGGCCGATCTCTCCGATGTGCCCCAAAATTTCCCTTCTCAATGACCTTGTTCATGATTATTCAAACCAAAACCAAAATGTCCCTCCACCGTTTCTAGTTTTACAGAAATTTTCTTCAAATGTTGAAATTTGGGCCAGAACCTCTTTCCGGCTTTTTAGTTATTCCTCGGTACCTCTCTGCCCGATCAGCCCAAATTCTGTAAAGGTATGGGTAGAAATGTGTTTTTTAAAACTCGATTTTCTGAATTTTTTGAGAACTAGGCATGTGGGGTATCATTTTCCACTAAATGACGTAATCTGAAGACATTCAGACGGGTCCCAGACCAATTGGCACCCCTCGAAGGTGGCTACGTGTCAAATAGTACTTACCTAAATATTACGAAAGTGGGTTTTCGATATTTTTGTGGACGTTCGCGTGTGAGGTATTATTTTCTATTAAATTTGGGTCGCTCACTCAATTAAAATTAGTCCTGGACACTCATTGACACTTCCATGTTCATGCACTAAGGAGTGGTGAACGACTGTGGATGAATTTACAGCGTTAAACCAGGTATGTTGATACGTTTTTTAGCCTAAATAGTTGAGGAAAAAGCGCGGTTGAGATTAATTTCAGAATTTCGTACGGTTTATCTTTGTAGTCGTTGTAGAAGTGTGTGTGTGTGTAGCGTGAGCAGGAAGTTAGCCACAAATGGGCTGATCTTGTATAGTCACTTTGGGGGTTAGTGCCTTCTACACTTGAACAATTCCTTCTAAAACGACCCAACAATCGCGTCGACTCGAGTATATTCGCTCTACAATTCAATTCAACTACAATAATGAGCCCTTATCGCACTTATCACCCTCGATTCTTCCATCGTGGACGGGTAAAAACGTTCCGTAACGTAATTTTAGGGGTCGAGTCAGGGCGGTCGGAGTGGGGGGAGTCAATGTCGTTGACCCCAGGGCGTGTACGAGTACGATCAGAGCAGCGCACCCCCAGCTGAGTGCTCAGGTGCGCGGTCCAGTGCTCACGGCCATCAATGTTCTTGTTTGCTGAGGCGATGTGTCCCTTCCAATTGAAATGGAACATTTCGTCAGATGTACTAAGCATTCCCACTCCATGCAAACCGTGACATTGACACGGACACGAACTAGGTGGCCACGCACAGCGTCGCAACATTGCGTAACATTTTGGACTGCAGAAAAACTGAATAGGCTGAACGATTGAATGCAAATCAACCAAATTTACGAAAATAACTTCTTTTTGAAACGACTTTACTACCTGGCCTTTATTGGTGTAGCAGAAAAAACCCTGCAAATTATCACACACGGGTTGGTTATTCCTCGAATGGGGGAAACAGTGGGTGTGGCGGGTCCCAGACCCATTTCAATCGATTCAGGGTCCAAAATTTAGTGGAAAATGATACCCCACACGCCTAGGCACCAGAAATCTTGACACATATAAAATGGGTAATAGATACCCATTTTGACCCATAACTTCTTCCGGTGGGTGCCAATCGTTCTGGGACCCACTTCATTGAATTCAGCGTCCAAGATTTAGAGGAAAATTATACCCCACACGCCTAGGTACCAGAAATCCCGAAAACACATATTCAAAATGGGTAATATATACCCAATTTGACCCATAACTTCTTCCAGTGGGTGCCGATCGTTCTGGGACCCATTTAATTGGATTCAGCGTCCAAAATTTAGTGGAAAATGATACCCCACTCGCCTAGATCGCCCAAAATCTCGAAAAATCCATTATTCGAAAAACACATTTTGACCCCTACTCCGCCCAAATTTGGTCCGATCAGGCTGAAAAGTTTCGAGACCGTTCTAGGCCGGGAACAAACCCCTGACCCAAATTTCAGATTTTTAGAAAATTGTCAACTACCAAAAACGGCGCGGACAATGGACGGCGGACGGACATTGACCTTTTTTGATCTAGACACCAGGAAACGTCCAGAAAAAAATTTTGAGCCGAATCGGAGAGGTTGACCTTTTGCATAGGTTGTGTTGCATAGGGTACATAGGTTGATTATTCAAAAAATAACCAACCAAAAGTGTTCTGCCCCTGGTCAGGCTCGTAGGGGGTTGATTACACATTTTCTAAGCTCAGTTATGTCTGAATGATCCATTCTGGTTGGTAATTCCCTAAATAATCAACCTAGGATTTTTATGCAAAATGATAATCTCTCCGTTTTTACCGTCCAGGCCGTTTTTGGTAGTACAAAATGTTCCACAAATCTAAAATTAGGGTGAGGGACCTGTTTCTGGCTCTAGTTGGTCCTCGAAACGTTTCAGTCCGATCTAACCAAATTTGATACGGAGAGAGGGTTAAAATGCGTATTTCCAAAAAAAAAAAAAAAAAAGATTTTTATGGTTTTTAGCGATTTAGGTGTATGTGGATATCATTATCGACTAAATTTTGGTATCTGAATCCAATGAGACGGGACCCGGAACGATTGGCACCCACTGGAAGAAGTTATGGGTCAAATTGGGTACTCATCTACCCATTTCGAATGTGTATTTCGAGACTTCTTATACCTAGGCTTGTGGGGTATCATTTTCGACTAAATTTTGGTATCTGAATCGGTTGGAATAGTCCAGGACTCGCCAAACCCACTCTTTTCCCTATTTTCCCCATTTCCGAGATTTTCGGCGATTCAGGTGTGTGGGGTACGTATCGTTTTCCACTAATTTTAGCACGCTGAATCTATTGAAATGAGTCTTTATGCTCCTGGTCCGAGAAATAACCAACCCTCGTGAAAGAATTTACAGCTTATTTACCTTTTACTGAAGCGTTTTTCAAAATGACGGCCGTATCAAGTTGACACGCGTGGCCTCCTATGGTGACATTATAATTTTTTTTCAGTCAAGGGCCAGTTGCATACATTTTATACAAAGAATATTTTACAACGTTTTCATGATAAAATGATAAAACAAGACAAGTTCCTTCAACAACGTGTAATAAAAATAGAAAAAAATAGTAAAAATAGAAATAGGTAAATATTCAATGAATGACGTCACTCTCGTCACTTCCACCAAGAAGTTCAGCGTATGTATAAACGTGTTTGCGGGATACGCATAAGGGGAAAGAAAAATGTTCAAAACAGATTTGACCTTAAAACCCTCCTCCTTGCTGTGATATGGGGCTGCATGGTATGAAAAGGCATTCAATTTTCGGCGATTTAAGCGTATGGGGTATCATTTTCTAATGAATTTCGGACGCTGAATCCTTTGAGACAGGCCCCAAACCAATTAATGCCTGCTGGAGATGGCCACGAGTCAAAATAGGTACCGAATCACCCATTTCCCAAAGTGATTTTTCGGTATTTTTGGGCACAAAGGCGTGTGGGGTATCGTTTTCCATTAAATGTTGGACGCTGGATCGATTGGAATGAGTTCGTGACACTCCACACCCACTGTTTTTCCCCCAACTTCCAGTCCAAGGAATAATCAACCCTTGAGAAAACATTTGCAGTGTTTTTAATCATGGTTGGTCGCTGTTGAGCGTGGGAATGCAATAAGAGATGAATGATTTAGAGTACACTGAGTTGAACAAATCTGTGGAGCCGTTTGAGAGTTCATAATTTATAAAGGTAATTCGGATCATAACCTAAATTGTTCATAACATCGTAATAAATTATTCTATGGTAAAATATAACGTTTTCATTAGCCGTGCGCAACCCGCTAATTGAGCTGAGCTTAGAAAGGTGTGAATTTTAGAATTCTCTATAAATTACAAATTACGTGAATCAGAGCTCAAAAACAATGAAATTCTACGTTTTACTCTTGAGAGAGCTAACCAACATTCAATGTTGCGCAAATTTGCACAAGAAATGAAGCCTTTATTATGTTATTCATTATTGAAGACCGTCTTTTAATGTTTTCAATTTGCAGGAGATTCTTATATCACGTTTTCACTTTAAGAAAGAACTTGAAGTCTCCTTTGAATCAGTCCCCGATTAAGCCAAACACCCTTAGTTAACCCGGAATTCGACTTTCCCGAGTTGTTCCACCCGTTTTCTACCTCGTTTTCTTATTTCTGGAACCACCATGAGCGTATTTCACGTTCAAGTTTCTTTGATAACGCGACAACAATAAGTTTGGAGGAGCTCGTTATTTTTTGCGTTTCTTTTCTCTTTGACGAAACGTACGAGTTTGGGTCTTTGTGACGCTCAGTTTTAGCCGTTTCTTTGTTTTTCGACTTCTTCCGTTATCGCCGCGAAAGTTGAACGCTCTCTTCGTTCGACCTTGTCAAAATTGAGACGCCATTGTGAACGCCTGTGAAGTCGTTTTCCGTCTTCCGAATTCCCGCTAGAAACATGTTTTCGACCGAGGCCATCCTGGCGGCGGCCCAATTCGTTGACCAATCGCCTTGATTTATTTGACGGATCCAGTAAATAACCATCGCGGATCTTCCGCAACTGATGCGAATATCTTATGGGCCTTTCAGCCTCCTGGTTGAGCTCGAAATACCCGATAGCGCCAGTCCGTTCTACTTTCCTGGTGCGGTGGTTTCTTCCTAAACCTTGGACGTCCAACACACAAAGTTTTGGAAAAGAAAAATCTGCAAATTCTTACACACGGGATGGTTATTCCTCGAATGGGGGAAACAGTGGGTGTGGCGGGTCCCAGACCCATTCCAATCGATTCAGGGTCCAAAATTTAGTGGAATATGGTACCCCACACGCCTAGGCACCAGAAATCCTGACACATACAAAATGTGTCAATATGTGTCAAATACATACCCATTTTGACCCATAACTTCTTCCGGTGGGTGCCAATCGTTCTGGGACACACACCATTGAATTCAGCGTCCAAAATTTAGTGGAATATATGATACCCCACACGCCTAGGCACCAGAAATCCTGACACATACAAAATGGGTAATATATACCCAATTTGACCTATAACTTCTTCCAGTGGGTGCCAATCGTTCTGGGACCCATTTCAATCGATTCAGGGTCCAAAATTTAGTGGAAAACTATACCCAACACGCCTAGATAGCAGAAATCCCGAAAACACATATTCAAAATAGGTAATAAATACCCAATTTGACCCATTACTTCTTCCAGTGTGTGCCAATCGTTCTGGGACCCGTTTCATTGGATTCAGCGTCCAAAATTTAGTGGAAAATGACACCCTACTCGCCTAGATCGCCCTAAATCTCGAAAATCCATTTTTCAAAAAACACATTTTGACCCCTACCCCCCCCCCCCCCCCCAAATTTGGTCCGATCGGGCTGAAAAGTTTCGAGGACTCGTCTCGGCCGGGAACAGACCCCTGACCCAAATTTCAGATTTTTAGAAAATTTTCTACTACCAAAAACGGCGCGGACAATGGACGGCGGACGGACATTGACCTTTTTTGATCAGGGCATCATGAAACGTCCAGAAAAAATTTTTGAGCCGAATCGGAGAGGTTGACCATTATCATGAAAACATAGGTTGATTATTCAAGGAATAACTAACCAAAAGAATAGTTGCTGCAAATTCTTTTACAGGGGTTGGTTATTCCTCGGGCCCGGAGCATGAAACCAACTCACTCTATCGATTCAGCGACCAAAATTCAAAGTATAGGCGTGTGGGGTATACACGCCTAGGTACCAGAAATCTCAAAAACACACATTCGAAATGGGTAGATGCGGTGCCAATTCCGGGACCCGTCTCATTGGATTCAGTATTTAACATTTAGTCGAAATGATACCACACTCGCCTAGATCAACCCCCTAGACCCCCCCCCCCCCCCTCCCCTAAACATTCGGTCTAGTGTGAAACCAACATACCAACTCGTTCACTCTTCTACTTGCCTCATGAGTCTTATATCCATATCTAAATAATAATTTAAAAAAAAAAAAAAACACTCAATTACCTAAAGGTATGAAATGTTGAGTTTTGGAGGAGATACGTTGGAGAAATTAATATTTTCAAACGCCCAACTTATGTACTAGTTAGTTTGACAAATGGCTAATATATCTTGGCGAATATAATTACCATCAAGCGTTTGATTGTCGAAATCGAATGATCTTTCAGTTTTCTGAAACGGTTTTAGTACGTAAATACATTAGAACAAAACCAGAAAATTAAATATTCATTGAGTTGAGACATGTTGAGAATACTCCATTTTAGATGGATAAGTCTGGAAATGCAGTTTGTGTGGTTCTAAAAAAATAACTTGTCATTTTTTTCGGGGTGAAGTCTATTTGGAACCTCACAGTATTGTTGATCGAGGATCATTTGAGGTGGAGTCGCAGGCTTCGTAGCTTTCGGGATGTTATTTCCTACAAAATTCATTGAAATATTAGACACAGGTATTGGAAGCTACGCTGTCTTCTCTGGCACCTCTGGATGTAATATGAGTTTGATTATTTATTTATTTATTTTTAATAGCATTTAGCATTTATTCTCACATTTAGAATACAGCATAGTAATTGGTGTTCTAATGCTACTCTTCTCTGTGAGCTTAGCTTGTGCTGAGAGGAGGAATCGCCGGTTAATACACACTTACATTATCGCGGTTACAGTTATTTTTAGTAGTAAAGATTAACTATTGTAAGAAACTGATCAAAGACGCTAACGGAACCAATCAACATATTAACAAAATGAAAACTTAAATAAAAACTTTAGATAAAAGTAAACCATTTAACAGTTTTGAACTCAATTATTATTTAGACATACAATGAAAATAGTGCTTTTGGTTGGTTATTCCTTGAATAATCAACCTATGTTTTCATGATAATGGTCAACCTCTCCGATTCGGCTCAAAATTTTTTTCTGGACGTTTCATGATGTCCTGATCAAAAAAGGTCAATGTCCGTCCGCCGTCCGCCGTCCGCCGTCCGCCGTACGCCGTCCGCCGTACGCCGTCCATTGTCCACGCCGTTTTTGGTAGTAGAAAATGTTCTAAAAATCTGAAATTTGGGTCAGGGGTCTGTTCCCAGCCGAGATGGGTCCTCGAAACTTTTCAGCCCGATCGGACCAAATTTGGAGGGGGTAGGGGTCAAAAAGTGTTTTTTGAAAAATGGATTTTCGAGATTTTGGGTGATTTAGGCGAGTGGGGTGTCATTTTCCACTAAATTTTGGACGCTGAATCAAAAGAAATGGGTCCCAGAACGATCGGCAATCACTGGAAGAAGTTATGGGTCAAATTGGGTATATATTACCCATTTTGAATATGTGTTTTTGAGATTTCTGGAACCCAGGCGTGTGGGGTATCATTTTCCGCTAAATCTTGGAAGCTGAATCCAATGAAGTGGGTCTCAGGACGATTGGCACCCACTGGTGGAAGTTATGGGTCAAATTGGGTATATATTACCCATTTTGAATATGTGTTTATGAGATTTCTGGTACCTGGGCGTGTGGGGTATCATTTTCCACTAAATCATGGACACTGAATCGATTGCAATGGGTCTGGGACCCGCCGCACCAACCGTTTTTCCCATTTCTCCCATTTTTCAAAATAAGTTTCCATGCGCCTGGTCCGAGGAATAACCAACCCCTGTGTAAGAATTTGCAGCGTTTTTGAGTTCAGCCTTGAAGGAATTGGCATTAAGTATGACTCCTATCTCTTTGGGGAGAGCATTAAATAAATGCGCGTCCCTGAAGTGATAGCATGGATAGCTGGATAGCATCTCTGGCCCCTCGAGGTATGACGGAAAGGCGGCTTTATAAGGCATCCCTCGCTGGCCCTTGTACCAGTACCGCTAACCAAGGGCAGCGTACCCCATGTTTGTTACTGAAAGCCTTGACGATCGTGGCCCTTTCTATCAGCTCGTGCACCTTCAGGACTCCTCAAAGAGGAGAATTTAGATTGATTATTCACACATCTGGGAAAGTTAATGCTGTAAAGCCACAAAAAGGAGGTACATACAATGATTACATCTCATCGAATATGGATTTGATGCAGATGATGAGAAATATTGAGAAAATTGGCCTGCTTCTCATATTGCTGCTTTCGTCAAGTGACCATTCAAGTCTTATTGGCCCTGAAGCTTGATGACGATTTTGAAGGATGGTTCACCACTAAGCCGGTCCAACCTCGGATTCTGCAGGTTTTATGGGGTTTTCTCGAGTTTTCTGTAGTCTTTCAACACAATGGTGGTCGCTGTTGAAGCTCCAGGATCATCTAATGTACAATCCGAACAGTTTTGAGCTGCGAGCAATCTCTTGAGCGCACGTTGAACCACCTTCCTCGTCCACGAGTTTCCGTCTTTCCCATCTTGGGTCGAGCGAATGTCGTGTTTCAAGGCCGGTCGTTGTTCCCCCACCTCAGCTGGAGTCTGGCAGCATCAGGTATCGGAGACCAACATCTGTCTGGTGAGCCAAGTGCAGCTGCCACCCCTGTCTAGCGCGCTGGCTGTCATTTTGGTTCCCAGCTGAGCTGAGGGTCCCTTACCTCTCAAAAACTGGGAAATCCAACGGTGAGGGACAGAGGAAGAAGCTGTTGAGTGTTCAGAGGCGTGAATTCAATCTTGTGTTCCTATTTTTAATAAATTATTAGAGTATTTTATTTTATTTTTTTATAATAAGGTAAGACTAATGATCAATAGGTGCATAATTGGAAATTGATTAATGTGTTCTTTCATTGCTTTTATTGTTATTTATTTTCCCCCAAAACGGGCTGGTGCTCATATAGGGAATCGCAATTCCGGACATTCAGTTTTAATTGAAGATTTTTGGTTGGTTATTCCTTTATTCCTACAACTAAATTGATAGTAGTGCAATTATAGTTATAGTATATTAAATTTTCTAAAATTTCTTATCTTTCTAAAAAAACATTGGTTAGGTACCCATTTCGGCTTTATGAGGGTCCTTGAAACGTTTCTGCCAGATCGGTCCAAATTCGTGAGTGAGGGGGGGTATGCGTTAAAATTTGTTTTTGGTTGGTTATTTCTTGAATAATAAGGTGTTTAGATCAAAATTAGCAAATTTCCGTCCGCCGTGAACGCCGATTTTGGTAGAAGACAATTTCTAAAAATCTGAAATTTGGGTCAGGCACCCGTTTCCGGCTCTAGTTGGTCCTCGGAACTTCTCAGCCCAATCAGACCAAATCGGGGGGTCAAAATGTGTTTTCAAAAATTGGATTTTCAAAATTTTCGGCAATCTAGGCGTGTGGGGTACCATTTTGACTAAACGTTGGACGCTGAATCTAATGAGACGGGTCCCGGAACGATTGGAGCCCACCGGAAGAGGTTATGGGTCAAAATGGGTTTATATTTACCCATTTCGAAAGTGGGTTTTCGAGATTTCTGTAACCTAGGCGTGTGGGGTATCATTTTCCACTAAATTTTGGACACCGAATCCAATGGAACGGGTCCCGTAACAATTTGCATCCACCGGAAGATGTTATGGGTCAAAATGAGTGTCCATCTACCTCCTTTAAACGTGGATTTTTGAGATTTCTGATTTCCCCTATTTTTATCATATTTATATTCCCTCTGCTACATGCTTAAAACACACAATACGCTTTTCTTCTGCGAACGATTCATAGGACGTCCTAAAATATAAAAATCCCAATTTTGTGTAGCTACTGAACTTCTTCCTAGAAAAAAAGCATTCAATTTAGCGATGTTCGGAATGACTATTAAGAAAATAAATCCATAAATTGGTACATTATGATGAAAAAAATTGGACAACCCTAAAAGACTATTTTAGTTTAAATCAATAAACTTTAGTAAAAGGTTCGATTCAGCGATCGGAAAAGGTTGTAGCAGGATTTACTTGGTAAACTGGCTAGTTTCCTGTTTTCCAAACATCCCCCTCCCCCCCTGATGCCCCGGTTCCAATTTTTGGGGGTCTTTTGATCCATTTTGTCCCAAATACGTCAATGTTGCATTTTGGACGAAGTAACAGAAACAAATTCTTGTTCTCTGTTGCCGTTGGTCTTTGTTGTTAATTTGTAGTGATTTTAAAACGATTTTGTATCAACGTTGAAGAAGGAATCTGGTTTTGAAACGGCATAATATAGTAAACGCACGTTGCGTGTTATTAAATTATTGGCACGAAGAATGTTTTGTTCCTTGCCCACGTCTATTTTAATCCGACCGAAATAAGGTGTTCGGAATTGTAAAGGTGAGGCTCCTGCCAAGCACTTGCTGTTCACTCGAGTTCTCGATACAATCGGCTCGCTGTGCTAGATCTCACGTATTATCGAATGAGCGTTGGGAAACAATTTCACTTTAAACATTTTTGTTTAACTTTCAATCCGTTCAAGACGCGGCAGTTCTTTTAGAAAAAAAAAAATTTGTATTTTGTTTAGTTAGAGTTGAAGTTTAATCGCATTCATCGGCCCCGAATTAAGCGATGAATCGAATTTGGAATTTTTATTTCATTTATTCGAACAATTGTAGTATTTGGTAACAATATATTGTACGATTTAAGCTGGGACTAAGTCATTTTTAAACAATACCAAATGAAATGAAGAAGAAATACGTAGGTAGATTAGATTAAAAGTCAACACATTAATGCTTAAAACTGAAATGTTGTCCACATATTGAATTAACCCCTCCAATAACCTATGGTTATGGTTTATTCTTTTATTGGGTGTGAAACAGTGGGTGTGGCGGGTCCCGGACCCATTCCAATCGATTTAGGGGACCATTTTAATAGAAAATGATACCACTCACGCCTAGGTACCAGAAATCTCGAAAACAGACATTCGAAATGGATAAATAGGTATCCTCCTTGACCCATAACCTTAACGAGTGGGCGTCAATCGTTCCGGGGCCCATTTCATTGGATTCAGCGTACAAATTTAGTGGAAAATTATACCCCAGACGCCTAGATTGCCAAAAATCTTGAAAATCTATTTATTTCTTTCCCGACGTTAACCTTTTATGGACGAGAGACTTCGAGCGCCTTGAATGACCGTTACCCGACGAACGCCTGTTTCCTCTGACAATCTTGTAACTCTCATATTTATTCAATTTATTTATTGAATAAAATGTGAATACTATACTTAAAGGCAGGGCCAGTGGTGACGAAGCAGCCACATTCCTGAACACATTGTGTGCATTTAATGTTACATATCACCCTTTTCAAAATAATAATAAAATAAATATTAACTTTTCCTAGGCCAAACAGGTGCTACCACAGGGATATTTCAGATGTGGAGGCTTGGAATTAGAATGAGGTAAATTAAATACTCAGGGTCAGGCTGATTTGAGGGTTAACTACATTCTGGAGTTGAAAGCGAGTGTAAAGGGGATGAATACAGGGCCTATTGACGATAGAGGGGATGCAATGATGAAAGAGGCTCAACTGTTTCATGAAAAGCTGCCTAATAGAGGAAAAACGCTGAAAATTCCTTCACACGGGTTGGTTATTCCTCGGACCAGGCGCATGGAGACTCATTTCTTCAACATGGAAAAATGGGCAGAAGAGTGGGTGTGGCGGTTACCGGACCCATTACAATCGATTCAGTGTCCTAAATTTAGTGGAAAATGATACCCCACACGCATAGATCGCCAAAAATCTTGAAAATCTATTTTTCGAAATACATACACATCATGACCCCTACCCCGCCCAAATTTGGTCCAATCGGCCTGAAAAGCTTTGAGGACCAGCTAGAGCCTGGAACGGATCTCTGACCCAAATGTCAGATTTTTAGAAAATTTTCTACTGCCAAAGTCGGCGCAGACGGCGGAAGGACATTTGATTTTTTGGATCTAGACACTTCGAAACGCTCAGAAAAACAAAAATTTTGGCCGATTTGAAGAGATTTAATTTTTGCATGAAAGCTTAGGTTGATTATTCAAGGAATAACCAACCAAAAAATAGGAGAAAACGGAGCGTGCCGGACTATCTAATCAATTTTGCATCCAAAAGTCAACTTTTCGGCACGATTGGTCCAAATTTTGGCCTAGGGTCATGGAAGAAAATGTGTTTTTGAAACCCCATATTCGGAATTTTTTGCTGTCTAGGCATCTGGGGTGTCATTTTCCACTAAATTTTGAACGCTGAATCCATCGAGATGGGTCCCTGACCAATTTGTGTCCACCGCAGGTGAGTACTTCTTGGTCAAAATGGATACCAGCATGCTGCTTTTGGGTGCAGTGGCCCAATGTGAATTGAGCAATGTTGTTGTTGTTGTTGTAGAAGTCCGAAATTGTTTCTGATATCCGTTCTGCAGAAGCAGATGATTGACACGATCAGCACAACTGATTGGATTCCTTTTTCCTGCAGAAAGATGCAATGTTGGATCGGTCTTTGGCCTTGTATGAGCACTTCAGACAAAAACTTGCCAGCTAATAAAAGCGCCTTATTTTCAATACGTTTGTCGTAGCGGGACAACCCGCTCAGTTGTCCTCGCTCGTGCATTAAGACGTCGCTATTTCTGCAGCACGGTTCAGCCTTCAGCTCTCGGGCTCGCGTATCGACGCTAATATTTCGTCAAAACCATCGACTCGGTTTGAGACCTTGTTTGCCCCTCAAGAAACCTCTTACCAGTTTACAACTCGCTCTCAAGGACCCGATGGAAAAAGTTATTTACAAGTGAGCTCGGTCTCAAGGGTAATCCGCTCTTTGTTATCGTCTTACCTTCGAGTGTTTACCGCAACGAATCACAAAACCTGCGTTGGAGAAATGTCGAATGATTGAAAATGTACGAAATCCACAAAACAGATCCTGAAAAACTGAGCCGCAAATCTTGCACGATTCGTTTCCAACTCACATCCCATCAAAAATTGTAAAAACAATTCGTTCTCAAACTGAAAAAGCGCTGGACTCTAAAAGCTCATAATCCACACAATACCTGTGAAAATACAGGTGTCTCGGAGAGAGAAGTCTCATTATATTCGAATACATTGGGAAGTTTTGAAGAGAAATGATAGAACTCGTCGTAATGAGTGTCAAAATGTGTATTTACAAAAAAGAATTTTCGAGATTTTTGGCGATCTAGGCGTTTGGGTTATCATTTGCATGCATATCATTGACTAAATTTTGGATATTGAATTTAATGTTCCTGTTTACATGTCCCGGAATGTGCCCACCTGATGAGGTTATGGGTCAAAATGGGTACCTATTTCGAAAGTGGGTTTTCGAGATTTCTGGTATCTGGGCGTGTAAGGTGTCATTTTCCACTAAATTTTGGACGCTAAATCGATTGGAATGAGCCTCCAGGTCCGAGCAATGACCAACCCCTGCAAAAGAATTTTCAGTGTTTTGGTTAGTTATTCATGCAAAAATTAAATCTCTTCGATTCGGCCCAAATTGTTGTTTTTCTGAGCGTTTCGAAGTGTCTAGATCCAAAAAATCAAATGTCCTTTCGCCGTCCGCGCCGACTTTGGTAGTAGAAAATTTTCTAAAAATCTGACATTTGGGTTAGAGATCCGTTTCCGGTTCTAGCTGGTCCTCAAAGCTTTTCAGGCCGATCGGACCAAATTTGGGCGGGGTGGGGGTCATGATGTGTATTTTGAAAAATAGATTTTCAAGATTTTTGGCGATCTATGCGTGTGGGGTATCATTTTCCACTAAATTTAGGACACTGAATCGATTGTAATGGGTCCGGTAACCGCCACACCATGTTTTCCATGTTGAAGAAATGAGTCTCCATGCGCCTGGTCCGAGGAATAACCAACCCGTGTGAAGGAATTTTCAGCGTTTTTTCACTATTAGGCAGCTTTTCATGAAACAGTTGACCCTCTTTCAACATTGCATCCCCTCTATCGTCAATAGGCCCTGTATTCATCCCCTTTACACTCGCTTTCAACTCCAGAATGTAGTTAAGTTAACCCTCGAATCTGCCTGACCCTCAGTTCTAGGAGCCCGCAGTATTTAATTTGCCTCATTCAAATTCCAAGCCTCCACATCTGAAATATCCCTGTGGTAGCACCTGTTCGGCCCACAAAAAGTTACTATTTATTTTATTATTATTTTGAAAAGGGTAATATATGTAACATTAAATGCACACAGTGTGTTCAGTGGCTGACGCGTCGCCACTGGCCCTGCCTTTAGACGAGGTATAGTATTCTCACTTTATTTAATAAATAAATTGAATAAATATGAGAGTTACAAGACTGTCAGAGGAAACAGGCGTTCGTCGGGTAACGGTCATTCAAGGCGCTCGAAGTCTCTCGTCCATAAAAGGTTAACGTCGGGATACAGGACGGAAAAGCTGGGTGGAGAGGAAGGAAGAACAAAGACGGAGCGGAAAGAAAGATGGAATGAGGAGAATACACCGAGGAAGACGGAAGGAGATCGCGGACCCTGAAGAGCCTCTGACAAGGACACGAGAGCTGCCGAAGGACACCCGGGTTGGGGGAGCATGGCAAACACAAGTGACCGGGGGGGGGGGGGGGGTACGTACATGCACAGAACGCAATCTATTCTGAATCCACTATCCTTCGGACGTCTTCTCAAATTGCTTCCGCGCTGTAGTTAGGCCCCGAGCCATCAATTCACACTTCCTAGAAAATCCTAAATAAAACCAGTCTTCCGAAAACAATTTTCTATTTCTGTTATTGTTCTCTTTATTGATGAGAAATATGCGTAATTTTTTCTCACAAATACAATCAACGATAAAAAGGCAACATTCGAAAATGCGTGTGAGAATTAAACGGACAAAAACCGGTACAAAGAAAGGATCGCCACACATAGTGACGTGTTTATTCTACTCCTTTTGTCGTCTTCGTCACGTCATATTAGTAAGAAATATACAGTTCACTTCGTATTAAGCTCTGAAATGCTCTCTTGAACAGCCACTCATTCAAATTATTCTAAAATGCTGCAATTTCGTTCACACGGGTTGGTTATTCCTCGGACCAGGCGCACGGAGACTCATTTCATCAACATTGTGAAATTGGGGAAACGCTGCGTGTGGTGGGTCCCGGACCCATTCAAATCAATTCAGGGTCCAAAATTTAGTGGAAAATGTTACCCCACACGCCTAGGTACCAAAAATCTTGAAAACACTTACACAAAATGGGTAGATAGATACGCATTTTGACCCATAACTTCTTCCGGTGGGTGCCGATTGTTCGGGAACCCATTTCATCAGATTCAGCGTCCAAAATTTAGTGGACTATTATACTCCACACGCATAGATCGCCAAAAATCTCGAAAATCCATTTTTCAAAAAACACATTTTGACCCCTACCCCGCCCAAATTTGGTCCGATCGTGCTGAAATGTTTCAAGGACCAACTAGAGCCGGGAACGGATCCTTGACCCGAATATCAGGTTTTTAGAAAATTTTCGACTATTTAAGTTGGCATGGACGGCGGACGGATATTTGACTTTTTTGATCAAGACACTTTGAAACGCCCAGAAAAAGTGTTGGGCCAAATCTGAGAGATAGACTTTTTGCATGAAAACTTAGGTTGATTATTCAAGGAATAACCAACCAAAAATGTCGTTCATTTTTATTAAAACGTTTTTCTTAACCCGCTTTCTTGTTTTATTTTTTTTTAACGTTTTTCTTAACCCGCTTTCTTGTTTGTCTGTTTGTCCGCGAAATCTTTCAACTCAAATTTCGACCATTTATCGGCAATCTATAGTTCTGAAACTTTACATATAGATCAGAACCAGATGCCAATGCAATATTATAATACTTTGATAATGATTTAAAGAGCTTCTTGAGTAATTTCAATAAAATTATATATCACTAGGTTGGGACCCGTCAACAATGACGACAATTGAGTTGCTTAGCGCCAGAAGTTCATCGCGCACGAGACCAGGTGTTTTGCATCCAAAATAACTATTGTAAAAGCATTAAAAGAACGTTATTGACATCGAGTTTCATTAGATAATGAGTACACTTTGATTTGTCTTTAAATCTCGAACGCAAAATTTTAAGAATATCTGCATTGTTCATCGAGGTTCTTCAATAAAATTTTACGATTACAAATTTCTAACGAACAAAACTAAAAAGTAGAAAATAATTGTAAATGAATAAAAAAAACTTTTATAAAAACAACGTTTTTCATATGCACTAAAAAGTAGAAAATAATTTTCCTATGAGCCTGGCAGAATTTCTGAATAAACTGGTCACATTATGGTAACAGACTTTATAACAATTTCCAATTTTTATAAAACGAAAAACGTTGGGCGCATGTACTCAAACATCAAGATCTTTCTAATACGCTCACATTTCTATAAAATGAAATTTCTTTATATTAATTCAGTTGACATAATATTCAGTTATTGCAGTTTCACGGAATTGAATTGTGAACATTAGAAATCATTTGATATAATCATATGCAATAATAATAATCGTCATTAACGAATTCAAAATTTTTCATATAAATGAACATTAGAGTCATGATTTCTACAATAATCCTTCAAATACATATTTGTTACATAATTTTGCAGAAATAAAATTTTACTTTAAATGAATTAAATATATTCATAAGTTACTATGAAAATGTTTCATTTACAATTACAATTAGTGATTTATAAATAATATAATCATATGTTCAATTATATTAATAATTATCATAGATAATTTGTAAAATTAATATATTGTCAGAAATAAACAGTAGTTTAGTATTACCTCATATAAATCTCATATTTACATGATTCTAAAATAAACATTCATAATAATAATACAAAATGCGCCCATTAGGTTGATTATTCAAGGAATTACGAACCAAAAATGTCGTTCATTTTGTTCTTAGAGACTCCTTTTCCATCCATTCCAGATCTGCGGATTTGTGTAACGCGCCCCAAATATTGGTTCTTCATCAAAACTTCATGAACGTATGATGTTCCATTAGCTCAGTATTTTATTTTATTACATGTTGCGTCGATTTGAGAACGAAATTATTTCTCTACAAGAAGGTTCTCGTCATGTTTCTTGAGTAAAACAACAATGTGAATGTTCAAAGACAGAAAACTGGGACGACCCCAACTGGTTGAGGCCGAGAAATATTAATTTTGAAAGTCGTTGTGGACGTAGCACCTCAACTTGTCAGTTCTTCAATCCTAAACTGGTTCAAAGCGGGATTGAGAGGCTTCGTTGATTCTGTGGCTGGCGATGGTGAATGAGAATTCGGACTAGAACGGACCAATCAAACCCCCGATATTGATTCCCCTCGCCTTTGATCTTGTGTCATTCCAACGAAAATAAGCCTCTCGATCAGAACTCGTTACTATGAGAGTAGAAAACCCTTTGACGTGCGTTCTTGCTGACCTGAAGGTTCCTGGCATTCAAGAGCCGCCTCTTTGAATTTCAAATTGAAATTGACCACCTTGTCGAGATTTTTTTTTAGAGAAATCCATGAACTGTTGTTATTTAAGAAGAATTCCGACTCAGAAACGACCTCAGTGGTCGGAAAATCGGCGGCGATGATCTCTCGTCTTACTCGATGCCGTTATTATTATAACATTTTCGAGGGATTAACTGATATGCGCATTCGAAGTGGAACTAACGTTTTGAAAACATGCATTTTACATGAATTGTCCAAGCATTTCCTGGGTCTGACGGGCAGAGAGAGGCGTTGTCGTCATGGATCAGCAGCGCACGATTTGAAAGCTTATAAGGCATTTGGCTCTCAATTGCTGCCCTCTAACGTTTCAAAACTTCGCAATATCTAGCCTCCGCCAACATAATCAATCAGAAGAACCCCCAAAAACTGCCCGAAAAGGGCACTTTTGTTCTATTGGGGGTTTGTGTGACTTCTTCCAAAATTGTCTCTGTATTTTGGTTTCTGAGGTCGTGCAGTGAAAACATGTCTCATCACATGTCATAGTGCGACTAAAAATGGAATTCTCCAAAATGGATTTCATGTTTGGACACCCCTGGCTGGCTTCCCCGGTTTTCTATGAGGTTTCACTGTTCAAGTGCTTCTGCGATAGCATTACAACAAAAATTTTGTGTTACCGCCATCAACTGAAAACCACTGAAAGTTTTGAATTTCTCCATTGACTAGGGATGAGCCAAACAATTTTTTTTTAATTAATTTATTTCGCTTGAATTTTTTACAATAATTATGTACAACATTGCAACTAAAGTGCTTTCATAAGGAAAAAGATGCGAACTCTCCCTTTTGAGTTGAACTCGTGCTAGGGAGAGGAGTTGGTGCTGCCACCCATAGCGAAGCGACACCGAACAAATATTTTAATAATCAATAATAACAACAACCTACCTATAATAATCTATAAATGTGCCACATTAATCACCTTCAAGAAAGACCGCCAACATTGCGGAATGTACGGACTAGGATAAACATAATAATCAACGGAATGTACGGACTAGGATAAACTTAATAATACACACACTGACTCACTGACTGAGGAAGGGATGAACAATAGAGGAAGTCCCACACTAGGGTTTCAGACCTGCTCCAAAAAATGGGACTTCAGTTTTCGCTTAAAGACACTGAGCGTCGGGCTACTCCTCAATACCACAGGAAGATGATTGAATAGGGCAACCCCCCTGTACATCAGTGAGCGCTGCCCCATCGTAGATCTCCTGAAGGTGCTTTCCAGGACAAATGAACTGGCGGTTCGGGTATTAGTGCTCACTAAGTGAACAGACCCGGATACGTAATATTTGTAAATGAGAATGAGAGATGTTTTATCTATTATGGCTTGAAGCGGTAATACGTGAAACGTTTTGAAAAGTTCGACTGAGGGGAAACGACTCTGTTTTTTTAATAGGATTTTAATAAGTAATTTTTGGGTCAAGTAAACCCGTGCCAGATGCGATTCACATGCAGAACCCCAAGAATTTGAGAACCTTCTTTATGGTTTCTTACGGTGAAGAGGGGGGGGGGGGGTATTACTAAATAACTCAGCAAATTCAAGCCACCGAGGGTGGGACAGCTGATCTTGCTGGGAGTCAATCCTACTTTGATTACCATTATTGATCAATATTAGGTATTAGGTATCCGGCTGTGTGGATCAGTGGCTATTAGCTGTCAGAAGTACCTCTCGTAATGTAAATTGTAGGTTCAAAGGCTGATGTATCAATTGTCCGTTAGTGGGCTTTAACTCATTGACAAGGGCTAGTCCCATGAGAGCCGTTCATCAGTATTGCCAACTAAATCCCAACCTACAGTTACCATCGGTCAATCCTGTGAGATTGGACTAAAGCACTACCAATTAGAGCCGTTCCTATTTATTAGTCCACCTCATACGATGCTTAATGACAAGAGTACCTTAATGGATTGGATTCAGATTATTCGTGACGACGATTTGTTCTTGTTCCTTCCCAGAGATTGCCGTCCATTTACAGTGGAAACTGACTAATGTTTCACAATAAAGCCAGAACGGTATTTCTGCACGTTTCTCCCAACGGAAATACGTCAATGGAGGCCGTTTTGTTCGAAATTGGTGGTGTCAATATCACGTATCCGCGCAGTATTTTATTAACCTGCAAAAAATAGGAAATCCACGGAAATCAGAGCAATGATACACGATATCGAACATCGCGCACCGACGAGGGCTTTAAAAGTCTAACAAATGCGTCATTTTGAGTCAACCACGGATGACTGAAGGAGTAACGAGGCAAAATCGACAATACACCCACTAATCAATCGGTCATCAAATCTCGATTAACAGTAATGATGACTGCAACTACCGCTGATTGGCGTAGTCATCAGTTTCTGTTTTATTAGGTTGGGAGAGAGGTTCTTAATCGGACGAGTGCATTTTTATAACTGCTTTATTTGTGATCTCGTCCTACTACCTAGCCACGTGACGTCATGACGAATGTGTCCTGTTTCATCACAACAGTTTCAGCTAATGGTGAGCTATGTAACTGGGGGTTGGAGTAGCCCATAAAAGAGGTTTTTATCTGTATTTTACGCTACGTAAGTACCAGTAGAATCAATGGAGTTTCTGAATAATCATTGGCTGTCATATTTGGTTGATAATTCCTCCAATAAAGGAAAAAAGTAAAAGTTTAAATTAAAAAAAAAAAAAAAAAAAAAAAAAAAAAAAAAAAAAAAAAAAAAAAAAAAAAAAAAAAAAAAATCATGTTTCCATGCAAAGGGTCAACCTTTCCTATTCGGCCCAAAAAATTTTTCTGGACGTTTCAAGGTGCCCAGATCAAAAAAGTGACCAAATGTCCGTACGCCGTTTTCGGTAGTAGAAAATTTTTTAAAAATCTGAAATTTGGGTCAGGGGTCTGTTCCCGGCCTAAGTCGGTCCTCGAAAGTTATCAGCCCGATCGGGTCAAATTTGGGAGGGGTAGGGGTCAAGATGTGTATTTTGAAAAACGGATTTTCGAGATTTTCGGCAAACCAGGCGTGTGGGGTATCATTTTCCACTAAATTTTGGACGCTGAATCGATTGGAATTGGTCCGGGACCCGCCACACCCACTGTTTTCCCCATGTTGAAGAAATGAGTCTCCATGCGCCTGGTCTGAGGAATAGCCAACCCGTGTGAAAGAATTTGCAGCGTTTTTGAGCTTCGTCCTCGGAGTAAAGTGCGCACATGCAGTTCAACATTTGTCCAAGTTTCATTTACGGAGTTGGTTGATTTTTTTTTGTTGTTGGCAAAATTATTTTCGACTTACGATCCCCGAAATCGAATTGTAAGTACTACGGGAATAAGTACTCGAACAAAGTTCTTACTGTCTTCTACTTCAAATTTGGCATCTTACCTCGCGTTTTCGCTGGGCGCTATTTTTACCCTATTTTTGACTTTGTTTTTAAAATGCTTGCAAAAAGTCACATTTTGAGAGGATGAAAGGAGGAAAATGTGACAAGGTTCTATAGTGTTAATAACAACCGAGTTTTGATGTATCGGAACATTGATGTTTTGTTCATTGGCCCTAATTTCTTATCAATTCAGGTTTTTTCTTCCTTTATAAATTACAGCAGGTCCTGAGTTTAAAGTCCACACACAGGACCTGTCGCATTGATGACGTAACGAGTCCGGTGGCGGGGGGAGCTCTGGTGGTTGGGCACCTCCACCCTCGGAGGAGCAGCGGGACCCGCCACATGGTAGAAATCGGCGATCGGTCGTTGTCAGCGGGGAAATGGTGGGGCAGCCCGCCGTGCTCCCCCCGCCCCGTCGATCGTCAGCTCCGTAGGGGAGGGGCGCCGTTTTCGAAGAGGAAGTTACGACACGGGGAGGGGATACCAGCGGAGTGGGATTCCCCATGTTTCTCCTTCAGTCTCGATCTGGTTCGCGGAGTTTCAAGTGTCTTCCCCTCCGAGACTCGCGTCACTCGAATTTCCCGTGAGAGTGCACAGTTTCCCTTCCTGGTCGTCGCATTGTACGGATACGCGTAGTTCGAGTGCTGAAATCCTCACCCGCGGCGTCTCATCGCTCGTACATCCTCGTCTGTAGTTGGGGATTAAGTGATTGTGACAGGATTAGTGCAGTGCCCTTTGGATGAGTCGCAGTTTCTCCGCAGGATTACACTTGAACCGCTCCAGATCGTCGCATTTCGGACGTCGCGTCGCACGTCTTTCATGAAAGGTCGGTTTGTTCTGTCTACTTCCTGTCCTCGTGGGAACTCCCTTGTTCTCAGCTGTTCCGCGTGACCTTGTCCGTGTGACGTCACTAGCTCAATAGCCACACGTTGCGTCACCTTCTACCTCGACTTTGTGCATTATCACGTTGATTTCTCCCTTGAGCCTATTCCCCGACTTTGTGGTACCTACGTCCCCTTCATGTAATACGGCGACCTTATCTCATTGGAACCTTAACCCCTGCCACCTCCCCGCATTTGGACCACCTTATCTGAACTCCTTTGTCCTGCGTTGTTGTTCCCCCGTTATCTGTGGATTGTCGATGTTCAGACCGCAAATAACACAATTTCCTTATCTCCCGTCCATTAAACAACATTAGTTCACATCTAATATTTGATTTGTACCGCGCCTAACCTCACCAGTCCCCCCCCTTA
Source organism: Cyrtorhinus lividipennis (assembly GCA_019603395.1). Classification (NCBI taxonomy): domain Eukaryota; kingdom Metazoa; phylum Arthropoda; class Insecta; order Hemiptera; family Miridae; genus Cyrtorhinus; species Cyrtorhinus lividipennis. The sequence continues at coordinate 17,855,515 of CM033998.1, read as the reverse complement.
ATTACCCACCATTACCACCATGTAAAAACTAAATTCTCAATTTTTTAAAATTTCATAAAAATCGTCACCTTAGGAACTGTCCGGAGCGCAGTGGATTTCATCATTCCGGAACTTGGCGCTCCAAGGCGGAAATCCCGTTACGTTTCCTACTCAGCGCACGCGAACATGTGACGCATTGGCCTCCTAATCGTTGACGCGCGAATATCAACATTGCGAGCTAATTTCGCCCCCAAATCACCTGATAACCAACCAATCAGATAGCCTAATAGAACGAAAAGAACTTTTTCGATACAATGATATTTCTATTGTATATACATCAAATTCGTCGATAATTTCATTCACGAATTGGTTAAAGTCTGCATCAGCCCGCCCCTTAAAAATATATCGACATATACGTACTCAAAATGACGTTATGTATGAGTTGAAACTGGGTAAACTAAGCTAAACAAGGCTGATGCCGACTTCAACCCACAAATTTTACATCTGATGACATTTCCGCTCGATCATCGTACACTGGAGAGTTAGAACGTTAAACCTAGTATTTTCTATATCATGGAAAAAATAGTTTTTCAGCTGGATTTTTGCCGAGTCATTTGGAGTGGCTTGGCGCCCTTCATAATTGCCTTGGTTTTCACCCCAAAAAAATGTAGGTATAGCGAGATCCATTTGTACTTCCAAATTAAAAATTCCTTCCTTTCTGAATGAAATGAGTCGCAGAACGATTGGCACCCACCGGAAGAAGTTATGGGTCAAAATGGGTACCTATCCACCCATTTAGAAAGTGCTTTTTCGAGATTTCTGGTACCTAGGCATGTTGGGTATCATTTTTCACTAAATTTTACGCTGAGTCCAATAAAACTAATCCCGGAGCGATTGGCGCCCACCGGAAGGGGTTATGGACACTGAATCGATTTAAATTAGTTAAATTAGAATCGGTTTAAACTAAACCCCCAATGAAAAAATTTGCAGCCTTTTTCCTCCTTTTCCAACTGTTTCAGAATATTCCATTAATCATTCATGTTTGATCATTTAATTTTACTGACTATTAGACCTTCAAAACGCCAGAAAATGGCGATAATGAATGAATGAGATATATCACATTACATTATTTACACATTTTTATGCATTTGAAATATACTCTGTGCGTCTTGGAGGAGTCGCGTACATGACTTTTATTTTATTTCATTAATTTTGTTTGTCTGATATAGATGATTTGTTCAATTAAAAAATTAATTGACATCGAACAACTCGAACAACAGCGAAAATTCTCCTTCCTGGTGTGTGTTCCGCCCCTCAGTGCCGGTTTTTGACAAGTTGATGTTTTCCCAAAGTTCTTTTTCTTGATCTCAAGGACCCTAAAGCCCCCAAAGGATCGCTATGGTGCGACCTAAATCTGACTATCGCGGAAGAATTCGCCTCGTTGCCCTGAACTCGTTGAAAATGAGTTCGTGAGCCGATTGGAAGGCACGACCCGGTCACGGTCACCCGGTTGGGTCACAGTTGAACACTTGGCTCACAAACAGGACCTGATGCTGTCCTGAGAGGCCTTATATGCGTATTGCTGCTCGGAATTCTATCTTTTATCGTCCTTGCTGAAGAGCATGACTTCTTAGTAACCGCAAGGGAGTAATAACAGCCAACCACCTCACCTGATTTTACCCGAAATGATCTGCATCTTCATAATAGTCAGATTTTTATCAAATAAACACGGAATGACAAATATGGTTTGATGATGCTTATAGTTCAGCAAAACACTTCAAAATCTCTCACAGGGGTTGGTTAATTCTCGGACCAGGAGCATGGAGACTCATTCGAATCGATTCAGCTTCCAAATTTTAGTGGAGAATGATACCCCACACGCCTAGGTACCAGAAATCTCGAGAACACATTCGGAATGTGTAGATAGACTCATTTGGACCTCTTTCAGTGGGTGCCAATCGTCATGGGACCCGTCTTATTGGATTCAGCGTCCAAAATTTAGTCGAAAATGATACCTCACGCTCCTAGGTCGCCGAAAATCCATTTTTCAAAATACACATCCCCCCCCCCCCCCGTGAATTTTGTTCGATCGGGCTGAAAAGTTTGAGGACCAACTAGAACCAAAAACGGGTCCCTGACCCGAATATCAGATTTTTAGAAAATTTTCTACTACCAAAGTCGGAGTGGATGGCGGACGGACTTTTTCTTATTTTGATCTAGACACCTTGAAACGTCCAGAAAATTTTTTTTGGGCCAAATCGGAGAAATTGGCTTAGAACAAAGAAAAACATTGGTCGATCATTCAAGAAATAACCAACCAAATGCGAGCCCCTTTATCATCAATTGCTCCAATATGATCAATCAAAACTTCGTGAACGTGTGATGTTCCATTAGCTCAGATGTTAATTTAATTACATTTTGCCCACCGAAATGGCATTCAAAACTTGCAGAAAGCAGAATAATGGTTAAGGTGCTGCACCTTGAGCCACTTTATAGATTTTGATTTTTCCTGAGAGCAATTATAGCCTAATTGTGATAGTGTGAATGCAGAAACAATTTTACAATACCCGCGATCAGTCAGCAATGTAAGCACAATTTCAATATTTCGCCCTCAGCATCCATTTGCCGAGAACCTTCGAAATTGGCTCAAAGTACAAACTTGAATGTACCTAGACCCAATTCAGGTTTTTTTTTTTTTTTTTTTTTTTTTTTTTTTTTTTAAATTTAGATTCTTTACAACATGAGGGATATCAAAACTGAGCTAACAAAACAAAATGTATACATTTTATTGGCATTGCATGGAGGGGAGAAATATGTCAACGACGGGAATGGTAATTTTATGTTATTTATCAAACTCAAATATCAACATGGATATTCTGTAAGTTTGGAAGTTAACCTTACTTAATTATGAAAACTGAAAAAGATAAATTCACGTAGGAAGAAAGAAATACACTTTATATCCTAACGTCATGACTATGAAATAACATCTCAGCTGAACTATTTATGTCTGATTTTAGTCATGGAACAAAATTGTAAACACAATTTCCCCTCTCCTTCCAATTTTCGGAGAAGGAAGAATTAAAAAATCTTACAATTTTTCAAAATCTGTAATTCTGGCACTCATCCTCGACAGCGGGTCATGCATCGACCCTTTCTTGCTGGCAAAAATCTTGTTGTTTGAGAGTTGTCATAGACACCCTAGGGAAGCTGCATTGACGGCAAAATATCGATATGTAATATTAAAACATCGATATTGACATTGACCAAAAACGTCGATGTCTACAACATAAATGTTTCTAAATAATAATCTAAAAGAAGACAATTTCCGACTTCTGCAATTTCTAAAATGACAAAAACAAACATGAAACAAGGAACTAAATTTTTGAAAAAATCATCTTTCATGTCGCCCTGATGAACGGATTTTTTAATAAAATAAGACCAAACAAAGGCTAATAATTCTATGAGGGAGAGGTGATTAATTAATTTACTGAACACCAAATGCTACGTGAAATGGGGTAAGAAAATACGAGAATGTTTTTAATAAAAAGGCTGTCAGATGTAAAGTTAACCTAATTGTCTACTAAATAGTTGATGAAACTGCTGAAGGGCGTCATTTGGTTCGGTGTGTATCGCTAATTACGTACCATATTGATTAATGGTCAGATAATTGACTGATTATTTTTCTTACACGTTCGTATGTGTGGTCATAATTATCTTCCCTCTGGGAGAGTCTTCACAGTAGGTAAACGTTGTCGAACGGTTTCATCAAGTTTTTTTATTATTATTTTAATTATCTTTTTCTGAACGGAATTTATTTAGTTATCCTGCCAAACATTTAGGAATATTTACGTTGCAATAGAACTTACTTGAGCATATGAAAACGTTTCGTGTCCGTCACGTCGTTCAATGGGTGACGTCATTGATGATGCAATCGCTAAAGTGACGTCAAACGGTAACGTCATCGGGAAAAAGTCACAATACGGTACGCCACGGCACGGATATGTGTGAATCGACCTTTAAGGAACTTGATAAGGTTGAAAGGTGACGTCATAACGAATAAAAATTCAATAAGCATTGCTGTAATTGTTTTGCTGCTGAACTCTTAACACGTTCTGATATATTTACACATACAAACACGATCGTTTTGAGCTTGACAATTTAGAAGTATTCAGCGAAATTGTGATTTATTATTTTTATTTTTATTTACGTGCAATTTGTCGGTCAATGCCTCAATGGTCAATTGAAGAATATTTGAGGCAATTTCCAACGCTTCAGCCGCGTTTTAAGCCCTAGATATATTTTTTGTCGGTTTTGGTTGGTTATTCCTTGAATAATGAATGTTTTCATGCAAAAATAAATTTCTCTGATTCGGCCCAAAATTTGTTTTCTGGGCGTTTCAAGGTGTCTAAATCAAAATTAGCAAATGTCCGTCCGCCGTCCAAGCCAATTGTGGTAGTAGAAAATTTTCTAAAAATCTGAAATTTTGGTCAGGGACCCGTTTTTGACTCTAGTTGTTCCTCGAAACTTTTCAGCCATACCTGACCAAATTTGGGCGGGGTAGGGGTCAATATGTGTATTTCGAAAAATGGATATCCAAGATTTTTGGCGATGTAGGCGTGTGAGGTATCATTTTCCACGAAATGTTGGTCGCTGAATCCAATGAAATGGGTCCGGGAACGATTGGAGCCCTCTGGATGAGGTGTTGGGCCAAAATGGGTGCCTATCTACCCATTTCAAATGTGAGTTTCCGTAATTTCTGGTACATAGGCGTGTGGGGTGTCATTTTCCACTAAATTGTGGGCGCTGAATCGATTCGAATGAGTCTCCTTTCTCATGGTCCGAGGAATAACTAACCCCTGTGAATGAAATTGCAGCGTTTTTGGACTTCAGCGGCCTCATCCGACATTTGATGACGTCCTTGCATTTCATCATATTCCTTTTCTACATTTCTGATTCGATGTTTGGCCGACATCGAACTGTCTGCGCCCGGGATATGCCCCATTTGACCGGTGACGTCATTTAAATCGCGTTTCGGTCGCCACGGCATCTCATCACTCTGACCTGGCTCTCATGAATCCATCACGTGCCATTCTCTTACGTAACGGTCGAATTGTCTTGGTCGTCGGGGTTGGACGTAGCGAGCACGTTATTTCTGAAGAAATTCCTAACGAGGTTTCTTGTCGTTTCAAAACGATCATCCTCTCAGTACTAGTCTTCTAAAGTTGGAACGAACGCTTCTCAAGTATCGAGGAGACGATGATTTGAAGGATTCTGTACTCAATTCAGATTTTAAATATGCCAAAACCAGATTTTGATGTTGTTTTGGAAGGAAAGTCACTTCTCTCATCCTCAAATGTTTTGGGTTTATCAGTTGTGTTGGGTTGACCTTCCATTTCATATCCTTTAATCCAACGTTTCGCCAGGTCCTGGCCTGGCATCACCAGGGCACATATTGGCGACCAGTCTCCTTATAGATGAGATGATATACACAGACCATCAGTAACCATGTCTTGTTCAACCATACATCTCAATGATGATCTGTGTATTAGAGATTTGGAGGCTGGTTGCCAGTGTGCCCTGATGATGCCAGGCCTGGCCCTGCCGAAGCATCGGATTAAAATGTGATGTGAATGATGAAACAGGGACCGTTCTGAGTGTCGATGGTATGGCTCTGAGTGCTGATTGAACAGGTCCCGATTGTGGATTGTACAACACTTGTGTGGAGCGTCAGGCACTCGAGTGTTGCTCCTGCATCAGCTGAGTGTCTCATCACGCATCACCAGTGTGTTGGTTGTACTGCTCCGAGTGTCGATCATGATCGCGCAGCACCTGTTTCACCCCCCTGGCGAGTTCCAGCTGTGAAGTGACATCCTGCCGCCATGTGTGCACCAGAGAAGTCGCCCTTGTCGCGTCTCATTATCGTTTGAAAGGTCGTCGACCTCGAGGGTGTGCGGGCACCCTCCTACACCATCCCCTCGATTAAATGGCTCCCTGAAGTATACGAGTCAAGGTCATCTTCCCCTCCTTCTCATCTTCATCTTATATGCGCTTTTTCAAAAACATTCGCCGAGAGGGTGGTAGGTCATTTAGTTCGATTTTAGTCAATGGCTTGTCTTTCGTCCGCCATCGCTCTGAAACCCCTGCCAAACTACCCCCCCCCCCCCATTTCCACCACCAAACTCAAGTTTAAATGGTTTGACGAACTTGGAAAAGTTCGTTTAAAGGCGCTTTTACCGTAACCAAGCCTTGTTCACGAACACTGTTTTCAGACAACCGTGTAAACAGTAGCGAGCAGAGTTCGTGAACATTTTCAACACAGCAGAGCTTGTTCTGCAACATGTCTGTAAACCCACGAAGCATCAAAGGGATTTTTGTTCGTTGCGCATCGATTATGAACGGCGCAGGAATTTCCATCAAATGTCCATGAAATTTTGAATAGAATCTGAACTTGCGATGAAAAACGCTGCAAATTCTTCCACAATGGTTGATTTATCCGTGCAAGATTATAGGGAAAGTGAATGTGGAGTGTTCTGGACTCATTCCAATCGATTTAGCGCCCAAAATTTAGTGGAAAATAATATCCCACACGCCTAGATCGACAAAAATCTCGAAAATCCATTTTTCGAAATTTACATTTTGACCCCTACCCCTCCCAAATTTGGTCCAATCGGACTGAAACGTTTTGAGGACCAACTAGAGCCGGACCCCTGACCCAAATTTCAGATCTTTGGATAATTTTCTCTCGTTGGACACCCTGTATAAAATACGCTACCTTGTTCATTGATTAATTCTATTGTCATCGAAGGGTTCATGTTTCACAACTTTGGCAAAAAACGTATTTTCATTTAATGGCCGATTTTCTCAACATCCGCCATTTTGAGAAAGATGGAAAGTTATTTATTGGCGTTATCTCAGCAGGTTATTTTTGCTCTTGAACGGCCGACGAGGATTTATGTCGAGGAGCGATCTAGAAGGCCGTGGGACTGCATCTCAGGTTTGGTCTCGAACAAAGTGAACCCCCCTCCTCACTTACCACCCCTCCGCTTTCTTTACCAGGTGAACTTGAAGACTCCCAAAACCGGCAAAGGTTTTCTCTCCTTTGTGACCAGCAACACCTGCCGTCCAGTTGTCCTGTCGCAGGCCAAGTTTAGGATGAGTCGAACAGCTCCATTATTCCATGGTTGGACAAGGTGTGCCTGAATGACTCGACTGTTCTTCTCAGGATAGAAAAAGGAAGGCCTCAACTTCCCAGTCATCCTCGAAAGAGTTTGGATGTTGTCTGCTGCTGCCAGTTTGGGCTGATCTATACATCAGTGCACGCACCCCCAAAAATCGATATCTCGAACTAGAATGATTCGAGATTGTTGTGCTTGCTTTCTTCAGTTTGTTTCTTCTCTAGGCGTGTGGGTTATGATTTACCACTAACTTTTGGACGCTGAATCCACGAGACGAGTCCTGGAACGATTGGGTGCCCTCTGGATGAGGCTATGGGTCAAAATGGGTGCCTATTTACCCATTTTGATTATGTGTTTTCGTGATTTCTGGCACCTAGGCGTGTGGGGTATCATTTTCCATTAAATTTTGAACCCTGAATCGATTGGAATTGGTCTGGGACTTGCCACACCAAATGTTTCCCCCATTTTCCCCATGTTGAAGAAATGAGTTTCCATGCGCCTGGTCCGAGGAATAACCAACCCGTGTGTATGAATTTGCAGCGTTTTTAATTCTTTTCCTATTTTTATTTTTGATGATAGAGTTCATGGAATGACGCTCATATCTATAAAATATATTGAAAATTTTGGGAATCTCATCAAGGGGGCATGGCATATATCGATTGTAACGCTACATCGATTTTTCAGAGTGCGTGCACTGATGTCTAGATTTACCCCTGAATTTGAATAAAATCCAACACTTATAAATATACACAATAATAATATATATTGACGTGATATCTCTTAGTAATTAAATGATTCCCCCAATCCAAATACAAGGTAACTTATTGCTAAAGCCGCCATATTTTCTATCTCGCCCCCTGCTCATCGTTCTACTCCATGTTCATAATGGAAGTTGCTGCTGAATTTAGAAGCTTCCACGTTGCCAAGATGTAAGAAAGCCAACAATTAAAAGATCTCGGTTCTCGTGATTGTTGGATTTTTAGAAAATCATTTTATTTATAACATCGAGTTTATTGACATTGTTCATTTGGTGTTTTGAACTGTTGAAATGTTACCTTTGGATCCGTTCTAATTTGGTGCGTATTTTTATTGACTAATACTAACCGGTTATTATTTGAAATCCACCCCAACATTACAAGTTACGTACCGTAGATGTGGGTGAAAATCACTTGAAGGATTATTTTAGTAAATTTAGAACATGAGGTGATTCATGTCATTACATTACAAAATACCAACACCCAACACATGTGCGTCTTTCTAGGTTTATCCGGTAACAATTTATGTTGGTACAGTTTTATTCTGTGTCACTGTTCTCCACGTGGAGTTATGTGGATGTATAAGACTTATGGCTAAACCCAAGTATAGGGACCGCTGTTACGTAATCAACTGACAGCAATGATATCGCGCATACTGTGACTATCGATACTATCGATACAATTTGAATGCCTTTTATTTTGTTATTACTTACGTAACATTGTTCCGGTAATTTAATTTTATTATTTATTTTTATTTTATTTTTAAGTTTATTTCAATTTAGTATTTTCTCTCGTTTTTATAAAAACCAAATATGGCGGTCAGGGAAATAATATTTCGCGTATATCGATAGTACACTCTGTCGAGCGCACTATCGATACTTGCACTTATCAGTGACAATGGTCCCTATTCTTGGGTTTTACCAAGACTTATAGTGCCCCACGAGCCTCCCTCCCTCATAAAATCATCCATTTGGGATTTTACAAGTGTTCCAAGTTTTATATCTGGTTATTCCTTGAATAATCAAGGATGAGGTCAATCTCCGATTCGCCCCAAAATGTTCAAGTTTCAATGTGTCTAGATCAAAAAAGTCAAATGTCCGTCCGCTGTCCTCGCCGTTTTCGGTAGTAGAAAAATTTCTAAAAACCTGAAATTTTGGTCAGGGGTTCGTTTCCGTTTCTAGTTGGTCCTCTGAACTTTTCAGCCCGATTGGACCAAATTTGGGCGCGGTAGGGGTCAATATATGTATTTAGAAAAATGAATTTTTGAGATTTTTGGCGATCTAGGCACGTGAGGTATAATTTTCCACTAAAGTCTGGACGCGAAATTCAGTGAAATGGGTCCCAGAACGATTGGTACCCTTCGGACGAAGTTATGGGTCAAAATGGGTCTACCCATTTTGAATATGTGTTTTCGAGATTTCTGTAACCTAGGCGTGTTGGGTATCATTTTCCACTAAATTTTGGACCCTGAATCGATTGGAATAAGTCCAGGACTCGCCACACCTACTGTTTCCCCAATTTCTCAATGTTGAAGAATTGAGTCCCCCTCTGGTTTTTTTCTTTTTTGCAAGAAAGAAATAATGTATAATTTAGAATCATTAGCACTCCCCGCGCACTGCATTAACCCTGAGCAATGGCACTTAATTTTGTATTTTTAACGCAAACCCCAATTTTCATTGCAGATTCAGATTCTACCCAAAATTTTGTGGAAAATGTGATCTCTCAACTAATTGTTTTCATTGCGCGCACTCGGTTCAGCGAGCACGCAATGTTGCGCAATCCTAAAATTGCCAAAATGTGGATAATGGAATTTTCATAGTTCATTAATGCTGATTCATGTATTACTTAATTCAACTTAGTTTTTCCGGAATAATTACCAAAATTTGTCCATCGGTGGAAGGGGAGATGCGCTCGTTGAACATCCTGTATGTTTCATATAGGACCCTCCTGCAATGTGTATTCCAATCATGGCCGACAAAAGTCATTCTACACGCCAACCACTCACAGTTCATGTATTTGGCAGATACTACGCTTTTTGATGACAACACGTATGCGTCATATCGCGTTACTCCAAAGCTCTACATCACTAGACTAATCTACTATGACGATTGCGTCGAAGAACTGCTTTCTCCTCTTAAATGGGTCATGTCGAGCCAGACTACTAATGATATCAATATTATAGTGAAGGACGTAGATCTGCGGTCTTTGATATCTCTTTGTCCGAGTTTACTCTCGATGAAACCCTTTTGAGAGTCATGCTACGTATTAAAACATTTTAGAATTAAAATTTCGACTAACTAATTCTCTTCGTAACTTGACCTTATCGCTTTTTGTTACAGTTTGAGAAGAAGAGAAGCTCCACCTGGCCATTGCGTAGGTAAGCATGCTGACAAATTCTGATTCGGTTGAGCTTAATTAATCGCCTTACTGCCGTAAGACCTCTCGTTTAAGTATCCTTAGTATCACATTCTAATGCCCTATCTTTTGGTTTGTTATTACCTGAATAATCAACCTGTTTCCATGCAAAAAATCAATCTCCAATTTGGCAAAAAAAAAAAAAAAAAATAAAATAAAATAAAAAATATTAAAAAAAAAAAAAAATAATCTGGACGTTTTAAGGTGTCTAGATCAAAATTAGCAAATGTCCGTCCGACGTCCACGCCGATTTTAGAAAATTTTCTAAACATTTTATAAATTTTGTTCAGGGACCCGTTTCTGGCTTTAGTTGGTCCTCGAAACTTTTCAGCCCGAAGAGAGCAAATTTGGGTGGGCTAGGGGTCAAAATGTGCATTTTGAAAAATGGATTTCCGAGATTTCTGGTTCCTAGGCGTGTGGGGTATCATTTTCACTTAATTTTGGACCCTGAATCGATTGGAATTGGTCCAGGACCCGCCACACCCACTGTTTCTCCCATTTTCCCCATGTTGAAGAAATAAATCTCTATGCGCCTGATCCGGAGAACACAACGGTGCCGCATCAGAATAGAATTGAATATCGTGTTCGTGCTGCTGATAATGAAGAGTTGATCAAATCGAGTGTTTTTGGTTTCACGCTTCAATCAACTAAATGTTCAATCACCCACCGCTAGGCTCATTAGTCACCCGGTGCATTCTACTTGCGAAGAGTCGTTATCTCAAATCAGATTTACCTTTTGAACATTGACATGCATGATGTAGCCTTAAATGGACTACTAACTTGGCCTGTACGATCCCTCATCTGCCTTTGATGATTTATCCGTAGACCCCTCATTTGAGGGGATCGCTTAATTTTCCATTCATTTCAATCAACTTTGCATCCCATAGTGCTCGTTGGAGCAACCTTAATTTGAAAGTAATTATTATTTTTTTTTTTTAAAGAAAATTTCTGAAAGAACGCTGCAAATTTTTTGACCAACTTCTTCCAGTTGGTGCCAATCGTCCTGAGACCCACTTCATTGGATTCAGCTTCCAAGATTTAGTGGAAAATGATACCCCACACGCCTAGGTTCCAGAAATCTCAAAAATACATATTCAAAATGGGTAATATATATACTCAATTTGACCCATAACTTTTTCCAGTGGGTGCCGATCGTTCTGGGACCCATTTCATTTGATTCAGCGTCCAAAATTTAGTGGAAAATGATACCCCACTCGCCTAGATCGCCCAAAATCTCGAAAATCCATTTTTCAAAAAACACATTTTGACCCCTACCCCCTCCAAATTTGGTCCGATCGGGCTGAAAAGTTTCGAGGACCCATCTCGGCTGGGAACAGACCCCTGACCCAAATTTCAGATTTTTAGAACATTTTCTACTACCAAAAACGGCGTGGACAATGGACGGCGTACGGCGTACGGCGGACGGCGTACGGCGGACGGCGGACGGCGGACGGACATTGACCTTTTTTGATCAGGACATCATGAAACGTCCAGAAAAAAATTTTGAGCCGAATCGGAGAGGTTGACCATTATCATGAAAACATAGGTTGATTATTCAAGGAATAACCAACCAAAAGGTCAATGTCCGTCCGCCGTCCACGCCGTTTTTGGTAGTAGAAAATTTTCTAAAAATCTGAAATTTGGGTCAGGGGTCTGTAACCGGCCTGGGACGGTCCTCCAAGCTTTTCAACCCGATCGGACCAAATTTGGGTGGGGTAGGGGTCAAAATGTGTTTTTTGAAAAATGGATTTTCGAGATTTTGGGTGATTTAGGCGAGTGGGGTGTCATTTTCCACTAAATTTTGGACGCTGAATCCAATAAAATGGGTCCCAGAACAATTGGCACCCACTGGAAGAAGTAATGGGTCAAATTGGGTATTTATTACCCATGTGGGTGACTTCAGCCGAATAGACAAACAAAACACATCGTCATATCCTGTTGTTTATAACCAGCTGTTAAACTTAGCAACCAATTTTGAGCAGTTGCCTACAATTCTTATTACTGTCCGAGCTTTTTATTCGTACCATTCAATTCAATTTAATACAGTTATTATAGCCTTCTAAATTACCTACATTTTCTCAATATTATATTAGTAAATTAGTGTCGTAGTGCCCCATAGATACACCCATCTTGAATATGTGTTTTCGGGATTTCTGCTACCTAGGCGAGTAGGGTGTCATTTTCCACTAAATTTTGGACGCTGACTTCAATGATGTGTGTCCCAGAACGATTGGCACCCACCGGAAAAAGTTATGGGTCAAAATGGGTTTGTATCCACCCATTTTTTATGTGTCAGGATTCCTGGTACCTGGGCGTGTGGGGTATCATTTTCCACTAAATTTTGGACCCTGAATCGATTGGAATGGGTCTGGGACCCGCCACACCCACTGTTTCCCCCATTCGAGGAATAACCAACCCGTGTGTAAGAATTTGCAGCGTTTTTTGATCTAGACACCATGAAACGTCCAGAAAAAAATTTTGAGTCGAATCGGAGAGGTTGACCATTTGCATGAAAACATAGGTTGATTATTCAAGGAATAACCAACCAAAAATGGATTTTCGAGATTTCTGTAACCTAGGCGTGTTGGGTATCATTTTCCACTAAATTTTGGACCCTGAATCGATTGGAATAAGTCCAGGACTCGCCACACCCACTGTTTCCCCAATTTCTCAATGTTGAAGAAATGAGTCTCCCTCTAGTTTTTTCTTTTTTGCAAGATTTTAGGTATAATCCAGAATCAATTGCACTCCCCGCGCAACTTCATAACCCTGCGCAATGGCACTAAATTTCGTATTTTAAACGTAAACCCCAATTTTCATTTCAGATTCAGATTCAACCCAAAATTTATTTATTTATTTATTTATAATAATACGGGATAAACCCAATTACAAATGAGATAATAATCAGGCAGACAATCAGGAGTCACAGAAGTACGAAACAAAGAGTAGCTAAACAGGGTCGTGTAGGGGTTCAGAGCAGAGATGGTTAATGAGAGCAGTCTTACTGGATGAGAGAGGTGAGGAAATAAAAATTCGAATTTATTTCGTGATAAATGTGATCTCTCTTTTGATTGCGAGCACGCAATGTTGCGCAACCCTAAAATTGCCAAAAAGTGGATGATGGAATTTTCATAGTTCATTAATGCTGATTCATGTGACTCTTAATTCGACTTAATTTTTGCGGAATAATAACCAAAATGCGTCCATCGGTGGAAGGGGGGGATGCACTTGTTGGACATCCTGTATGTTTCGTGTAGTACCCTCCTGCAATGTGTATTCCAATCATGGCCGACAAAAGTCATTTTACACGCCAACCACTCACAGTTCATGTTTTCGGCAGATACTACGCTTTTTGATGACAACACGTATGCATCATATCGCGTTACTCCAAAGCTCTACATCACTAGACAGTGACGCATCATCTACTATGACGATTGCGTCGAAGAACTGCTTTCTCCTCTTAAATGGGTCATGTCGAGCCAGACTACTAATGATATCAATATTATAGTGAAGGACGTAGATCTGCGGTCTTCGATGTCTCTTTGGCCGAGTTTACTCTCGATAAAACCATTTTGAGAGTCATGCTACGTATTAAAACATTCTAGAATGAAAATTTCGACAAACTAATTCTCTTCGTAACTTGACCTTTATCGCTTTTTGTTACAGTTTGAGAAGAAAAGAAGCTCCACCTGGCCATTGCGTAGGTAAGCTGACAAATTCTGATTTGGTTGAGCTTGATTAATCGCCTTACTGCCGTAAGACCTCTCGTTTAAGCATCCTAAGTATCACATTCTAGTGTCCTCTCTTTGGTTTCTTAGTACCTGAATAATCAACCTATGTTTTCATGCAAAATTCATGCAAAAAGTCAGTCTCTCCGATTCGCTCCAAAAATTTTTTCTGGATGTTTTAAGGTGTCTAGATCAAAATTAGCAAATGTCCGTCCGCCGTCCTTGCCGATTTAGGTAATAGAAATTTTTCTGAAAATTTGAAATTTTGTTCAGGGACTCGTTTCCGGCTCTAGTTGGTCCTCGAAACTTTTCAGACCGAACAGAACAAATTTGGGTGGGGTAGGGGTCAAAATATGTATTTCAAAAAATGGATTTTCGAGATTTCTGGTACCTTGGCGCGTAAGGTATCATTTCCCACTAAATTTTGGACGCTGAATTCAATGAAATGGGTCCGGGAACGATTAGCGCCCTCTGGATGAGGTTATGGGTCAAATGGGTGCCTATCTACCCATTTCGAATGATCCTAGATCGCCCAAAATCTCAAAAATCCATTTTCCAATTTTGGACCCTGAATCGATTGGAATGGGTCCGGTACCCGCCACACCCACTGTTTCCCCCATTTTCCCCATGTTGAAGAAATAAATCTCCATATGCCAGGTCCGGAGAACACAACGGTGCTGCATCAGAATAGAATTGAATATCGTGTTCGTGCTGCTGATAATGAAGAGTTGATCAAATCGAGTGTTTTTGGTTTCACGCTTCAATCAACTCAATGTTCAATCACCCACTGCCAGGCTCATTAGTCACCCGATGCATTCTACTTGCGAAGAGTCGTTATCTCAAATCAGATTTACCTTTTGAACATTGACATGCATGATGTAGCCTTAAATGGACTACTAACTTGGCCTGTACAATCCCTCATCTGCCTTTGATGATTTATCCGTAGACCCCTCATTTGAGGGGATCGCTTAATTTTCCATTCATTTCAATCAACTTTGCGTCCCATAGTGCTCGTTGGAGCAGCTTAATTTGAAAGTAATTATTTTTGTTTTTTTTAAAGAAAATTTGTGAAAGAATGCTGGAAAATTCTTTGACCGTTGGTTATTCCTCGGACCAGGTGCAAAGAGACTCATTTCTTCAACATGGGAAAAACAGTAGGTGTGGCTGGTCCCGGACCCATTCCAATCGATTCAGGATTCAAAATTTAGTGGAAAATGATACCACACACGCCTAAATTGCCAAAAATCTCAAAAATTTATTTTTCGAAATACACATATTGACCCCTACCGCGCCCAAATTTGGTCCGGTCTGGCTGAAAAGCTTCGAGGAGCAACTAGAGTCACAAACGGGTTCCTGACCAAAATTTCAGATTTTTAGAAAATTTTCTACTACTAAAATTGGCGTGGACGGCGGACGGACATTTGCTAATTTTGATCCAGACACCTTGATATGTCCTGAAAAAAAAAAAAAAGTGTCTCCACCTACTTAGATTGCCGGAAATTATATTCGTATCATCACTTAACTTCACTCAGATACCTGAATATTGTCAGCGTCTAACTATCGATAGATTCGAAAGTGTAATTGACTATACAGTCGTTATCTACGAAGAAAAACGAAAGTAGGTTACAAGATTGTTCACTATAATGTTGTAATACTGGTGTAGACTCGATGAGAATTTTTACTGAACGAAAATGAAATGTAAATAGACTGATAAAAGGATGATGAGGATTAGAAGGGAGAATTGAGAAACTGATAAGCTGATAACCAATATCCGCCGATAAAAGCTATACTGATAGCGCCGATGTTTTTCCTAAATTATCACAATACTTTAGGTTGGTTTTGAAAAACTATCGTTACTATTCCAATTGCGATAATCGATTCAAAATCTCAAATAATCGATAGCTGCGATATATTGCACTTTTGGATGAACTCTATTTTACACGGAGAAGAAACATGAGCATCTCTTCTTTATGTTGCTTTCATTCTAGAATTTGTTCGTTGATGCATCTTCTCGAATCATTATGATAGTATTCGTCTTCGAATCAGCGCTCATTGATCATGAAATCTTAATCGTTGTAATTTTGAGGTGGATTTGGCCGTGCTGTTGATAAATTAGATGCAATTTATCGCTATTTGACTGAGCGCACGGAGAAGAAACATGAGCATCTCTTCTTGATGGCGCTTTAATTCAAAACTAGTACGTTGATGCATCTTCTCGAAATTATATTTATCTTCAAGTCAGCGCTCGTTCATTATGAAATCTTAATCTTTGTCATTTTGAGGTGGATTTGGACGTGTTTTTGATAGATTAGATGAAATTTCTCTCTGTAGAGATTTTCTCACTATTTGACTAAACTACTTTTCGAATTATGTTTTTAGTACTTATCATATTAGAGTAAATATTAATTGAAAATAAGATCTTTTTTGGGGGAAAGGGAGAAAAGTGAAGGGGTTAATTCAAAATTTCTTCAACGGCTATCTCGTCGGGTTTTAGCCCTAAAAAACATCCTTAGAAATCAGGCGTCCTGGTCGAAAAATCTTGGTCCTTTCTTCAGTGATTTCTGATTTTTATTTTTTATTTTCATTTTACGTCACTAATGGTCGGGATGTTTTGTCAAAAACCGCCATGATGGTCATTATTCAACAATTAATGCTTGAAAAAGTCAGTTTCAGGCGTCCTCTGGATAAAGCACCTTGCAATCGGACCTTTTTGAAAGCTCCAAACGGTTGTGTACTCGTTATTATGAATAAATACTATCGTTGTTAGTATCTCAAGACCAAACACCTATCTAGTCATTTCGCAATGCTGATACAAGAGACTCATGACTACAGTTCTCGTTTGATGTCGTCTGACTTCTCTGAATATCCCATACTTTGCGTACTCCTCGCGAATTATCAACTGACCCGTCCAAAATGGGTGTGATGGCATTTGCCTGGAGCTGACAAGATTTTCACTTGGGAATGCTATACTTAGCGTATAGTCCATAAATGAGCAGGAAATGTAGTTACTGTAGTTAAGGGCTGGAGTCGGGCAGATTATTTCAATTTTCGACCAATGATCTGAATGCCTGGTCGACAATCCGGTACAGTTGAAATCCTGCAGCAAACGTCATATTTTCCTCCGGTTGGAATATCAGCTAGACCGAACAAGGAGCGATGCTCATTTTGGCTATGCTGTCCGTGACCCGTGATAGATTCATAATGGCTAAAACCAAAACTTCCAAGTGAACAAAAATGGTTTACTACGAGGACGCTCATGGCCTCTAAAGCAGCTCGGGATCTGAAGGATCCCGAATTACGTCACTGCCTTCAATTTTGTTACCACTCGCGATTTCCTTTTCACGAGTCCACGCAACGAGCCAGTTATACCTCGGACAACAATAGGCGGCCCCGTTATGACGTGAGGAGTGTCAGTGGTTGATCAGGGGGGGGGGGGGGGGGTTCTCTGAGAAAACGAACTCGATTGAAAGTCGTTGTTGTCGAGTTGAATGGTTGGGGAGCCCTCGGTTAGAGGTCAGTTGCGTGAAGCTGATTCGGAATTGCCTTTTCACGCTTGACACGTTGTTACTATCCGTCCGTTTTTAGCCAATTGTCGACGAAACAGCGCGAATGGCGGTGGGATTGTGAGCTGTATTTCCTCGGATGATCTTCAATCGAGTCGCACAGTATTCCACGACCACCGAAAATGTAGAAATTAACTGTCGACGGAGTATTAACTCCAAGAACAACATATTTTTGCGATTCTAGGGACTCAGTAGATACCTAACAAAAATCGTGGAAAATGGAAAATTTTGAAAAAAAAAAAAAAAAAAAAAAAACCCAAACAAACAAAATGAACTAAATTTTTTCACTTTTTCAATCTCTTAACAATAGTCTGACTGTCAATTTCTTCATTTTGTTAGATTTTTGGTTTGAAAAAATTAAGTTCATCTCAAAATTTCAAAAAATTTTCAAAATTCTACCTGGTTAAAGGGGGGGGGGAGGTCATGACCCTCGTGACCCCCCCCCCCCCCCCTGGAATCCGCGCCTGTCGACTTTGATTAAATCAAACCAGAGAAATACACTGCCCAGATCGTTGTCAATTTTCAGATAACTAAAACAAACCGGATCCATCATGGAAATTACAAGGGATAAACCTTACTCATTCTATGCCGTTAAGCTTAATATGACGACACAAATGATAAAACCTTCAAAATTCCTTCACAGGGGTTCGTTATTCCATGGACCGAGAGCATGGAGACTCATTCCAAACGATTCAGCGTCCAGAATTTAGTGGAAAATGATACCCCACACGCCGAGGTACCAGGTATCTCGAAAACACATTCGAAATGGGTAGATAAGCACCCATTTTGACCCATAGCCTCATCCAGAGGGCATCAATCGTTCTGGGACCCGTCTCATTGGGTTCAGCGTCCAAAATTTGGTCGAAAATGATACCCCACAAGCATAGACCGCCAAAAATCTCAAAAATTGACCCCTGATATTTAGGGCAATTTGCGAGACTGACGCATGCGCAGCATTGGCAAAACGCATCTTTTTCGTTTCATTTGACGATTCGCAAGATTTTGACGCATGTGCAGTACAGACCGTGCGCCGTAACGCTGTTTCCTAGGATTTGCCTGCTTAGTTCTGGCGGGAAATCACCTGCTTGGGTATTACTCCGCCTCCGCTGCTTATCTGCTTCACCCTCCGTCCGCTCACCTGGCCTCCGCACCCCGCCCGACGGCCGAACGCGGGGGCGGTTTGGGGGTGGTAAACAAGACGGCTGTTGCCCTGGTGACTGGCAATCAATACTATCCGCCGGCCACGGGGCTACCAGGTCTGATGGACGGAGGAGGTGCGCTGGTGCAGAGGCGATCTGGTGGTTTCCTTTGCTCTGCATAGACTTGTTTCCCCCCTTTTCGTCTCTCACCTGTTCTGTAATGACGTCACACGTGGCCTGCAGCGGTGGTTGTATTTCCCTATGCTATGCCCAAGTCTGATGGACGGGGGAGCAGCGCTGGTGCAGAGGCGATCTGGTGGTTTCCTTTGCTCTGCATAGACTTGCAAACCTCCAAAGGTTATTTGGCGATTTAGGCGCGTGCGGTATCATTTTCCACTTAATTTTGACCGTTGAATCGATTCTATTGAGTCTCCATGCGCCTGGTTCGAGGAATAACCAACCCCTGTGAATGAATTTGATGCGTTTTCAAATCTGGTCTCCCAGAGAAGTTTGAGGATTAGATTATCGGGAAGATTGAAGAGATTGACTTCAACCATAAAAACATTAGCCGGTGAAGATCGATAATCGGCGTTCTCAAGCCAATTCATCGGCGTTTGAGGAAATGGAAACGATAAATATGGCGACCGAAATCGAGAACCCTTGTCGAGCGTTCGAGACAGATTTATGCTCACTAATGGTCAAATCGTGTTTTTTCGAAGATTTTTATCCGTCAGACGTTCCCCGTCATTAGGAATACTTTCGAATAACCCGGCGAGGACCACCGCGAGGAAGTTCTTTTCTTTTGCCGCTAAAAAGATGAGAAAATCTGCGTTGAACCGGACCTACATGTTACAATTTTGCTACCATTTGTCCTGTCACACATTATGCTGCTAGGTAAGGCCTGATTTTTGGCCAGTCCTGCAGTGCCGAACTGCGCTGTGGAGGAAGGCATTGCGTTGAATAGGTTTAAAAGTATAATATTGAAACGTCGGCCATTTTTTTATCGTTGTAAACTCTATAATGGGCACCGTGCAGTGTAGAATGCAGCCGTTTTCTTACGCCGTTTTGGGAGCAGACAATTTTCTAAAAAATTTTGGTCAGGGACCCGTTTCTGACTCCAGTTGGCCTTCAGACATTTACGGCCAGATATCTGACCTGATGTGGGGGCTATATGTCAAAATGTGTTTTTTGAAAAATGAATTTTCGAAGTTTTTGGATATTTCGGATTGGGGGTGTCATTCTCACCTAAATTTTTGGACGCTGAACCCATTAGGGGGAAGGTCTTGGTCAAATAGGTACTTGGAAACTAATTTCAAGTGATTTTTTCCGATATTTTCGGTGACCTGGGCGTGTGGGGTTTTGTTTTCTACTAAATTTTGGATGCTGAATCGATTGGAATAAATCCGGGATACTTTACGTCACTGTTTCTCCGATTTTCTCCATGCTCTCCATGCTCCTGGTCTGAGGAATAACCAACCTCTGTGAAAGAATTTGCAGCGTTCTATGCTAAACCTCATTGAACTTCAAGAAAAATTTTTTGGAACCTATCAGAAATAGTCTAATGCCTCCCCCTCCTCGCGTGACCTGGGGTTCGAAACAGGTTGAATATTCAAGGAATAATCAATCAAAACATGAAATAGGCTAAGAGTGGATAAAGAATACACGCCGATGGTTCACTAGGGAGCATACTTGACCCACTTTATATATTAACAAGGCAAAATATGTGCTAAGTTTCGAGAAATATGTTCGTTGATGGGTCTGCAATCGGAAATATCGATACAGAACAAATTACCTCAGTCCTCAGACCAGTTGTGGGGCTGCACTGGGGCATGGGATGATAATCTGGATGATATGCAATAAGCAGTGGGCCATACCCTATCACGACTAAATGGTCTTGTCAACATAGAACATTGGAAATTGACGACCTTCTCAGAGGACTCGAGGGGATATCCTCGTGATCTGTGGCAGTGAACTTATCATTTATGTCTGAAGTGATTCTAAGATGGATATTCCTATGTACGTCAAACTTGTTGGTACTTTTATGAACAGTCGAGCAGTAGGATACTTGGTGAAGTAGTCAATAATTGCTTCTAAGATAGTGGAAACTCCTTATACGATAGCAACAGTCGATTATCTTGATATTCACGATAATCGTCCTTACGATTGTCCTTCGAATATCGGGCTATTTAACCGCTTGTCAGCAGACGCTGTAGATCAAAATCAGAGCGGTAGCGGGGAAATATGAGAAATCAGAATGGATCCAGGTCGGTTCGAGGGTTTGCGTAACAGCGTTCAGGACATGCGCGCATTAATAACATTTGCGCAATAGGAGGGAGCGAAGGGTGAAAAGAGAAAGGGGGAAAATCGAGGTAACAATGACATTGCGAGGCGATATGGTGTCAGTCAGTCAGGTGTAAGGCCAATAGGAGACTTGAATGAATCAACGGCGGACAACCTCCTTATGGCCGATGGAAAGTGGCACACTGACCCGAATTCTCGAGGAAGAAAAGAGAGCCCCCCCACGGTCACGACATCCCCCCGCCGTCCATAGAAAGAGAAAGGGTTGGTGCGGTGAGCGGAGTCCGGAGAAAAATGGGCGGCGGTGGTTGTGAGGGGCGAGGGGATTGCGGCACCAGCTCTCCCCGAACGTTGCGTCACACGTCAGCTTCTCCGTACGCTTGGAGACGGAGTTGCCAAATCCGCCCCCACCCAACGAGCGGCCGCCTTCCGCCAATTTTCCCTCGTTACACTTCCCACCGTGGTGGGTTTTTTTGTCCGCGGAGGGTTTCCGCCAAGTGGGAAACGGATCCGCCGATCAGAGGCCTCCCGTTGGACAGAGACGTTTGATTTCTCCAAGGAAATAGATCAATCTTTCGGCTCTAGTTGGTCCTCAAAACTAGCCCAATTGAAACAAATTTTGGAGTCAACAAAAAAAATTTTTTTTTTTTTGCGAGTTAATGAGCATATGGGATATCATTCTCCACTGAATTTTGAACGCAGAATCGATAAGAATAAGTCTCCATGCACGTGGGGCCTATTCCTAGACCGATTGGACCCTATTGGGTGTGGATATGGGTCAAAATGGGTTCCTAGGCCTGTGATGCATCATTCTCTACCTACTATATGTTTGTCGCTAAATCGGTAGGAATGAGTCCAGGGCACTCCATACTCACTGTTTTCCTCGTGCTCCTGCTCCAGAAAGTAAACAAAGCTAAATGAATTTTCAGCGTTTTTATGTTTGCACAAGAGCTGGATGCCCCTGGCATTTCTGGCAGCTCGTCACTGGGCGAAATGAAAAGGTTTTCAATGTACGAGGTCACTTACTTTCGGTTGGAAGTTGAATGAAACACAGCAGGTAGTATATTTCCTACGTTATGAGTTCTTCCTCTTCTAAATCCGTCTGAAGGATATCTCTGGGGGGGGGGGGGGGGTGTCATCGTCATTATAACGAACGTGTTTCTTTTCAAAATTGAGGCAAAATTTTTGTGGTCCTCCTAATTGTTGAAATACCGACCTAAAAAAAAGTCCATTGAATCGTGCTTTGGCCTTTTTACAGTGGTTCTTGGAAAAACCCACTGAACTCCATTAAAAAAAAAATTTGAATTTTTTTACTGAAAGGACTTGTTCCAGGAAGGGAATAGAATGTGGTAAACATTTCTTTGAGTGAATACTCAAATCGATACTGGTAGTTGAAGCCAAATGAGTGGAAAATTGGATTTTAAATGTTCGAGGAACGCTTTTCAATTTTAATGTTGAATTAATAATGCCACAGCTCCTTCAAACCTTTTCCAGTTTTCCGGTAACTAGAAGCAACCATAACCTATTAGTATTATATTCGCAAAAATACTGTTCTTGATCAGCATCAAGACTTAAGTTGGCAGCTGTTTTCAGGTGGTTGTGGGCGAATGAGTTGCTATTGAGTCTTTGATGAATGATACAATACGACACGACAGCCTACTGAAGCTCCATACAGGGAAACGAGTTGTTTTCTTCATTTCTCACCACTCAACTCTTTCCACTCTCAACTTTTTTTCCATTATCGATTTTACGCCTAAAAACCCAAGACTGCTCGGATTCAACTGTTCAATTTCGAAACCACAGCTAAACAAAAGCTTCTCGACTGGTGTGAATCGATTTCGCACGAAAGGCACCGACTAGAAGGTTTTCCACGTGGCAGAAACAAAGGTTTCCGTGATTTCCTTTCTCCCTGGGAAATTCGTGACTGGCGTTATACAGTTATCAGAGAGATTCAGTTCAAGACGGGATGAAATGATCGTCTTAGATTAATTCAATAATAAATTCTGTGGTGTTCACACAAAACTGAACTGCAGATCCTTTCAACGTTACTCTATTTATTATAAATAATCCTTTCAATAATGGTATAATATCCTACTCGTTGCAATCGTTTTTTGCACAATTATATTCATACTAAGGCCAATCTTTGACTGAAAATCTGACAATTTTGTGTTTCGAAATGTCCAAGTCCGATTTCAATCGATCTTTGTGAATGTCTGAGAAATAGTGGCTTCAAATTGAATGCCGCAAAACCCCGCTTATTTTCATGCAAAATTTGCAAACGTTAATCTTTCCAAAAACCAGATATTTTCGTCAGCGACTGCATTATATCTCTAGTTTGTTTCAAAGCTTGAGTCCCAATGCAGGGGCAGGATACGAGAGGAAATGGGGTTTTGAGATTCTTCTCTTCCAATAAAATTCATCTGAAATAATATTTTTCAAGTATAAATTATCTTCCAAATGGTATTTGGAGAGTACTGAACTATTTAGCAAAGTCATTAGATACAAAAGAAATAAAAGAGATTTAGAATTAAAAAGAAAAAGGACGAATCCTTATTTGAAACTAACAGTATTGACTCTTCATATGAGTGTGAAGAGTTTAATGGACCAAAACGCGAGTAAAACACCAAAAACTCCGCAAACCTTGACTCTTCATTTCACTCTGCATATTCATACCGCTCTGCACTTTCTAGGAACAAAAAGTTTTTGTAGAGTGGGGAATGAAAAGTGAAGAGTTTCCAACAAAAAAGTCCTTATTACCAATCAAAAGATTCAGGATTATTCTTCTCTACCAATAAAACCCATCTGAAATAGTATTTTTCAAGTATAAATTACCTCTTTTATGATATTTGGAGAGTACTCAACTATTCAGCAATGTCGTTGGATACTCTACAAAAAAATGGACGAATCTTCATTTGAAAGTTTTGACTCTTCATATGAGTGTGAAGAGTTTCTTAGAACCAAACTGGAGTAGAACACCAAAATCTCTGCAAACATTGACTCTTCATTTCACACAGCTTATTCATACCGCTCTCCACTTTCTAGGAACGAGGAGGTTTTGAAGAGTGGGGAGTTTGCACATGCAGAGTGGAGAATGTGGAGTGAAGAGTTTCCAACAAAAAAGTCCTTATTACCAAATTACCAATCAAAAGATCTAGGTAGGATTATTCTTCTCTTCCTATAAAATCCATCCAAAAGAATATTTGTCGAGTATAAATTATCTCCTAAATGATATTTGGAGAGTACTCAACTATTTAGCAATGTCATCGGATACTCTACAAAAAAATGGACGAATCTTCATTTGAAAGTTTTGACTCTTCATATGAGTGTAAAGAGTTTCTTGGAACAGTAGGAGTAGATCACCAAAAACTCTGCAAAAACATTGACTCTTCATTTCTCACTGCATATTAATACCGCTCTGCACATTCTAGGAATGATAAGTTTTTGTAGAGTGGGGAGTTTGCACATGCAGAGTGGTGAGTGATGAGTGAAGAGTTTCTAGGAATAGGCCCCGAGGAATGAACAACCCCTGCGATATCCATTCAGGGCTCAAAATGTCCTGGAAAAACCTGTCAGTTTCTGTGTCTCGAACGATCCTGCTGCTGACTGCTGTTCATTGTGTTTGCTTCGACGTAACCAATCCTCGACGAGTTGCCAGTTACGCCGAATTATCCTTTCAAGGTGAAGCGATGTCTGGTGGCTGCGATGAGGTGAAAGTCGAACGGAATCGTTTCATTAGCGGAAGGCGCCCGAAGGCCTTCGTGTTGAGATCAGGCGGATTTGAAATCTCAGCTCGTCTCAAATTAGCTCTCTCGTCGAGTGATGGGATTTCTTCGAGGTGGGTAAGAGCTGGTTGTTGCTAATAGGGGTGAAACATCGAAGGAATAACATCGATATCGAAATCGATAGGCTCAGTTTTCCCCATTGCGGAGTCGTACGTTCTGTTTTTGGGCAATTATCGGGATATTTTTACAACATTATGTACACTTTTTGCCTGAAAAATGCTTCATTCGTTGTTGGAAACGTACCTACGGTTGTCTTCAATACATTGAAGAGACTTTTCCCGATATAATGGAGCATGAAGGTACATCGACGTAGCCAATTGTCTTAATTTGAAGGTGATGCAACGCAATCACGAGATTATAACCTAAAAGGGTCAGTTTGCCCCAAAGGACCTTCTAACGTGCACAACACATCGATATTCTGTAATATGGTATCCATTCCTTGGAGCATGAGTATGAAGGAAGCAGCGATGGTCCGAAACTCTTTCCAATTGATTCAGTGTTCAAAATTTGGTGAAAAATGATACCCAACACGCCAAGGTACCTTAAAAATCTCGAATACCCACTTTTGAAATACGTGTACCCCACGCCTAGGAACCCATTTTTACCCTACCCACCCCCGGGGGGCGCCAATCGGTCTGAAACCCATCTTAATGGATTCAGCGTCCAAAATTTAAAGGAAAATGATACCCCACATGCCTAGTTCCCAAAAATCCCCAAAATCGAGTTTCAAAAAACACATTTTTATGCTGGTGTATGGCGGACAGATATTTTGGTTTTTGATTATAAATTGTGTACAGCCAAATTTTAAGGCCATCTGAGAGCCTGACCTGTAGCATGATTACATTGGATTATTATCATTATTCAATAAGCATTCAACCAAAATGTAAGACTGTGCGCATGCGCGTTCAAATCAGCCTGTGATAAGAACGTGCGATGGAAGACATCCTTCCATGTCCTCTTTCTCGATACCTTTCATTCCTCGTTGATTCTTATTTCTCGTCTTTTTCTTTGTTTTCAGATCAACGAGGCGGTCTTTTCATCTTGTTACTGGTTCTAGAGCTCTCAATTAGTCGTAAGTACACTTTTTACTGTCGTCTTGTGTATAACTTCATTGCTAGTGTCTCGCAATCGATGTAAGCACAGTGGTTTTGTGCATTACAGCATCAATGAATGTATGTTTTGGTGGCTCTAATAGGTCCACGTAGACGTCTGCTGCCTGCTTCCATTCCCTGTGCGGAAGATTCTGTCCAAGGCCGCTGAACCCACTGCAATCCTTACTAGTTATAAGCAAGATAATTTTTTTGGTTTCCTCGTAATGCCGCATTTACACGAAGCCAGTAGACAATGTTGTTGACTAGCGCCAGCAAGCTGGAGCTAACTGGAAGCCAGCTGACTGGCTTCCTGACAATGTTCATCTCAAAATCCTAACCCTCGTCCACACTCAGTGTGTGGAGAGTCCTTCAAGAAGATACTCCATCAACTGAACGTGAGAATGCCTCGATGATGCAATCGCGTCCATGCTTTTTTGTCAGTTGAATTGGCCACGCCTGAACAGGGCTGGCGCCAGTCAGCTGGCTTCCAGTTTGGTATACCTAGCTGACGCCAGTCAACTGAACCGTTTACTGGAATCGTGTAAATGCGGTTTATCAGCAAGGCTACCTTCCATTCGGGGGCAGGCCGTTGACTGAGGTGGCGTAGTCAGTTGGGATGCCATTGAAATCGTGTTTGTAGTCTTGCAAGGTACTAACTAACGGTTGCGGAGATGCTCCATTCAGTACAGTAGTTTTCTTCAGCGTATCTACAGTCCAGGTATTCGCGGATGACCTAGGCCGTGTTTCTGGGTAGCTGTGAATGTCCTGCTATTCAACAGGCGGATTTGGACTGCACTTCTGATCACTGTTGCCTCTCTATCCTAATGCAAGGCTGGTGTTTGATCTGTTTTTATACAGAAAGTTCTGACCAATTCCAGCAACTTGTCCTTTTTCCCAGAAATTTGGCTTTTTCGAGTCAACCCTCCACTGCGGTTACGTCAGCGATCACTGGCCTACGTGGCGCTTGCAAGGTGACCTTGTGGGACCAGGATGTGGATTATTAATGAAGCACATCTCGTGTGCATTCTTAATTTGAGCGTCAGATGAAGCATCGCCCGCGTTTGAATTTTCTCTAAATTAAATCACGCGTCAACTATTTTCCTTGAAGGAGCTGCGATAATCGAATGTGTTCTCGGACCGCCAGGCTCTCACTTGTTTCCAGGATGTTTGAGTGTTTCTGTCCTTCTTAGAAGCCATACAGTTTTGGTCACCTGAGCCCTAGCTGGACTTCAGCCTCAAATCTCCTGGAGTTCCACGCACTGCTGTTTTGTCCTTCTAGGCTGTACTTGGTCATCCCTGGACGATCAAGCAGTTCGACTTGAAACACCTAAAAATGGGAAAAAAACGTGGGAAATCAGTTGCAAGGCTCTCACGGGTTTCCAGGATGTTTGAGAGTTTCTGGCCTTCTTAGAAGCAATTCAGTTTTGGCCACCTGAGCCCTAGCTGGACTTCAGCCTCAAATCTCCTGGAGTTCCACGCACTGCTGTTTTGTCCTTCTAGGCTGTACTTGGTCATCCCTGGACGATCAAGCAGTTCGACTTGAAACACCTAAAAATGGGAAAAAAACGTGGGAAATCAGTTGCAAGGCTCTCACGGGTTTCCAGGATGTTTGAGAGTTTCTGGCCTTCTTAGAAGCAATTCAGTTTTGGCCACCGGAGCCCTAGGTCGACTTCAGCCTCAAATCTCATGGAGTTCCACGCACTGCTGTTTTGTCCTTCTAGGCTGTACTTGGTCATCCCTGGACGATCAAGCAGTTCGACTTGAAACACCTAAAAATGGGGATAAACGTGGGAAATCAGTTGCAAGGCTCTCACGGGTTTCCAGGATGTTTGAGGGTTTCTGGCCTTCTTAGAAGCCATTCAGTTTTGGCCACCGGAGCCCTAGGTCGACTTCAGCCTCAAATCTCACGGAGATTCACGCACTGCTGTTTCGTCCTTCTAGGCTGTACTTGGTCATCCCTGGACGATCAAGCAGTTAGCAGACTTGAAACACCTAAAAATGGGAAAAAACGTGGGAAATCAGTTGCGATCCGACTCGCATAACCAAACTCTCGAGGACGATCTAAGTTAGATGGCTCTCAACTGGGTCGCTGATAAACACGTTCCGATTCTCGGATGAACAACATCTCAATTGAAATTCGGCCAATGGGTCACGACGAGTTTTTATCAACGAATTCGCCATCAACAAAGGATCCGAGGTTTTGCACGATACTGATCGCCGATTGCGGCTATCTCCAGACCCACAGCCCTAAATTCCCCGTTCTGGAACAACGTCAACAAATCGCATTATCCCAGGATTTGCGGGCCAGCAATTTCGCAACCTCGCTCTCTTTCGACGAGTGAATCACATCCGTGCGGACTATCGAAAGAGCGGTTTCTCTCACGGAGGAAATGTTTGTTTGTTGTGACACCGGTTTTACACACTTTCCAAACAATTGAGCCGTAAAAGGGTCGAACACGAGAGCGTTCGGCCTTGGAAAACAGAGGCGATTGCTGATTAACTAATTTCCTGAGAACTTTGATCACTCCGCGTCGAGGTGAATTCATCACGTCGCCGAAAATCTCGAAAATCCATTTTTTCCAATTACACATTTTGACCCCTACCCCGCCAAATTTGGTCCGTACGCCGTCCACGTCAACTTTGGTAGTAGACAATTTTCTAAAAATCTGAAATTTTGGTCAGCGACCCCCCGTTTCCAGCTTTGAGCTCTAGATGATCCTTGAAACTCTTCAACCCGATCGGACCACATTTGGGTGGAATAGGGGTCAAAATGTGTATTTCGAAAAATGGATTTTTGAGATTTTTTTACTATGTAGGTTTGTGGGGTAAGATTTTCCATTAAATTCTGGACGCTCAATCCAATGAATAGGGTCCCGGAACGATTGCCGCCCTCTGGATGAGGTTATGGGTACCTATGCTTTTGGTCCAAAATGGTGAAAACATCGAATATCAGTCATTCACCATCGATGTATTGAATTATGCATTTCCATCATTTTGAAGGGAACATTGGTGACAAGGTTTGGTGATCGTTTCTCCTTTCTGCATCTGCTCGAATAAACGAGGGTGTATCACTCAATAAGACAGGAAGACCCCAGATCTTGGCAACGTCCTCGTTGGACGTTGGACGAAACTCGCTCACCACACATGGACCAAATCAGGACGCAACTGCTTTGTCTCGACGGCTGATTCCCACTGACGTCACGGTGCTCTGCTGGTAGTTCTCCTCTTCATTTGGGTTCTCCCTCCTGTAAACGATCATAGGGGCCACTTCAGAGGCGAGACAATAAGCGATCCCACGGCCTACGTGCGACTCAGCCAGTAATGCCCAAATAGCTGCTCATTTGTCTCAGGCGGCTGGTCACTGAGCTTTTCCGCTCGTTCAGTCATTACGTCTCGTTAGGGGATGATTGGCGTCATGCGCTGGCAATCTAGGGTGCCTGATGAATGAGAAGATGAAGAAGGAGGAGAATCATGATTATTTGATATTGTTATTCGGTATCCACGGTTTTTTTAGGCCGAGGAACTGTCTAGAATGGATCGTCAGTATAATTCGTTTTCAAAATAAAATGAGGTGAAACAATGAAAACAATCACACGGGTTGGTTATTCCTCGGGCCAGACTCATTTCTTCAACATGGGGAAAATGGGGGAAACAGTGGGTGTGGCGGGTCCCGGACCCATTCCAATCGATTCAGGTCCAAAATTTAGTGGAAAATGATACCCCACACCCTAGGCACCAGAAATCTCAAAAACATATTCAAAATGGGTAGTAGATACCCATTTTGACCCATAACTCCTTCCGGTGGGTGCAAATCATTCCGGGACCTGTCTCATCGAATTCAATTTGGGTCATGGGTTCCCGGCTCTAGTTGGTCCTAAAAACCTTTCAGCCCGATCGGACCAAATTTGGGCGGGTTAGGGGTCAAAATGTGTATTTTGAAAAATGAATTTTAAGATTCCTGGTGATCTAGGCATGTTGGGTATCATATTCCGCTAAATTTTGGACGTTGAATACAATTAAATGGGTCCCGGAACGATTGGTGCCCTCTGGATGAGGCTACGGGTCAAAATGGGTGCCTATTTTCCCATTTCGAATGTGTGTCACCGAGATTTCTGGTACCTAGGCGCGTGAGGTATCATTTCCCACTAAATTTTGGACCCTGAATCGATTGGAATGGGTCCGGGACCCGCCACATTCACTGTTCCCCCATTTTTCCCATGTTGAAAAAATGAATCTCCATGCGCCTGGTCCGAGGAATAACCAACCCGTGTCTAAGAATTTGCAGCCTTTTATATTTTTTCGTAGTGCCATTACTCGCACTATTTTGGCACTCTCTAAAAAGCTTTGAATTCGTCGTTTTTTGGGTTGTACCATGTCCATAAGAAATGTGAAAAACGATTAAATATGTGGATCTATATAGGTAACACCCTTTTTCCAAGAGACAAATTTGATTTTATTGATTAGAGTCATGGTTTTTGGTTGGTTATTCCTTGAATAATCAACCTATGTTTTCATGCAAATGGTCAACCTCTCCGATTCGGCTCAAAATTTTTTTCTGGACGTTTCATGGTGTCTAGATCAAAAAATCTGCAAATTCTTACACACGGGTTGGTTATTCCTCGAATGGGGGAAACAGTGGGTGTGGCGAGTCCCAGACCCATTCCAATCGATTCAGGGTCCAAAATTTAGTGGAATATGATACCCCACACGCCTAGTAGCAGAAATCCCGAAAACACATAATCAAATTGGGTATAAATACCTAATTTGACCCATTACTTCTTCCGTGGGTGCCAATTGTTCTGGGACCCATTTTATGGATTCAGCGTCCAAAATTTAGTGGAAAATGACACCCCACTCGCCTAAATCACCCAAAATCTCGAAAATCCATTTTTCAAAAAACCCTACCCCCCATCAATTCGGTCGCGATCGGGCTAAAAGTTTCGAGGACCCATCTCGGCTGGGAACAGACCCCTGACCCAAATTTCAGATTTTTAGAAATTTTTCTACTACCAAAAACGGCGTGGCAATGGACGGCGGACGGACATTGACCTTTGGGTTGGTTATTCCTTGAATAATCAACCTATGTTTTCATGCAAATGGTCAACCTCTCCGATTCGGCTCAAATTTTTTTCTGGACGTTTCATGATGTCCTGATCAAAAAAGGTCAATGTCCGTCCGCCGTCCGCCGTCCGCCGTACGCCGTCCGCCGTCCGCCGTACGCCGTCCGCCGTCCATTGTCCACGCCGTTTTTGGTAGTAGAAAATGTTTAAAATCTGAAATTTGGGTCAGGGGTCTGTTCCCAGCCGAGATGGGTCCTCGAAACTTTCAGCCCGATCGGACCAAATTTGTAGGGGGTAGGGGTTTTTTGAAAAATGGATTTTCGAGATTTTGGGTGATTTAGGCGAGTGGGGTGTCATTTTCCACTAAATTTTGGACGCTGAATCCAATAAAATGGGTCCCAGAACAATTGGCACCCACTGGAAGAAGTAATGGGTCAAATTGGGTATTTATTACCCATGTGGGTGACTTCAGCCGAATAGACAAACAAAACACATCGTCATATCCTGTTGTTTATAACCAGCTGTTAAACTTAGCAACCAATTTTGAGCAGTTGCCTACAATTCTTTTTACGTCCGAGCTTTTTATTCGTACCATTCAATTCAATTTAATACAATTATTATAGCCTTCTAAATTACCTACATTTTCTCAATATTATATTAGTAAATTAGTGTCGTAGTGCCCCATAGATACACCCATCTTGAATATGTGTTTTCGGGATTTCTGCTACCTAGGCGAGTAGGGTGTCATTTTCCACTAAATTTTGGACGCTGAATTCAATGATGTGTGTCCCAGAACGATTGGCACCCACCGGAAAAAGTTATGGGTCAAAATGGGTATGTATCCACCAATTTTTTATGTGTCAGGATTCCTGGTACCTGGGCTTGTGGGGTATCATTTTCCACTAAATTTTGGACCCTGAATCGATTGGAATGGGTCTGGGACCCGCCACACCCACTGTTTCCCCCATTCGAGGATTTTGATCAGGACATCATGAAACGTCCAGAAAAAAATTTTGAGCCGAATCGGAGAGGTTGACCATTATCATGAAAACAAAGGTTGATTATTCAAGGAATAACCAACCAAAAGGTCAATGTCCGTCCGCCGTCACGCCGTTTTTTGGTAGTAGAAAATTTTCTAAAAATCTGAAATTTGGGTCAGGGGTCTGTAACCGGCCTGGGACGGTCCTCCAAGCTTTTCAGCCCGATCGGACCAAAGTTGGGTGGGGTAGGGGTCAAAATGTGTTTTCTGAAAAATGGATTTTGGGAGATTTTGGGCGATCTAGGCGAGTGGGGTATCATTTTCCACTAAATTTTGGACGCTGATCAAATGAAATGGGTCTCAGGACGATTGGCACCCACTGGAAGAAGTTATGGGTCAAATTGGTATATTATTACCCATTTTAATATGTGTTTTGAGATTTCTGGAACCTAGGCGTGTGGGGTATCATTTTCCGCTAAATCTTGGAAGCTGTATCCAATGAAGTGGGTCTCAACGATTGGCACCCACTGGAAGAAGTTATGGGTCAAATTAGTTATACATCACCCATTTTAAATATGTGTTTATGAGATTTCTGGTACCTGGGCGTGTGGGGTATCATTTTCCACTAAATCATGGACACTGAATCGATTGGAATGGGTCTGGGACCCGCCGCACCCACCATTTTCCCCATTTCCCCCGTGTTTAAATCAGTTTCCATGCGCCTGGTCCGAGGAATAACCAACCCCTGTGTTTTGATACATTGTTAATGATATGAAAATTGATTTAATGTCAATAGTCTTGGGTGCTCAAATTGAAGAATATTCCTCTTTCAGAATGGGTGAAATAATAATTTTTTCATCCCATCAAGAAAAAATTTGAATTTAAAGTGGACAGGACAAAAAAGCAGAATACAACAACCAATGCCACAGGCATACAAATGCTTGAGACCCCAAATATAGGCAAAGTATGAGTGAAAATGAGTAAGAACTTTGGAGTCCCAGTTGTGTAGAAGTTATAATTTGTACTAAATGGACTAATTGGACACGGCTATACTTCATACATTCCTTCCACCATACTAACCCAGAATGAGTCCCCAAAAGAAAAAAATGCTTATTTCACTATGCAAAGGGGAAATGTGGAATTTGACATTTTTCTTCATTACAAAAATATTGTAGATGTTTTTATTTTGTTGATGATGGAATATCTCAACTTCCTCACTATTTCGAGCCAATGTGGCCGGTCGAGAAGAGAGTGTATTCCTAGTTATGTTCCATATTTTCTGCTCGTCGTTCTCATCGGTTGAGGAAAATCCTTAGCACTTCTATTTCGAGTTGGCCATCGTTAGTAGCTTTCTGAGGATTCAGTGGACAATTAGAGGTTCTAAACCTTAATATCTCACCTCTTAACGAGCCTTCCAGATAGTTCGCCAATTGGACAACTCGGGGAACGTCTTCGGTAGATTTTGGTTGCTCTTCGCTGGTCAGATCGCCCTT